>CM039124.1:63516096-63738684 GCA_022036555.1 Microstegium vimineum
GAAGCAAGTGTGAAGCTCCTTAGAGTTTTTGGGTTCCTGTCTTCATGTACCGAAAGGACAAAGCTGGACGATAGGAGCAATACGGGGAGAAAGTAGCACTTTTGCTATAGGCTGGCTTAAAATGTTAGCAGATCGGCATGAACGACTTTCTGCTTAATAGGATAGGGATCGTCCGCATAACTTAATAGGTAAGCAGAAGGGGAAATCTCCCCACTTTGAATATATAATACAATATTTAGATCATGTAAAAGATCATAAATCTGATGATGATAAGAAGATCGAAGATGATAATAAGAAGATAGAATCTCATGAGACAAACAAGACTCAAGCTATTAAGGAAGATAAGAATCCAGATAAAATGAATAAGGCAGTTCATAGGAAGAAGAATAAGAAGGGATAAGAGCAGTTAAGAACAACCATAGCAGGGGATGGTGGTGGGGTAAGAGCAGTTAGGAAGCATAGCGGGTAAAGGTTGAGAGAGAAAAAAGCTGATCTTAGTGAAACAGGTAAGAATACTCCCTACGTCTTGCTCACTACGAGATTCCCAACCTCCCACCAGTAGGCGAATCCCTCCAACCAATGACTACTCAACCTTTATCACAATCTCAACTGCTTTCCACAGAAAGTATTACCTAAGGTTGAACATTTTGGAACATTTATCCCTTCAACCTAATTGCCTTAAACATTCATAGCTAATAGTTGACATCGTCTTTCCTTAATCAAAGAAGTAAACTATTTAACGGTTTGAGTTTGTCAGCTTGCATGAAAGGGAGTATCTTTTGATACATGGGTGGAGTAAATCATACTATATGAAAATTGGCGCATCGTATGCCAGTTATGCCAACCATGGCTTTCGAGGTATCCGCTATCAGCTTTAAAAGAAAGTAGTGAGTTTGCAAGCTAGTAATAAGGCGCGTTGAGGTTGTCGTGGTCGATAAGTCGGTGGTTTCTTTCGTATTAGCCAACTAGACAGCTAGAAGAATGAAAGATTGGTTGGAGTTTCCATCCTTTAAGTAGTCGTTTCGTACGAACTTACACATTTCAATGGCTATGGGTGCCGAGTTCCTATCTTCAAGCGTTGAATGAATGAACTGCTTACTTACTAGCAAAGGCAGTTTTTTCCAATAGGCATTATGTGCCAGTATAAAGAATATTCCTGAGAGTATCCATTTCTGACGAAGTAGGTCTATTCGCACTACTACCAGAAGCTTGACCTACTAGCACTTGAAACAAAGCATGTCTTTCTCTAGTGCCTTACCATCTCTGAACCAAATAGATTAAGGGTAGGGTGGTTCGGTTATGAGGAGAAAAGGCAGTAGGTGCTGTGATCCTGGCTCAAGAAAGGTGGTATTTGAGGCTATGAAGCAAAAGTGGTTTTTAAGGCAAGTAAGTTATAGAGATTTTACAAAGCACATCAACATTGAAGCTCTGGTGCGAGTGCACTAAGCAAAGGAAGAGGCAATACGGGTACACATACAGGCAGTATTTAGCCAGATGTAGCACCTTAATTGGCTCTGTTCCCAACCTTAGCGGCCTCCATCCAGATAAAGAAAGGATCCATGATGTGCATATGTGCCTTTTCAAAGAGCTAATGTCATACATAACACAAGACTTTAGTAGGCCCTACTACTAACCAAGGATTGCAATTTTTACTGTTTCTGGATTTCTCTATCAATTAAAGCACTGGGTGGGCGGCTTAACAAAAGTAACGAAACTGGGATTACTTTTCATTTCAAAAGCTAACATAAAATAAGATCTGCCCAATCGAAGATGCAAGAATAAAAGAACCCGATGCTCATTCAAGAGAATGCTTTTTCACCTTACTAACTTGATTTTTCAACAATAGCCAACCAACGTGGATGTTACAACCCAACCTGATAAAGGGACCGAAATCTTATCTATAGTCATTTCGATTGGTTTTCCATCCCATCGCTTCCGGAGCTCAAAATATCTTATTTCTAGATTGAACAAGGTAGGGAAAGAAAGGCTCGCACATGAGATCTTAGAAAAAATGACGGCTAATGGATGCAAGACGAATCAGTGCACGTACAATATACTAACTAATTCAGATATACGATGCCAAGGCAGGTAGAAGGATGCTTCGAAAGTACTTTCTCGCTTTTCCTAACAATGCGAGTGTTATCACGATTTCTAGTCACCATGGGATGAATAGGAGGTGGAGAAGGGGAAGTTGAAGAGAAGTCCCACTTACCCCACTTCTTCTCCCCTCAAACCCTGAAAGTAGTAGGTTGAGGGGCCTTGGTATACCATACTGTAAGCCTTAGATAATCACTAGCTTATTCAAGAATAATATAGTAAAGTCGTAGAGGAAGAAAAGAAAGAAAAGAAGCAATTTTAGCACAAGGTTTGCCAGACTTGCTTCTCGTTGCGCTCGATCAAAGAAAGAGAAATCGAACAAGAGCTATGCTTGACCAAGAAGTCATGGGGCTAGCTCGAACGATATAAAGATGGAATCAGCAGTGTCAGAAGGTACTTCAACCAAAACAGAGTAGCATGGCCGGGCAGTAAGCTTTCGAAGCCTCAACAACAGAATAGCAATAGAATATTTTCTAACGGTATTTTCATTTTTTTCAAGTGTTATTGCCTTTCTCGGTATCGTTTTCTTCAAGAAGGGAAGGAATCGGGGGGATAGAGTTCCGAGTTGTTTGGCTCTATGTTCAGGAAAGGAATGCCCTCAGGGAAGAAAGAGGAAAGTAGCATAGCAGAGAAAAGAATCTCTATTCTCAGTCTAAGTAAGCCCGTCCTAGCAATAGTGGTTGAAGTTGGTCTCGATCTCGAACTCAAACTGATGCCTAGCTGCCTCCATCTCCGCTTCCTTCTACTACCAGCGTGCGCTCATCCCTTGCTTGTTCTTTCAGGACTGAGTATGATGAAATATTTTTGAGATCTGACTTACTTTAGTCTGTATCGTCGATCTACTTCTGACAAGCAAAAGGCATAATATCCCCCAATGAGTCAGGAATAGAAGATGCCAACGTGTTGAGACCGACCTAAAGATCTTGTCAAACAATACAGGCTTTCTTCCAAAGAATATCCCTCTGACTATGGACAACCCTGAACTAGGAAAGATAGGGGTGGGACATCCCGTCACTCGAATAGTTCTTCTGGTTCAATTCAATTCAATAAAGGAAATGGCAATATCCGGTCGTACGGTCGTAATGACAATTAATAGAAGTAAGGACAACCCTCATTGAAGAAGGAAGGAAATCAGGTAATTTAGAGTTTCCTTTGGCTCAAGGGAAATTGCCAAGTAGGGATTTTGCAGCTATATGTTCATAACTTTATCGATGAATGGTTGTGTGCTTTCTGAACTCCACCGGGGTTAGGAATAGAGGGTAGCGGCATATCGTACTAGATCCGTAACCTATAGAAAATAAAGAAAGGACTGGTACATAACTTGTATGTAGGTTGGCGAGGCTACCTTCTGATCCTTCAATGAAAGATTCTATCAGCACCTTTGATTCGGATAAGCAGTGTAGAAGATCTAGGAGCAAGCTGCCTTTCTCACTGGAAAAGGGGCACACTAGAGAAAACCAAGGACATGTAGCTAGTTGACTAACGCTTTCGAGCACGTACGCTGGCGCTCTTTGATAGAGCATTATCTACAACCCTGAAGCGAACTATTCAAAATCAATCTAGCAGTCTCTTCCAGCAATGAATTGTAGCAGGGCTTGGTCTCGAAAGGTATAGATACCACCAGAAGCTTGGAAAGAAGAAGGAATGTTGACCTACCGCTCCGTGGGCTTTGAACCTTGCTTTTCTGTCAAATTCACAAACCCTATAGCTGTGTAAAAACAGTACTTGATTTCTCACTAGAAAAAACAATTGTCTTTATTGTTGTGTGCATATTAGTCACTGATTATAGCTTTGAATAGGACAAACTACTTTAGTAACTCTTGACTATTGCTTGAAACAAGCGTTGAAGCAATGTAAAGAAGCGAACGGTTAAGCGATAGGGTTAGAATGCAGTAAGTGTCCAAAATAAGATATGCCCGGTGAAAATTAGAAACAAGCTGAAGAGAACAACATATATTTCTGGAATGAAATGATTCTTCCTTATCAGGAATATAGTTCTGGGTTGTTATGTTTACATGCTTATAGGTCAAGAAACCCTTTTAAGTTTATGGCAGCTTGCTCCTTGAATGCTTTGTTCGTTCAAGCGAACAATTCATCGATGTTCGAAAACCCCATCATTCAAATGAGAAAAGAAAAGGATATCGTTCGAGGTAGCTTTCTCGTATCATTGATAGTGACGGGTGTGGCCAAACACTAGGAATACCAGTTCCTTGTTTTACAACCCAATCCTAGCTTTCCTATATTTAGGAATTACGTTGAAACTAGAATATGTATTTTTTCTTCGGTAGGTGCCCCCGACTCTTCCAGTTTCTGGGTGGGATCTTATGGCTCTAATTGCGCAGGATTCATCTTTGTTTGCTCAGACCCTGAACCAGGAGTTGGAAGCGCCTTTGCCAGACTTTCCAATTGAACACGATGCGGGCGATGCAACTCGGCAAGGAGAAGGCTGAACCCTGGTGCTACACTACAGCAGAAGCTTTGGCAGTTTACCATGGCTTGATGTTATAGTTGTCATGCTAAAGCCGTTGATAGCTACTTCGCTTGACGAGCTAAGTAGAAAGACTTTGTGGATTCATCCACAACTGATGGTGCTTTAGGTTGATTTGATCCCTAGAAGGAAGAGTTTTGGGCTTAAGGCATAATTGCTCTATTGCGGCTACCCTTGCTATGTTATCCGATGTTGTTCACAAAGCGGCTCTTACTATAGACCCGGCTATCTCCGAGTTTCAATTGAACCCAGCCCCGGGTTTCTGTCCATCAATCCAGAGCTCAAGACAATCGCGATACTTAAATCGCTCAAATAGCCACCTTAGACGGACACAACCATTAGAAGAAGAAACTAAAACTCGATGGAGTACCAGAGATCCTCGACAAAGAAAGTATCGATTCGAGGAACGGAATACAGGTCCATGATAGAACACAGACCGGTAAGAGAAAAGAAAGTAAGCATAGTCTTCGTTGAACCGGAAGAACAATTTGATTTTCCGTCAACAAAGTAACGTTGTGCAAACTCATATGATCCCTGTTTGGGACTTCTTCTTCATGTCAAGAGCCGGAATCGAACCGGCACTTTCCAGATGATTCTATATGCTGAAACTAACCTTGCACATTTTGCTCGAAACATTAGTAGTTCCTCGCTTGGTAGGCATATAAGATGATTCGCTAGTTATGAGAAGGCTCGAAGAGGCACCATACTTCCGACTGCTCTAAACCGATGGTAAGGAACTCGATCCACCAAAGGTAGAGGCATAGGTAGATTGGACCGTATTCGACTTCACATGGACTCTGGGTAGGCAACTGACTCTCCAGGTATAACCGCGATTATGCAGGTGGTTAGCACATTCCAATTGGTTTGCTCGTATCTTTCGGGGTACTCAAGGTAGCCACTGGTTTCGTCATAGCTGATAGCCGCTTTCCGATTGATTCCTAGTCACCTCTGCCCCCGGGTGAGGATTCCGCCCTTGCTTCTCGCAATGGTCCACCGTATATACCTAAAGACATAACAATATTCTTGAAACTCTTACTATAGAGGCCCTGCCATTGAAACTAGATTCATACTCTAGTATAGTCTAGTACTTTATCAAAGGTGCCTTTCATCTTATCTGTTTTTGCATGACATTTCTTTTATAAAAGAGATCATATAATGACGAAGCAAAGGTTCTACGCCTCTGTTGTCGATTGGTAGTAGTCATAGCGTACCTATTCTTACTTTGAGTTGCCTTCATGCATGAATCAATTGTTCGAGCTCTGTTTATGAAATGCTCAAAATAGCTCAGTTCGAGAGAGGTGGAAAGTGTCAAATCAAGATTGTGTGGGTGTTCAGTGGACCCTGTATTAATAGTTCTTGCAGGGCGGTGGGCGTGGGACTGTAAATCCTCTTTCGTTCGCTAGGCCTGGGCCCTTTGGACTGTAAATCCAAACGGAGTGAGTGGTTCGATTCCACTTTAGAACGAGACGAGAATCAAATTGTAGGCTTATGGGAACATGCATATGAACCTTCCGAAAAAAATATTGAACTGTGTTCAGTGACATACAGAGGGAATTTCACGAGCATATTAAAGCTACCCAAGCCTTGTCTTTGAATGCCAGCTTTTTCTTATGAAATGCAAATTCAATAAATACTATTCCTACGATTTAGTGCCAAAGAAGGGAAATCACTGGTCAAGCAGATGTAGGAGTCACAGTCAGAGAAGCCTTAGTCCCCTCACCAAAAGATTGTGAGTAGGATCTACAGAGATCGAAGTAAATGGAATGGGATGGGGCGTAGGAGCTACTTCCAGCTTGAAATACAAGGTCCTTATTCAAAACTGGCTCCTTTGAGTTAGTCTTTATTGTTTCATAGAAAGGCTTCCTTCTACGACTGGAGTGAAATCCTCTATGCTGACATAAGCGGAGAGGCAAGCAACAACCATTATATTGAACCTGCCCTGAAGGCTTTGTTTGCCTAAGTGCATAAGTCAAAGAAGGGTTTTCTTGCCGAAAGCAATGTTCAGACCTCAATCTGTAGCAGCGCACTTCCCTCTTATGATTGCTTTTCAAGGACATCCGGATAAGGGGACTGAAAGAGTAGATATGGGACTTTTCCTCATAAAAGCCTATATAGGTGGGTGGTATGATAGTAAGTCTTTTCCTACTGATGTGTTCAATCGATGGCTTGATTCTCCTCCGGGGCTAAGGGAATGGAAGAATCCAACTTTCATTGCATACGTTTTTGTTCTTCTCCAGATTCCGTTTCATGGCTTTGAGCTTCCGGACTACAAGGATTTCTCTTTTCACTCTTTCAGGTGGAAATCAGAGGCTTAAGGGCGGATAATCTCATAGTAAGGGTCCCCTTCATCCCTTCCTTCCTTGCAAATGCTTTTTTATTAAGCGTCAAACTATACCAAATCAAAAAGTGGAATAGAGTATCCCCCCTGAGGAGAGCTATTCTTAACCTCCTAGCGTTGGGCTCACTGGGTTGGCTTCGGCTTCCTCTCGTGAATAGGCATAGGATAGATTCCTTATCCTTCTCCTCCGGGCCTAGGCGGACCTAACTTAGTACAATTTTCTCGATCTCACGCTGCTGGGAAAATGTTCTTCTTTACCAGAACTTTCCATATCAAGTCCTATGGAAGAGGTGCGATCTTACTTTGTTGGATGGCGCCAAGAAGCAAAAGATGAATCTTAGATACTAGCGTCTGATACTTTAGCTGACAAAGAGGCACCGTCAGTTGAAGAAATGTAGAGTCCTGAAGGTGATGATGGTGTCATACCCCGGCAGTTTCCGCATCTCCTCATGAGGTCAGTTGACGAAAATGAATTAGTCGATTCCGGGCTACGCCCTCTGCTGAAAGAATACTTCTTTCATTACGTAAAGTAGCCAAGAGCTGATCTGATTCGTTGCTTATTCAATAACCATGGTTGGCGATCTACATCAGAAAATGGGATTGAAAGATCTAAAATAAAAGCTCTTGCGGACGGCTGTGAGGAAGGAGAATGAGAATGTTAGTCAAGGAGAATGGTAACACAAGTGCTTCTAAGTGTCTGGTGCTTTCCCCGGCAAAATATGAGATAGATGAGCCACTTCATAAAGTTTATTAGGGTATTTTTTATTCTTTTAAAAAGATCAATCATATTACGATAGCTATTTTGCTAGGGATGTCTTAGTCAGAGTGTAGTAGTGGAGTCGGTAGACTAGGATTGCTTCTCTCAAATGGATTGGGATGGGAGCTCTTGTTGCGAATGCAGTCTTCTTCGCACGTACCCATGTTTTCCCTTTCAATCAGTGAGTGGAATGAATCCGTGACTGAAGAACTGTGTCTCTAAAGCAGGAGGAAAGTCCAAGACGTCCTTTTTCTGCCCTATGCATTGTTTTCGACCCAACACCATCACGGCGGCATCATGTCCGGCACCACCACACTGAATTCATGCCAGCTGCCTGGCAGCTGAGAATATTACCTGTAGTTTTTGGGTGCATTTCCTAGTCTGATAGACTTTTGGGCACTAAAATAAAAAACACCTGGTAAAAGATTGATTTACCTCTGTTCATAGGTCATCCGGTGTTCATAGGTCATTTTCATACCTTTTGTTAATTTCTTGATTTTCCTACTCCTTTGTTTCACATTTGCTCAGAGGGAGAAAAACTCTTACCTGACTTAGTGGAGTAAGTGGGGATTGACGACTTGACCATTTACTCCAATTGTATATGAAAATGACTCTTTGACATTTATGAAAAAATAGTGGATTGGGTTCTTTTACTTGCTCATTGGAATCCCTTTTAATAGCTTTGTTTTGACTCCAGGATATGAAAATGACTTACTAGAATTACCTACTTCAGATGCTCTTCATTTCCTATCACAGTCAGTGATAGAATTACCTGTGAGCTAATCTCCTTGCCTTTGAATTTACATATTGGACTGCTGCTTGAATTACCGCTCATTTCCTGCCAGCTTAGCAGTTTAGAAAAAAAACGTAGGGGTTGAAAGCCTTTAGCAAGTAATCCCTTTTCACCTTCCCCTGCTTTCCGTGAACTTCTCCCTTCCTATTCTTCTTTGTAGTCCAGCCCCAAGGGAGGGGTTTAAGGGGTGAGCACAGCGATAGCAGAGTGATTGATGCTCCCACCCAGGTAAATTTGCCTTCCCTTTGGTAGACATGCTCGGGAGAAACCATCTTTGGTTTCTGTAGCTTCTGCTCGGCACATCTCTTCTTCCTTTAGATAGAACAGAAGAGTCTGGGGAGCGTGCACTCTATTCAGCAAAGCAATCATTCGTCTTCTTCTTTCCTAACCTCTTGTACATACTACCGCCTATTTCATTATACTACGGGTGCAAGCTATTCGCATTATTCTATTCGTACGTACCCCCAAAAAGTCTTAATGCTAACATGCGTGCCTATGACTTGAAAATACGTATTTTTTTTCTCGGCCCCGGATGTTCAACATAATATTAAGAAGAAAAGTCCGTCCATCCACTTAGTTAGATAGAAAGAAAGACTTTGGTAAACAGAGAGGCGCCTCGAAGTAACGGGAGATCAAAGTAACGAAATAGTAGAGGGTGGGTTTAAGTCATTAGAAAGTTTTTGGTGGGAGGGTTGAAGTGAATAATTATCCCACCTCCATCTGAAACCATTGGATTACAATCGTGCGCGTTTAATTACAGTTTGCATAGTTTACATAGCTAGCTAGGAGGTTTGCATAGCATACCCTCCCTTTTTATGGTTCCTACGTTTTTTCTGTGAAAAAACTAAAATAAATTATGTGATTTTTTATACAGTTCTATGAAATTCCTGAGTTTTTAAAGGGATCTAAAAAAACATTCTTCGGTGGTTTGCCTTCTAGGGTTGCGCATTTACATCACAGTCACGGAGGGATGAAAAAAAAAAAGGTATGTAGGACGTTGCATTGCACTATTTTTTTAGCAATGTCCTAACTAGACGGTGGTACAAGTGTATACAACACTAGAGCACTATGCTGTTGGGATGGCGTCCTGTCTAGACGCTGGAATTCAACGTATAAGATCAGTTTATCAGTTTGTTTTTTGAATGATAAAGCCCCAAACTTGCTACCAAGCACAAACATCTAGTGACTAGTCCCCCATCCACAAACTGTTGAATGAAAGCAATGCCAGTCCTGCTGTAATAGCGGAGAGAACCAGTCATGAAAGTTCACCTTCCAAGTAACTACTCCCTCCCTCCATTACAAATTCTCTCCCTCCGTCGCAAATTATAAATCATTTCATAAATCTTGAAAAAATCAAAACATCTCATATTTAACTAAAATTATAGAGTAAATTATGAAGATTTATAACAAAAAATATAATATAAAAATATAATTGATGAAAAAAAATCTAGTGATACTTGCTCCCTCTGTCTCATAGGAGTTGGAGGGATTACCAAGGAAGTGCAAAAATGACCTAAGCTACCCCTACACTGCAATCACATGACCAAAGGAAAAAGTCTACATAACCTCCTCAACTATAAGTAGGCCAAATAACCCCCTCTAGGCGGTTTTGCCTTTTTCTTTTTTATTTATTTCGGTTGAATCTTTGAAAACACATAGTAAATCATAGAAAATTCATAAAATAGAAAATTCATTTTTGTTGGACTCCACATGAGTAGATCTACACATTGAAAATATAATATGATATATTTTAGTAAAAAGTTTTTGTTATAGATTTAGATCTATGTTTTTTATAATTAATTATAAAAATTCATAACTACAATTCTTGTGGTCCAATTGTGATGAAATTATTATTGTAGGTTAACTATTGTATGCTTCAAATGTAGTAAAAATTTCATACCCATTGGATCATGTATAATGTAGTTATAAGTTTATTTGAATTTAACTAAGGTGTAAACATATATAAATCTATAATTAAGTTATACGTGATCCAATGAGTATAAAATTTTTACTACATTTGAAGCATAGAATAGTTAGACTACCATAAAAATTTCACCACAATTGGACCACAAAAATTGTAGTTATGAATTTTTAAATTTAATTATAGAAAAACAAAGATCTAAATCTACAACAAAAATTTTTTATTAAAGCATATCATATTATACATTCAATGTGTAGATCTACTCATGTGGATTTCAACAAAATTGAATTTTCTATTTTATGATTTTTCTATAATTTATTATGTTTTTTCAAAAATTCAACCGAAATAAGAAAAAAAGGCAAAATCAACTTCAAAACCGTTTAGAGGGGGGTATTTGGCCGGTTTTGATAGTTCAGGTGTAAAATAATCGGTTTTGTAGTTCAGGGGGTTAAGTAGTCCACCCCTCATACTTAAAGAGGTTATGTAGACTTTTTCCCATGACCAAAGGTTGTTGCCAAGGCTAACACAATTGGCCTACTAGAGTGAGTGGGTGCCGAGGGGATGGGCTTCTAGTGGGGGCAAAGCCTCCTACGCCTGTCACGCCTGCAAAGCCTCCTACACCTGACTGGCTAACCTGTCACGCCTGCATCGATGTAAAGAGTAGCCTAAGACGTCTTTTTTTGGTACATATTTTAAATGCTAGAACGTCATTAGTTCTAGGTCAGAGGAAAGTATATCATAAATGTTATTATATTATTATATAATTTTGATATTCTTTAATTTGAGATGGAAGACGTACTATATATAACTAGTACTCTGTAACTAGTAGTACTAATTAAGATCTAGCAGTATTAATGACCGCATACAGACATAAGTAAATGATACTACAGTTGAATCAATTTTATTGCCGAACTTCAAATGCTCAGAAGGGGAGAAAAAAAAAGAAAAAAGAGAGAACTGCCCATAGGCAGTATATGCATCCTGAAACCAGAAGACGCTATTGCTCCCA
Source organism: Microstegium vimineum (assembly GCA_022036555.1). Lineage (NCBI taxonomy): Eukaryota > Viridiplantae > Streptophyta > Magnoliopsida > Poales > Poaceae > Microstegium > Microstegium vimineum. The sequence continues at coordinate 63,527,500 of CM039124.1, forward strand.
AATCCCAATCACTGTATATACATGGAGGAGATACACGTACAGCTGTGACAATTATACAGCATCGATCGACGCGGTGTGCCTAGTGCACATCTCAGCAAGACCTCCAAGTATCTGATAGGGCTTGGCTTATGTGCTGGGAATTCAGCCACTGCACTCATGGACCATCTCATCTCCTCGCTGGCATGACACTGGAGGTAGCAAGCAGCCGTCTGCCCAAACAAGACCATTTGCATCACCACCTCATTGGATCCTCGTTGGTCCATGCTTAAGCGAGCAGTTCCACCCGGTATTTGATACCCAGGTGACAAAAGTGCTTCCCCAGCACCCTAATGTGCCGCAGAACATTTTTCTCGGCTGTTATTCATATGCTCATCTTTCACTAAGACTGAAGCATCATCAAACCCAGCAATAGGCACAAGCTCATTTAGGTCGAGGAACTTTCTCTGGATACTTCTGCTCTCCCTGACAGGAACAATTGATTTCTCTATGCACTGCTGTTGTGCTTTATTTACTTCGTTGTCTTCTTCCTCTCGATCTTGACTTGCTGAGAGCTCCATATCATTTAGTGCATCAGAACCAGCATCTGGATCTGATGCATTGCATTTCTCTGACTTTCCAAATTCTGTGTTTGCCCCAAAAGTATCAAGCTGTTGATAACTAATACGTGGACGGGTGGAGCGCTTACTGCGTCTGATGCCAATTTGGATTTCATCAATAGATTTCAACTTGGTCCCTTGAGGGGTGAGATGTGGAGATCTTTTGTACCACTGGAGCTCTTCTATGCCTTCATTAGCACTCAAAGAATGATCCACTTCATTACCATCATTGGCAACTTGCTCCAACTGAAACTCATCATCATTTTCATAAAGGCTTGCCTTGTACCATTTTCTTCTTCTAAGATATTCTTCATCATAGACTGCTTCACCCATGATATCATCATCACTGTCAAAATCTAGGTCAATATCTGATACGGCCTCAACATAATCTTTTGTGTACCTTTGAGATCTTTTTCTCTGCCTGTAGCTACATCGGCACAACACAAGTTAATAGTCTAATATGTTCTTCTAGAAAAGAAACAGATAAACACCATGAGTTAGGGAGTTACCTGCGATGGAGAATTTCAGCCTTTCCTTCACCCTTTTTTGCTTTGTAATATGACTTCGCTGGAGTTTCGCCATAGAATCCTTTGCATAATGGCGAGGGGCCAATCTCAACAGCATTCTCATTTTTCCTGTAAAAAACATAGTACAGAAAGTTGCTTCATGATTTTGTGTTTTTTATAAATTCATAAATAGATGGAACTACTGAGGAACAGAAAAATCCACTTACTTTATTGTTTTTATGGCTTCATTTATTGAACGGTCATAATCATCTGCATGATAAATTAAGAAATTTATTAATAAAACTATAATCTTCTTCTATTAATGCAATAATATGCAGCTCTCCTGCGTGTTCAAGAAGAAAAAAACTAGAAAAATGTATACATAACGGTCTTATTCCAATATACACTGCAAAATACATTGAATGAACATATAGGTAGAATGCTTTTAGAATGAAATTCTGCACTACTGCACAATAACAAACATGATGTCCCTTTCAAAAAATATCATGACATGAACACTCACGGGGTGTTTTGCCACACCTTGCATGTGGCTCCCAGAGGAATTGGTTGTTTGGTTACCGAATAAGCTAAGGCAGCCACACAATCTAGTAGTTCATTTCTGTGCAAATTTATGCCACAGTTGTGGTAGCCTTTTTACTATGGCACATCCTTCGGTTGCGCCACAGCCTGCATGGCTAGCAGTGGCCAGCAACCAAATAACCTCTTAACGTTCAGGCTAAGGGCCCGTTCGGTTAGCATCGTTTCTGGCCGGAACAGTTCCGGCTGATGTTTGCCAGTATAAAATACAATAGTGTTTCCAGCCGGATCCATTCCCGGACTCGATTCCATGATAACCGAACGCGCCCTAAAGAGGATCTTTGGTAACAATGGTGAGCATCTGCAGTAGCATCGTGACCTTAACACAAGTTTTTGTTAAGTGGATGAAGGCCCTTTACTATAGGCCCATATGGCCCATGTGTACTAGGAAATGGGAAAATCTTGCTGAGTTGCATAAATTTATAAATTGTTGAAATATGATACTACAGATAACATACCAGCAAGGTAGAACAAATACAGCACTTACCTACTATTCTGCTGATGAGAAACATATGAAAAATGATAGTGAGGCCATATTTAAAGCTGTGTGACTAAGCTTAGCAAGTTCAAATAACAGACAGTATTGGCATGACAATACTCATGCAGGAAATGATAAGTTAAGGAATGACTATATGAACAGAAAATTGTAGCAGCTCATCATCAGAAATCTAGGAAACCCTGATTTAGCTAGCTATTAATTAATAACAACATTAACTTGGTCCTTGTGATTACCAAAAGTATAAGTCACACATTTTCTTTCACGACGAGAGCGGCCAGATGTCAATCCATTCACTGTCAAGTAGCTATCAAGGAGGAGGGCTTCTCGTTGTTGCTTTCTTAGCAACTTCTCCTTCTTCTGCAAGAGTAAATAATGGTAATTTATAACAAGATGAGAACAATAGGGCATCCTATTCTTTGCTAAAAGTTTTAACTCTCTGAAAGCTGCAGTGGAAATGTGGAATACCTTGTGAATCTTTTCAATCTCTGGTAGATAATTGAACTTCAGCTTCTTGCCAAGAGAGACTTCTGTCCTGTTCCTACTTGAAAAGAGTTTTTCCTGCTTAAGATAGGCAGAAGACAACTAAATAATCAAACTTTGGCAGTTTCATCAATAGCAGCAAAAATACTAATACTGTTCTTTAAAATTCTAATATATTCATTGTCACAAAAACTTTACACTTTACTATAGATAAGCTATTCCAGTGTGACCTGTGCAGACACACTCAGAAAGTCAGAAATGGATGGAGTAAACCACACTTCGTTCAAAGTAACCCCCACAGCGTCATGTGGCTTGGATACATGCAAGTGAAATACTTAAATTCCAAACTTTGTGCTAACAGCCTAACATATCCCAAGCTAATAGCCTAATATGAAAGATTTAACTATCTGTCATGATTTCATTTTTTTATCACAGCATAATAAATATAAAAAACCTGAACCTACCTAAAACAATATTAAAATAGGAATTCTGAAAAGGAGCATTTCTACAGATAACCCAAGTGTGATTGGTACTCCCTCTGTTTCAAGCTGTAGGTGGTTTTATTTTTGTCATAAGTCAAACTCCAATAACTTTGGCCAAGTTTATAGAAAAAATCACCAACATCTACAACATCAAATTAGTTTCATTAAATCCACCATGAAATGTCCTGACAGTGCATTTATTTTGGTATTATAGATGTCAACATATTTTTCTATAAACTTGGTCAAAGTCAGATAAGTTTGACTTGGGACAAAACCAAAACAATCTATTATTTGGAACAGAGGAAGCAATAGTTAATAACTAATTAGTCATGATAAGAAGTCATAGACGCACACAAAGAAATGAACACCATGTTTTATATTATTAGCACGGGAATCAATGATACTTGCCGATGGTGAGCTATGGACAAAGATGAATCGATCAATTGTTCCATTAACTTATAAACTACCCAAAAAATATAAGATGAACTCAAAACTTACTGCAGCTATTTTAAACTCATCAAAGTTGGATGCTACAGCCTCCCAGTGATAGGAGATAACTCGACCAGTAGAAACTCCGTTTCCTTTAGATTTTTTTGTTGACTCCTTCACATGCTCAACTCGTCTAATTTCACGATACAACCGATGCCCGAGGATTGGGTCATCTTCATACCTGTAGTGCAATAGCTGAGTAGAGATGCCCCAGATCACAAAAAAATACTTTCCGAATAAAGTTAATGTATGCTCACCAGTATGAGATTCCATGTGAATCTCCTCCAATCCTTTCTTTACGGAAGATGGAAAGACAATAACCATGCTTCAAAGAACTATCAATGAAGTTCCGAACGTCCTCTTGCTGCAAAATAGGTGTTTTTTTCTCAAACGCGCACAAGAGCTGCATGTAATTTCATTAAGAAGAAAGCTATCCAGGTAAATTAATTGAAAAAGAAGAAACCTACATAAAACATGCTCATGACCAGGTAACTTAATTGTTACATTCGCAGCTATTTGCACGCATTTCTAAGCAATTCCCAATATTGCAGTAAGAGCATTGACCAGCTCACAAGGGGTGTCATATCATATACTCATATGGCATCTCAATAGGAGTCTGGGAGAGCAAACAAAGCACATATCTGAGCCTCGTGTTATTAACCACACAATTCATTCATACAGGAACACAAGACGAGGTGCATATGTGCTCTCCCAACAAGTGGAATACACAAATTTCAAAGAATGTTGGATCGAAATTGCATTCGTTCACTACCCCACCACTAAAAGAGTAGCAGTCCTGCCTCAAGTTTTGCTATAATATTTGTTTTTCTGTTTTTTTTTTTGTTCAATTCAACTAAAGGGCTATTCCCTTGTCAGACATGTTTTGTTTACCAAAAACTCATTTATAAATTGCTGTCGTGGCTCATAAAGCAACTTGGATTATCATTTGAACCTTCACATGCTTCACACTAGCATCATTTTGAATTTAACAAGCACAACATCTTCGACAAACTTAAATTAGCTGATATGATGCCTAATTGTAGATTTGTAGGATGACATACAGACAAGGAATACTAGTTAATCACGGTTCAATATAATATCTAGCAGAATCCACAAAGATACTGAATGTGACAAGGAAAGTGAGGTTAATAGACTATAATCAGCTCAGCAGCCCTAGATAAGATGAACCAAATGCAGGGCACGGTCTTATTCCACAAAGCGAAATACATTACACTTTAGTTCAATTGTAACATTTATAGTATTTCACAGAAAATTAGGGCGCATACCTCACTGCGTATATCACATATGGCTTTCAGGATCACTAATCGAATTCCTGGCTCAAGTGCCTTGTACAGCTCAGTTTCCGCACTGAATACGGTGAGTTAAGTCATCATATTTACGATTAAATCTACAGATCCAGTTATGGAACTGTATGGATACTAACTCACCCGTGTGAGGCAACAATCGGTAGATCGCCTTCTGCAACCTGCAGTTCTAATCTTTATTAGCTCATCAACCAAATGCAGTTTCATCCCTTATGTAAAATTGTTCTTGGCGGGGAACATGTCATATACCCAATGCCACCAGTGCTTCAATTTTTTACATAACACCGCTATCCATGTTCCACGTCCCATGGCCATTCGAGTTACTGGAGGAATTGACTGCAAAATGCAATTTAAGAAGCACAATGAAACCTATAAGATACTTGGAAATTTGTTTATGACTATGATTTTTAGTTAGTAGTACCTATAATGGACTAACCAAACAGAGTTGTCATAACATGGCATATTGGCATGTGTACCATAAAACATGCTAAACTCATTTATGAGTGAAGTTCTCCATATGTTCTGTTCCACACAGATATACCTTTAGCAAAATTACCATAACAGCATGGTATATTACAAGTATGGAGTGGGAAGTGGAGCAGAAACATTATTTGCCAACAAATAGAGAATGTGTAGCCCAAGACACCACAGTCCACAGCATGCGGCACCATGGCAATCACCCAGCAGCATAACTTCCCCCAAAAACTCCCCAATTCCATAGGCACTTGAAAGCAGCAGCAAATTTAAAATTCATGATGAACTAAAAAATTACCGAGAAAGCTATGAATTTACCTTTAACAGAGGTATATGGACGTCATCCAACGTGCCATTGGGCGTTATGATCGCGTCCTCCAGCTCCACCGCAGTGAACTCCACCGCAATGTTCAGCAATGGCCGGAACACCTGCCGCTCCGAAGCAGATCAACCATATCATACCCGAACAATCAACTCCGAAACCAAATCACTAAGCCCGCACCTAATGGAGAGTACAAGCAGCTGAAGGCTGGAGGGCACGGGAGAACTAGAGCGCTTACATGGAGGAAGTTGAGGACGGAGGCGAGCTCCCACATGCCGCGTAATCTCCACCGCGGCAGCTCAGCGGGCGACGCCGGCTCCTCCACCAGCGGCGTCACCACGCGGTACTCCGGCGTCTCGTCCCCCGCATTCCCGCTCCGCCTCGGCCGCGGCGGCGGCGGCGCGGGCGCGGGTGTGGGCGTGGGCGTGGGCGGCGCCGAGTTCGGACGGAAGTGGCACGCGCGCGGGAACCGGGCCCTCCTCGGGGTAAGGGCCACGGTGTCCTCCCCCGCAACCTCCCCCTCCGCCGCCCGCCGCTGCTGATCCTGCGGCGGGGAGGCCGCGGCCATCCCCAGAGACCCCGTTGGGATTTGGGACGGGCCGGATCGGGGGTGGGTCGGGGGTCGGGATCAGGGCAGGGCTCGGTCGGGAAGGAGGTCTCGGACTCACGGGGAGCGGGCAGACTGAGCAGGTCGCGCCGTGGCAGTGGAAGCCATGGGAGGACTGGAGTGAGGAGGGGAAAGGAAGGTGGAACGGGGATGAAGACGGGGGCGAAAGAGGGACTTCGTGTGCGAGATCAGCAGGGGTGCGTTGGGGAACAGATCAACAGAGCCGTTACCGCGTTTGTAGGCCAGGGGTAAAAATGAGATTTCCCTTAGCTGTGGAGGGTTTTCTGAAGGTTTTAGTTGGGCTTTGTTGAGGTCAAGTCTGAATCCAAAACTAGTGCAACCGGAAGGATGGCGCTTGATGGGTTTGTTCAAGACACAAGCACAAAATCATAGCATCAACGCAAGAACTGATTTATTCATCCATCTTCTGACAAACGAACGCGATCTACAGAAATTCCATGGAATACATGAATAGCAGAAACAGTCTTTAGATTCAGAAGGGGAAAAAATGAGCGCCTCATCAAAACACATGTTCTGACTGGAATTACAGATCCAAGCATGAATAAAACTGTGTTTTGGAACATGATGGTTTCCAAAAAATAAAAATGAAAAAATGATCTACAAGCACGGCCATGATTGATCATGGTTCACTTTATTTGGTGGCTACCCTGGATTCATCTTGTTCATGAAACCCTTTCATAGCCACTGCCAATCTGCATGTGAAGCCATTCCGAGGTCGACGTGCCCTGGGCGTACTCCCTACTGGTTTGAGTATCAAAAGTCAGCCCAGGGGCTGTGTTGAATGTCGAAGCACCATACTGCAAACGATGACAAAAGTAAGCATTAAGTTTAGGAACAGGCACACGGGATTGGTGGAGAATGCTAAAAGAAATGGCAAATCATGCGAAAGAAAAACAGAGAAATTCATTAAGATACTTCAGTGCTGCATCCTCCTCTGCACATTGTACTTAAAACTCGCAATGCATTATTTCAAACAGAAATGTTACTTTAAATAAAACAGTAGTCCACAAAAAGCATCATCCAAGTGTTTGGGGAGCAGCACATAAAAGCACACAGAATGAACACAAATAGATACATCATGGACTTAACTACACATTTTAAAAGTTGACTTACGTCTTTGGTTGGAAATGCTTCAACTCCCTGGTTCGCCTCGGCATTAACCGCCTCAAGCTTCATGGACAGGAACTGCAAGCACAGATTATATATCTTTAGCTTGAATATGGAGAGGAATGCAATTCCATAGGAGCAATAATTGTCAAAAAATGACATACCTCAACTTGGCATTGCAACGACTGGATGTAATTAATTATCTCATCAAGTACTGATGCTTTGCCAATAACCTGACCAAGCAAGTAGAAAAAAACATTTCGATATTTACCAGAAGGAAGCTCAGGAATGACTAAAATGAGAAAACACAAACGACGCTGGATGCCTGTTGAGATCAAAGTGCACCTTGTTGCATCCAGGCACAAGATCTTGGAGAAGTTTCATCCGTTCACTTATTTTCTCACGTCGTGCCTATCAAAACAACAAGATCTTTAAGTGGTCAATTTGATGTTGTATATAACCTATAGCAGTAGGACTTCTACCATTTTAGACAACTTTGGATTCATACAATAGCATTTTTTACATGATGGTATAAAATTCTTGTAACATATAAGAATAGTCAAAACAGAAAATATTACAATACACTTACCCTTTCTGCAAGACTATGACTATCAGTTGCTTGGCCCCTCCTTGCCCTGACATGGATATAATCTTGTTTTGGTGGCTCTGCTGCTGGAAGGCTTTTACTAACAGCCTTGCCAGCACTTCTTGAGTCATTTTCAGCCTCTGTCCTTAGACTGACATTATTATTACTAGACTTATTTGTTTTGGAACGTTTTGCTTCTGGATCGGTCTGCTCATAAAAAGATCAGGATACACAAGGGTAAGACCAATTAAACTTCAGCTCTCCGCAAATGCCATAAATATTTGGTCCTTTTTATTTTAAAATGTAACCAAGACCTTTTCATCTCAAAAAGTTTAAACAGCTGTTTAAAATGTCAACATACAGCACAGAACATGATTCATGAACATAAGATTAAGTATGATTTCTAACAATGCAACCATGGCAGGCTACTAAATGCAAGCATAAATTCAGATACCAACATTTGGTTAATCTCATTCTAATTGCAAGCATTTATAGGTTGTATACTGATGCATAATAGCAAAACTATATAGGAACCATGGAGAGGACCATGCTACCATAGCATCGCCTGTGATTATGAATTCCAGCCAAAACATTTTGTGCTTCAACATTAGTTGGTTAGCAATAAGTATTGTAGAGAGCTGATTGGACCTCTTATTTTTTATCTAGCAACGGCCTTCCATTTATTAGAGTATCACAGAATGAATAGTTCCAACAAATATTACACTAAAAGTGGAATTACCAAGCACATACCACTCAACATGACCAGTTTAAATAGTTGCTTCCTAAAGGCTAGATCCTGCCATCATGTTAAGTTGCCAAGCAAGAGTAAAGCAAAAACTGCCACTCTTAAACATTGCAATACCACAATAAGAACAGAGTTCATGTGCAGGGTAATTGTGCCATCTAATGAACCCTCGTATCTGACCGATAAACTATACAACGTGATTATAAGTATATGGCAGTGAATGTACAGAGTTTAACCACATTAGGTACTTTTGCTAGTACCCATGCTATGATCGGCCTAACGTTTTTCCCCCGCTAAGTAACTGCAGTTCTTCTCATAAGTTAGCTCTCACAAAAAAAATATAATACTACCAATGCAGGTGTAAAGGTATTGATCAAACTTCCAGATAATTTTATGCAGGATTGACATTCACATACTTTACAGGACTTTCTAAGCATTTTTTGGCCCCTGCAGTTCTAAACTCAAATTATTCTAATGCATCCAAATGTACTTCAACTACAAACAGGCCACAGTCCCTACGCCACTAGCTACAGTGGCGGTGGTCGTTCAGTAGCTCAATACTAACAAACTGAACAGAGCTAATAAAAAACAGCAATGAGAGTAATATTGTCAAAATTAGCACGATGTACACTAAGGTCAGCGCTACAGATAAACAGATCACACCGGCATGCTCAGTAGTCAGTACCACACCAAACCATGATGCTGTCAATTTGCCTTGGAAACCTCCCAATCCAGCCCTGAAGCCCCATTGGCCCTAACACGCAAAATGCCACTCGGATCACGAGCCAATGTAAGAGAGGACCTACCAAATCCTGGCCGCCGCCGCCGCCGCCGCCGGAAGTGGAGACGATCCGGGACGAGTCTTCCTCGGACGCCAGGGTCTCCCTCGGCCTCCTCCGGACGGCGCTGCCTCCTCCGCGGCCGCCACTGCTCTTCTCCGTGACAGCCGAGGTCGCCTCCACCGGGCGGCCGCCGCCCGCGGCGAGGTGCGGTGAGCACCAGAGCTCCGCAGCGACAACCGGGGACGGCTCCATGGGGCCAGGCAGCGAAACAACTCGTGAGGCGGGTCTAGGGTTTCGGAGGCGCGTGCGACGGGGAGACTGATGCGAACAGATCAGGGAGCGTGGAGAGTGGAGTCTGGAGTCTGGAGGGAGAGCTCGCAGTGGTCAGTGGCACTGTGCACTGCACACTTGCGGTGGAGAGAGAGAGTGAGTGATGGAGGGGGGGAGAGCCGCTCAGAGAAGACTGGAAAAGGGTGCCGCGCTCTGCGCAGGACGGCAGGAGTAAAGAAATGGCCAAATGGGGCCTCGGGATTTTGCCACCCGGTGATTGGGGAGTAGGGCTGACCCTGACAGGACGAGGGTAAAGTAAACGCGCTTTCACCGCAAAGCACGGGATTTAGGTGGTTAATTTAACTTGGTAAAACTATGTGTGATTTTGGTAGCGACAAGCGTTTTTAGATTCTTCACAGAATAATATAATCACTAACAAACAATATAGAAAGAAAAATATTTCAGGAAGAATCACTTGAAAACAATTATTCTTTTTTACTAATCTAGAGAAACACCCAAAATATGGTTTCTCCTAATTCTAATTCTAGTTCTGATTTCAAGAATTTAATGAGCTAATAAAAGAGATCCATTAAATGGTTCTAACTCGGTAGAAAAATGTTTCTAGAGATATTTTTGAATTAAAATGTTTGAGAACAATCCATATCCCTATCAAACGCACCTAATATACCTTATAGTACATTTTAGGGTTGTTTCTACAAAAAGACTAATATTCCATCCATATTGTAAAAAATGTCGTTTTTGACAATATTTTGGTAAACCATTTGGAATTTAAATTATGATTAAATTTTACATTGTTGAGTTTGAAAATGCGAAGATCATATGAATAGACTTGTCATTTTTTTTTGAAATATACTTTCATAAAATTATACATATAATATTTTAAAATAAATATTTTCTAGAATATGAAGTTAAAGTCATGCTTTGCAGACCGTATCGTTGTCCAAAACAACTTCTTTTACAATATGGAGGGAGTATAATTTTGGCTAAAAATAGCTAATTATAGTTGCTACTTTAGTAGTTTATACTTGTCTAGATCCATGACTAATGGTTTGCCTCTTTTATCTCCTTTTTTCTCCCTAACTCGCATAATCTTACGCATTTCTCGTGCGTGTTTTACTTGAGCGGACTTACATGACTCTAGCCCCCCACCATCCCTTCTCTCTCTTTGCGGTCAACACCTCCACCATTGCCAACACTATCTAGAACCTCTGTCACTAGCCCTTGATGAGTTCGTGGTGGACAAGGATGGTGGCATCCACGCATGGACAAACACGGCTTAGGGCGTGACGACAAACGAGTGACCATAGAAATTTGTCGGTCCATGACTAAGTCAGTTCGATCGATAACCAGCGTGTGAGCATACTAGCGAACGAAACGAGCAAAACCCATGAATGGGGTCGGTAGATCTACATGCAATGGATGTGGCACGCGATGATGCGACAAGCCCAAGTATAGTAGAGATGGTGTATTTTTAATTAAATTTTAGTCAAAGATGAATGAGTTTGATGTAAGAAAAGAGTATTATAATCTAAATAGAACGGAGTATATATTATGTCTTGACATGCATGCGTAATCTTAATGAATCTTCATACATGTGTAGTTTTCATGAAATCTTTTACCATTGTGGTGCGGTGTGGCCCTGTCTACTTGCACTATGTACGCATAACATTTTAGTCAAGGTGGCACTTTTAGTTTGCCATTCCAGGACACAACACCTATTGATATTATACAAAAAAGACAAAATATGCCACTATAAAAACCAGAAACATGTTTTTTCACTAATATAACAAAGATTTCTATGCAATGTATTTTGCTAAGGGTATTGAGAATTTAAATAATTATGACTTCCGTGTCACTTTCTCACGTAAGATTTAAAAGTAGTGAAAAGAGGCCTCTCACACTTGTATTTTTCCCTTCACTGCTTCTTGATATTAATTCGGTATCGATTAGGTACCAAAATACTCATTACATATTAGAAACCTTAGAACATATTAGTATCGAGAACACTTTTGAACTATAATAGGACTATAGGAGTGACAATGACTTCACTAATTTTGTATCTTGCTCTCTTGAACTAACACAAGTGGGGTGAAATAATGTTTTTTTAGAAGGTTAGTATAAAGGAGAGAGAGAAACAACCATCAGCTGGACAGCTCGTCAACCGAAGCCTGATCAAGACTCCAGTCCAGCAAGCGGCCATGAATCCATGATCTTGCTGTTAATAAATTTGTTTTGAGGACCGTCATGCAAAACCCCATCAACAAAATTTGATTTCCTTTCCATTTCCACCCCAACTATTTCCCTTCCTTCAACTCCACGGAGAAGCGAAACCGACCTTTCCCCCCTCCCCCGCATCGCACCTCGCCGAGATCTATCCCTAGGGTTTCGCCAGCGGCGAAGTCATCGGCGGCGAGCCAAACTCCACGAGCGGGGGAAGAGGGGGGAAGCAGAGACGAAGAGGCAGCCATGGGACAGCAGTCGCTGATCTACGCGTTCGTGGCCCGTGGCACGGTCATACTGGCCGAGTACACGGAGTTCACCGGCAATTTCACCACCATCGCCTCCCAGTGCCTCATGAAGCTCCCCGCAAGCAACAACAAGTTCACCTACAACTGCGACGGCCACACCTTCAATTACCTCGTGGAAGACGGATTCAGTGAGTTCTCCTGCCTTCCCGAATTAACTTTTTTATTACCCGTGCGATTAGTTGCGGAATTTATCCGATCTGTCCGTACCATACATGCATGCTTGATTTTGGTTACTTATGTAGATCATACTGATTTGGTTGGTATGCGATTAGGTAGTTTTGATTGCAGTTGGTGGTCGTGTTGGGCGGTGATATGATGCACTGTGCAGTTCGTGTTGTGTGGGAGCTTCTGGGAAGTATGCTCCCAGTTGTGCACTCCTTAGTTTACTGGTGAAGCTCCTTAGATGGAACCATACATTGTTTGGTTTGAGGCTGGAGTGAATCCTTGATTAGTTAAGATCAGTGCATTTGCTGCAGCCGATGTCAGCAGTTCATCCGTGATGCCAATAAGTTTGCTATTTTTAGTAGATATATATTTGGTGGTGAGTGGCAACTGCTGCATGCTTGGTTTTTTGGCCCCTTGTTACACATGCTTTTCATGCACATCTGTCTGTTTTTTGTTTTGTTTTGTGTTGAATGATGGTTTGTCGTAGTAAGATTCCATAGGCCATAAGTTTTATTTTGGCGTCCATTGTTTAGAGGATACATTGTCATCAATGATGATTCATAAATAATAACTGGATATGACACAGGTGTGGTAGGTAATCTGCCCTTGCATTAGAATAAGGGTCTGTCGATGCAGCCTACATTATATCAGAATGACTCTTCTAAGAATACTTATACTATTGCAACCTGTTATTTTTTGGGTCATTTGTCTAGCTTTGTTTCATAGCTGAGCATTTTCCTTGTTGACTCATACTGGATCCATGTATCAGTAAAGGTGAGGCTTACACTCTGTATGAAATCAGATCATATTGAGTGCATTAATGGATTGTTTACCAGTTCTAGTCTTTGTAACAACATCATCTTATTTCTAATGTGCTTAGTAGCATCTTAGATTTACCCGTTATTCTCATCTGAATACATGATAAGGTGAGTTGGAGGTCATAGTATCGGATCATTAAACATTAATATTTGTATATGTTACTTCACATGCTAAACTATTGTATTTTCTCACAACTTAAACCAGCCAATAAGGGCTGATGCCAAAAGTTTTATATTACTAATATGGTCCATTAGCCTTTTTTTACTTGTTTAATAAAGGAACTCGAAAGTGCTTGTCTACCACCCTGTCATAAAGCACACAATTCTCAAGAAAACCTGGTTTGTGTTGCAATAGTCCCATGTCAGTCAATTTTAAATTCTGAAAATTATAAATTTATAGGTCTAATGCCTTACTTTGCTTTGCAGCATACTGTGTTGTTGCTGTTGAATCGTTGGGGCAACAAATTCCCATTGCTTTCATGGATAGGGTTAAGGAGGATTTCACAAAAAGGTATGGTGGTGGGAAAGCTGCTACTGCTGCAGCTAACAGCCTCAACCGAGAGTTCGGGTATGTATCACCAAAGGTCTTGAACTCGTTGATTATATTGTGCCTCATCAGACTAGTTTTTCCCCCCTTAAAACAATGTGTACTTTCTGCAGATCAAAACTTAAAGAGCACATGCAGTATTGTGTGGATCACCCTGAAGAGGTTAGCAAGCTGGCCAAAGTGAAGGCGCAGGTTTCAGAAGTCAAGGGTGTTATGATGGAAAACATTGAAAAGGTATGCTTTGTGGGATGATCAAGCTTGACAATCTATTCTGTTGGTATTGAGGGCCAATGTAAGAATGTTCTGACTGTTTTTTTCCTATGCAGGTTCTAGATCGTGGAGAGAAGATTGAGCTGCTTGTCGACAAGACTGAGAATCTGCGCTCACAGGTCTTAATTCATTTATTTACCCTTCTCTGTGGCGCTCCACTGATTATTGTATTGTTTTTCTTTTTGGAGCTGTTAACGTACATGCTGACTAGGAGGAGGGCAAGTTAGTTTCCATAGATATCAGAAGATTTCTAGGTTAGAAAGGCAATTAGTTTCCATAAATGCTGAAATATCTCAGCAAGTAATCAGCATACTATGTCAAAAACCAAGGATACCATGCTGACTTGTTAGCGTTATATGCAAGTATATACTCACTCCATCTCAAATTACAAGACATCCCTGAATCTTGGAACATATATGATAATATTTATGATGCAAACTAAGTATCATTAGATTCGTTATCAATTATATTTTCATAGTATGCCTATTTGATATCATAAATCTTTGTTTATAGTTTTCTCTATAATTATTGCTCAAACTTGAGATGCTTTGACTCTCAAAGATTCTTGGAATGTCTTTTAGTTTGGGATGGATGGAGTACAAAGTATTGAAATGAATGCATAACCTTTGTTTAAGTATTTTAATTTTGTGATTTAACTCCGATTTGCATGGTCGATTTGGGGTATGTGAAACAATAGTCAGTTTCTTATAATTTGTCTGAGTTTGCAGGCACAAGATTTCAGACAGCAAGGAACAAATGTGAGGAGAAAGATGTGGTTGCAGAACATGAAAATCAAGCTCATCGTCCTGGGAATAATTATCGCACTTATTCTGATCATTATCCTCTCTGTCTGTCACGGTTTCAAATGCCATTAAGCTCAGGCCAGAATACTGATACATTCAACTGCACCTATTATACTGCTGCTTGGAGCAAAAAAAAAAGAGTATGATCTTTTCTTCTTCTGCTAGTGTGCTCTGGCCCGGTCATTGTGCACATGTGTTTTACATTGTCTTAGTATTTGATAAATGTGGATGGTGACTAGGTTAATTGTGTCAATTGTCAAAACTGTCGTGTATTTTTGGACGCTATGTATGTATAGCCTGGATATGAGTAGATTTACTGAACTTAATGTTGTGACTCAGTCGTTTGCTCCGCTAGACAATAATGTGCCATTTGGGGGCATCTTGCATTGACCTCATTTCAGGGCAAAAGTGCAACAGTGCAGCTTGGAAAATATGAGCATGGATTCGATTTCCAATTTTTCAGGGTCTTTCTATTTGTCTATACAATTTTTCAGGGAGCTGAGACAAATGCTGGCTTGGAACATTGAGCAAAAGTTTGTTTATTCACAGAAGGGCTATTTAACCAGACCCTACATCAAACAAGGCATGTTCATGAACATTACATTCTCATAAAAACAAACAGAAGAACTTAATGCATTACTATGCCTGTGCCCTGTGCAATGAAACCCCAGTCACCTATGTGGGGAGGATGAGCCCTTAAAAGATCATGTTCATCGGCACTACTTTTCAGCTAACGTATAATGCTTTTTCCTTTCACAACAAACTAGCATAAGCATTTAAAATAAGCTAAATTTCAGCAGACAAAGTTAATCTGTCGGTATCTCCATTGTGTTGTTTGTCTCTTATCAGTTATCACTATACTTTGCCTCAGCTGCACTCTCTTACCACTGCACCATGCTACGGTGTGCAGCATTTGGCCACCTATCCGTGCCGGTACCAAGGAAGCAAAGCGTACAATAGATTTATATCTGTAATAAATTTATTATAAATATAGTTAACGATCTATCTAATAATATTAATTATATAAATAATATTTTTTTATATATAATTGACCAAAGTTTAAAAATACCAAATTCTCGGAAAGTGAAACCCCCTAATCCATCGCGTTTCTACCGAGCTCGATCGGTGGTTGCCTGTGCTCGCTGGCAGTCGTTGAAAACCTTCAGCCCTTCATCAATCAATCAAAGGCGAGCAGCTGCGCGTCAGCACATGCAGGCATGAGGTTGCAGCAGACAGCAGTAGCCGGACACCGAGCCCGAGTCCCGGCCGATGCACCGACCGACCGAACGAACTGCGAGTATACTGCTCGCAAGACCACCGGACCACGAACGATGGCCCTGGCCCCGTGCTGCCACGCGTGAGCTCGCGGCGGGGCAGGCGTCATGCGGTCCGCAGCTCCGTCCTTGCATTGGCTCCTTGCCACTGCCAGCAGCACCGTCCGTTCTCGTCGTGGCGACCCGGTACAAGTTTCTAGTCTAGGGGCGCTTGCGCGGTTTCTGCTGCCGCAGCAGGCGGCCACTGCACGCGATCTCATTCCGCACGACACTGCACCGGTGCACCGCCGCGCCAGGTGCCATCCCCACGGCGCGGCTCGACCGACCGACGATGCCGGCGCCGGAGCCGCGGACGGTTCGGCAAGCATATCTGCACCCGCATAGTACCTCTCCTCTCGCTGGCCATTCGGCTGCTGCACCGCGTCTGCGGCAAATTTATGGCGGGCCCTCACCGGAGCTATAGCCCGATGGGCTGGGATGGCCTCTGGCTGGGAGCAGCAGCGGAGCTCAAATGCGGTCGTCATTGGCGTCATGCCCTTGCTGCAGCAGTAGTAGTGTAGTAGTACTGTAGTAGTGCAGTGAAGTAGCGAGTGCATGCAGTGATGACGGTGCTCCGATCCTACGGACGCCGAGCCCTGCCGCCCCTGGCCCGTGCCGTGCTGCTCCTGCTCCTGCTCGTCCTCATCCTCATCCTCAAGTTCTCTTAAATGGCGCACCTTGCCGTGTCAGGGTCCGGGAAAGATATGCCGAAGCGGATCCACAGGAGGGCCATGACATCGTGTCCCGTGTCCGCTGTACAGTAGTAGTAGTACATCTTGTGGGTCTGCGAATATGTGCGTGCGGTGCGTATGAGCATCAATGGCCATGCTCAGGGCGTCCGCAACGGCGGGCGACATCGCCGGCTTGGGTCCACGTGGAGGATGAAGAGTGGAAGGAGGCAAGCAGCTAGCGACGAGCAAATCGTCGATCGATTTCACGCGGTCCGAGTAAATGTGAGAAGAGCCGATGAGGTTGGATGCCAAAAGAAAAATAAAATAATCTTCTTTGCCTTCTCTCTCTTCCAGCTCACTAGCTATTTCGCATGTATCACTGCGGATGGCCTCAGGTGAGCTCAGATGATGCCCATGCTCATTCTTTCTACATAAAGCTTTTCAAACAAAGTAGAGGCGCGAGCACGACCGCGCCGGGCCTTGCCATTGCCACCAATGCCGCGGTCGCATGGGTGGGCGTGGACCCGCCGCAGCCCCCACCGCAAACACGTCCGCGCCGGTGGTGAGGACCGGCCGTGCGAGCTCTCGGCGTCGATGCCCGCGGCCTCGCCACCCCTGACCCATGGCATCAATGCCGCCACATCGGCGTGCGTTGCCTGATCACCCCTGCACCTGCTCGATCCGCTCGGCGTGGCGGGGTTCAGGAGGGGGCGCATCCCGCAGTCGCGCGCAGGAGTTCAATGCGACCTGATGGAGAGCGACAGGGCGATGCCGGATTCGCGAGCCAGCTGCGCGCGTGCCCTGTCGCTGCGTCTCGATCGAGAGACAGGTGATGCGATTCGATGCCTGGAATTCATCAATTCAGCCCAGAGTCCACCATGCCTCTGGGTTCTCTGGTGGTTGGGCGGTCGAGGGAGCGAGGCCAGATTGATGATGAAGCCCGGCCCCTGCTGCACGAATGGGTGGAACTCGTGGTGTCTTTCGAGATGCACTGCGGACATTGGGATGCATGGGAATGGGATTGGATTGGCTTGGATCCGCGGGTTTGTTGGGGGGTGACGACCGACGGACCGAGGCCTGCGTAAATCTTTTAAAATTTTATACTGTAAAAAATATTTTTGTTTGTATTTGCTAATTAGAGTATTGTCAAATTGTCCAATTATAAAATAGTTAGACTTAAAAGTTTCGTACTCCGTATCATAAATTATAAACAAACTGTACGGTTAGTTTTTTGTACTTATAGTTAATGTTTCATCCATGTGTTTAAATATTTGATGTGACAAAAAATCTAGTAAAATTTTTAAACGTAACTAAACAAGAGCCAAGATCATACGAGTACTATACATAAGATAAGAGTCATTGAAAGGATCTAGATGTTCAAAAAAAGGGTGAATTAGACATCTTTTAAATTTCTAAAGCAATATTAAAACTTAGCGATGTCAATCACCCCCAGTGCCTACCACAATATGTATGCTAACTAGAAAGCAATAGCAAGCCAAAGAAAGGAAAGACAACCTATGCAATTCTAGTAGGAATTGAAAGAACAAGACGGAAAGTAATGCAAGTAAGTAAAGAGCTAAGCATAGAGAATTGGTGACATACGATGTTTTCCTGAGGTATCAAGGTGTCGACACACCCCCTAGTCCTCGTTGGAGCACCTTGCAAGGTATAGCTCCCCCTCTACCCGCGCAAGGGTAGAGTGCTCTCTACGGGCTGATTCTTCGCACACTCCGGCTCGGTGAATCGCCCACAACCGATCACAGAAGCTTGAAGAAGAGCCACCGACAAACTTCCGACGATCACTTCCTCCGAACACCACCGAACCATCTAGGTGCTGTCGAACACCAAGAGTAACAAGCACAAGACCTTCACTTGACCAACTCAAGGCTACGAAGGTGGATGGATACACACTAGTCACTCCTAAACACAAGATGAACTCTCTCAAACCTCTCCCTCACTAGGCACTTGGCTCTCCAAGAAGTCTCTCAAAGGTTCCTCAGGTAAAACAATGGCCAAGAGAGCTCTCAAGGAGGAGGAGGGCAACTATAAATAGTCCACACCTTCAAAACTAGCCGTTTCTTACTTTTTCTCTTTTCTGCGAAAGCACCGGACAAGTCCGGAGCCTCACCACCGGACCATTACTCCTGGTCTGGAGCATGTAGTCCATTTCAAATCCAACGCTGAACAGGGACCACCGGACAACCTGCATTAGTCCGGTGCCTAGTCCTGAGCCTCTGGTCCGGAGCCTAGGTACATACTGTACTCACCTGAACTTTGGCTGAGGACTGCCGAACAAGCCGTCGGACTAGTCCGGAGCTCCGGACAGGTTGTCCGGAGCACTGACTGAAACTCATTCAGATCAAGGTGGCCACCAGACTACTTTCAATAGTCCGGTGCCCTCCGGACAGGTTGTCCGGAGCACCTTCCTCAGTACACTGCCTAAGGCAAGACCACCAAACCACTTCCATTTGTCCGGAGCCTCCTAGGCAAACTGGTCCGGAGCTTCTCTGACCTCCTTCTTCACCTTATCTCACTAAGTCTTTTCAAGAGGTTTTGCTCCTACCATCTCAAGGGCTAACCAAGGGCTGATAGCAAGGTCTCTAGGACTAGTTGTGTCAAGTGTGCATACACCAATATTCCCAAACTCTCCTAGGTCAAGCTACTAATCTCATAAATCTCATACCCCCCCTTTATAGTACGGTCAAAGGAAAAACAAAGCCCTAGTCTATACTTAGTGCCCTTCTCAACCTCATGGCACTAAGAGCTAGCCTAGTCTTCAACTTGTATCTCGATCCTTTGAAACCGAAACGATTTCCATCTTGGGGCATGAATATCCATTAAGCCCATTCAATAAGAATCACTTATGACCTAACTCTAATGATTTTGCCTCTGCAAAACACACGTTAGTCATAGTGACCTAGTATTGTTGTTAATCGTCTAAACACAAGGGACCATGATTCTTCAATCTCCCCCTTTTAGGTGATTGACGACAATACAAGCTCGAGTAGAGAATAAGAGTGAATTTTAATTAGAGAAACATGATTTGACATGAGATAGGCATAGGTTAATAATAAGAAAGACATAAACATGTCTAAACCATTCAAGCCATGACAAGCACAAAAGATATGAATTAAGGAAAGTACTTGATTTCAAAAGGATATGCTATACCAAAAGATCAGAGATTAGCGCGGAAGCAATAGCATAACCAAGTGACATGATATATATATATGAGGTCCACACATGTCACACAACCATCAAGTCTCAACCATCACATATATCATACAATGCATAAAGACGATAAACGTGATGCATGATGCGATAGAGTATAATACACACCAAAAGAACCGAATCCTACTAGCTCCCCCTGAAGCTAGCCCTCCCCCTGAAGCTAGCCCATCTACTCGACTCTCCCTCTCCCCCTTTGGCGTCAAAACACCAAAGTTAAACGTCTGGAGGCGGAGGGGAAACAGTCGCGACACGGTCAAGGCAGCGGAAATCCTCAAGACCATCATCATCAGAGTCCTCCCCCTGAGTCTGTGAAGCTGGAGGTGAAGCGGTCTGGGGGACTGGAGCTGACGAGCTGACAGCCTCTGCTGTCGTAGAGTCAGGAACTATAGCGGGTGCAGGAGTAGGAGTAGGATCCTCTGCCACTGTCTATGTCGGTGCCTCTAGAGCTGTGGAACCCGGTGGTGCCTCGTGCACTGACTCAACTAGAGTCTCAACTACTGGTGTCTGCTCATGCTGCAAAGGACCGGAGGTAACGGCGGTGGCATCTGTCACTATAGCATGTGGAGGAGTAGAACCAACTGGAGCCCGAGTATCAAGTGTAGCCTCTAACGAAACCACTGAAGAAAGGTGCTGACCCGCGGTCGGTGACACGAGCTCCGCTGCAATCTCGGCTGCTATCTCCTCACCAGTGGGGGACGGCTGCCTAGTAACGTCACTGAACGACGCGGAGAGATCACGAGCAGACAATCCTCGGGAAGCTGACATCGGCGTGAATCCGGTAGTAAGGAGAGTGAACTGCTGTGTCGGCCCAAGGGTGTCCAACCACTGAGTAACCTGTGTCGTCGGAGACTGGAACGGGGTGGTCGATCCGACACCCTGAAGTCCACTGGACTGTACAGCGGGGGCGGGAGTGACTGACGATCCGGCTGACACTGGCAGTGCCACTGAAGGGCCACCGGTCTGCTAAGATCCCATAGCGGGACCAAGAGCTGGAAAGTGAGGCGCTGAGGGACCAACTGTCTGGGATGGCTGAGTCTGGCTCATCATCTGGATCTGTGGAGCACCAGGAAACTTAATAGGAGGAGCACCAGTCCACTTCATCATGTGGGCCATAAAGGTCATGTTCTGCTGCTGGATCTGCTGAGCCTAAAGCTGCATGCGATGTGCCTCAAGTTGCATCCGGAGCATCTGCCTCTGAACTTCATAGTGTCTCTTCTCAGACTGTCTCTGTATCTCATCCTGCCTCTGCTGGACCTGAGTAACTGCTGTCACAAGAGAACCCTGCTGCTCCTGAATCCGGTCAAGAAGCTTCAACATTAAGGTCTCTGAGGTAGACCCAGTACCGGAGCCACCAGTCTCTGTGTCGTGAGACCTTGCGGGCATAGTGGGAATAGACTGGTAGTCGGCGTCGGAGCTGTCAGAGGAGGTGTCTATAGCTGTATCATCACCTACATGAGTGGCCAACTCCTCAAGCTCCTGCTGTTGCACGCCTCGGATTTCCTCATCCTGAGCATCAACATCTGCCATGTCAGCTGGTGTAGTCTGAAGTCTGACCTGTCGAAGTGCCCGGTTCCCCAAACGACTGTCCACTGAAGATATAATCTTGTACTCTGAGAATTCAGACTCTGACTGGTCAAGCAAGTCTCGAATCCCAGGGTTCACTCTCACAAGCCGCTGAGCTAGAATGGAACTGATCCAGTGAGCATAAGGCATCTGACGCCTAGCTCTTAAGCCATCTGAAATACAGTCCTCTATCTCTGCCACGATGAAGTCTACAATGTCGAACGGTGTCTGAGTGACAAGAGCAAGAAGAAGGAACTGCTGCAGGTTTGTCAAACCTTCCCTGAAACTGGTGCGAGGTAACAAAGTGCGGCGAAGGATCTCGTTCAACCGGTGAGCAAGAGGTGTGAGCTCAGCTGGAGTGCGGGGACTGCCTTCCCCAAAGGGTTGTCTGAAGATAGGAGCAACCTTCTGAGCTGGAAGAGTGACACCACCCCGAGCACGCTGTGGCAACTGAAGGCCTGTGTAGCAATCATCATGAAGACAAGTATCTGACACGATGAGGTGGAGAGTCTCTCTGAGCTGTGTCAAGTATAGCCTGTAGGGAATCCCTCTGAAAGTATACTGCATGTAGTTATGAGTAGGCTCAATCCATACAGATGCATAGAACTCGCGGACCCAGTGCTCAACAAAGCTGCCTGAACGACCAAGTATATCGGCAAGTCCTGGGAGGTAGGTGAGGTGGACACGAATCTCCTCTCCAGCTATCTATCGCCACAATGTTCTCTAAGGAACAAACTCTGTGAGGGCGTAGCTGGATGTTGGTAAGCCTAGCTGCGGTGTAGAAATCCTCCATAAGCGGTGTGTGCCATCCTGGTGTAGCTTTGGGGTCACGCTGATCTGGGCACCACCGCTCAAGCTCCATAAACCGAAGCTTCCGAACCTGCTTCACTGTAATTCCCCTCAAGTCAAGGTGAACTGGGGGCTCTGGATCTGGAGTAGGAGCAGCTTCCTGTGGTGGACGATCACCACGCTTCGGTGCCTCGGTGCGGGATGCAGCACGAGGGAGCCAAACACGGGTGGGACGTGAAGAGGTGTCCACTGCTCGAGTCTCCTCTGCTGGCACTGAAGGCTCTGTCGGAGAGGCAACTGTCTCTGACTGTGAAGTAGAAACCCGCGGAGGAGCGCCAATACGCACTGAACCTCGGCGGCCACCTCGCTTTGCGCGGTCCGCTGTATCTGCTACTGCCTCTGCCTGCTCTGCCTCTGTGAGCTGGCGCTTCTTCTTCTTTGGCTTCTCAACAAGCAATTTCTTCCCTTTGTCCCTAGGAGGAGAACGAGGAGGAGTAGTATCATCACCACCAGAACCACTGACAGCTGGAGCACGACCCATCTCTGTCAACTAAAAGTACCACTGACAAGTGCCAAGATCAACTGTAAGAACCACTGCTAGAAACAAGAACCACTGTCACACTGCCAATCTGCAAGTATCAATCACTGAGCCACGGACAGAAAGCAGGACTGACCCTTGTGAGGCTTTGCCTCAATCCATACTCGTGAGCTTTGCCCTGAGTTTCACTGCCACTGACGCTGCTAGAGAGAATAGATAGGATATATAAGCATATATAAATTCTAGAGATGAGATACCGTATGGAAGCAAGCATCTAAGATAAGAGATAGAATGAAATACTGCCATGGTACCTAAGGTAAGCGAGCGTACTAATCAAAGCAAATCAAACTCCGAGACACACTCCACAAGGGGTTTCACTAACTGAGAATCACAATTAGTGACAATTATGAGTGATGTGGAATTGAGTTGAAATGAAGTGTCAAGGATAAACAACTAAGGTATGGTATGATCGATAGCTAGTCAAAACGCTAAACACCATGATCAAATGCATACCCTAGTAGTCAATGAAGAGTCATAGACGATGACAGATTGAATTTGGCAAAGGATGAACACGTCCAATGAAACCCTGAGCTTTGACTTGGTGAAGAGGGTAATGGGGGAACCCCTTTGCTTGGCAGGATGGAAGAGTGGAGCAGAGTGGGGGATAGGTCGCCGGCGGGAGGGAGTCCACGGTGGCGAGCTTAAAGCTGGTGGAGACGGCGGCAAAGGCAGCGGCGGCTCTGCTGCTGGCTGGAGCCGGATCCGAGTAGAGGAGGGAAAGAGGGAATGCAGAGGGCGGCGACACGGCTTGGTTGTAGCTCTGGCGAGGAGCTATGGCGGCGAGATGGTGCGAGGGTGAGGGAGAGTGGCGGCGGAGAGCGACGGCGCGGCGTACGGAACACGAGTGAAGGAAATTTTCCAAAACAGTGGACCCGCGGGGGATAAAGACGGTTTTTCGAAGCGTCGGACAACTTCCAATGGTCCAACGGCTGGTCCGACGAGTTGTCCGACGATATTTGACTGAAACTGTTCAACCCTGACCAGACCACCGGACAAAAGAAATCGGGGTCTCCGATGGTCCGGAGGTGCACCGGACAGGTGGTCCGACGCACTCGACTTGAGCCAGACCAAAGAGTCCAGTGAGCACCTAGGCTCCGGACACTGGTCCGGAGGGTGAGCGTCGGACTATCACAAGTTGTCCGACGACTGCCTTGGAAAAAGATTTTGGAGTACAGTGAGTCACCAGGCTCCGGACACTTGTCCGGAGGTAAGGGTCGGACTAAACAAAGTTGTCCGGAGGGTAGTCCGAAGCTTGTTTTGCTTTGAATTTTCCTGTTTTTCTCTCCAATCTTTTTTCTTAGCCAAGTACCAACACAAAAGAGCAGAAAGAAACACTTGTTGGACTTAGCATAAGAACCATCTCTCAAACCCTCAATTTAGAAATATTTTGCCATAGGCTAGAATTAGTTTTCTTAAGAAAATAGTTCAATAAAGCTCCAAGAATCACCATAGGGGCACAAGAGGGGTATTAGCTGTAGCTAGAGCTTTGAATGCTCCCCCTAAGTGATGAACCTAGAGGACGATCAAACTTAACCGAAAAGGAAGCAACAAGCACCACACATGCACATGCTATGCAATACAGAATTTGAATCTAGGTTGCTTGCAAGTTTAAACCGCGGTAAGGCTTTGTCACACGTTTGAGGGCGGTTATCCCGACCGCGTTAGCCAAGCCTATGTGCATTACTATAGATTAAACATGATTATGTTACAAATGAATGCATGGTTCACACAATCTCATTTTTAGTGAAGTTTGAGTGATCAAGCACATTCAACTCGCTTCTCAACCTACAAAAGGTTGTTTCATCGAGTGGTTTAGTGAAGATATCCGCCAATTGATCTTCGCTCTTAACTCCAACTAGTGTTATGTCTTTCCTAGCCACATGATCTCTAAGAAAGTGATGACGGATATCAATGTGCTTGGTGCGAGAGTGTTGAACCGGATTGTTGGCAAGCTTTACGGCGCTTTCATTATCATACAAAAGTGGAACATCTTTTAAAACAACGCCATAATCAAGAAGTGTTTGAGTCATGTATAAGATTTGTGCACAACTTTCTCACATGGCAATGTATTCCGTCTCGGCGGTAGACAATGCCACACTGTTTTGCTTCTTGGAAAACCAAGAGACAAGAGATCTTCCTAGCAAATGGCAACCGACGGAGGTACTCTTCCTATCAACTTTACACCTGGCATAATCCGAATCGGAATAGCCACAAAGTAGGAAGGGGGCTCCTTTGGGATACCAAAGACCAATGCTAGGGGTGTGCCTTATGTACCTAAGGATTCTTTTGACCGCACATAAATGTGACTCCTTAGGGCTTGCTTGAAACCTAGCACACATACACACACTAAACATAATATCCGGCCTAGATGCGGTGAGGTAAAGTAAACTACCGATCATTAAACGATAGAGAGTTTAGTCAATCGGTTTACCTCCCTCATCGAGATGCCCATTAGTAGGCATTGATGTCTTGATTGGCTTGCAATCCTCCATCTTGAATTTATTGAGCACATCATGAGTGTACTTCTCTTGAGATATGAAGGTGCCCTCCCTTAATTGCTTCACTTGGAAGCCAAGGAAGAAGGTTAGCTCGCCAATCATTGACATCTCAAACTCTTTGGACATCAATGCACCAAACTCCTTGCAATGGTCTTGGTTTGTTGACCCAAATATAATGTCATCGACATATACTTGGCAAACAAAGATCTCTCCATTAAGCTTCTTGGTGAATAGTGTTGTGTCGACGATCCCGATCTTAAAGCCCTTCTTGAGTAGGAAGTCCCTTAGCCTCTCGTACCAAGCTCTTGGAGCTTGCTTCAATCCGTAGAGAGCCTTGGACAACCTATAGAAATGATTAGGCAAGTTTGGATCTTCAAACCCGAGAGGTTGTGAGACATAGACAAGTTCATTGATGAAACCATTTAGAAAGGCACTCTTCACATCCATTTGAAAAAGTTTCATTTTGTGATGTGAAGCATATGCCAAAAGGATACGTATGGCTTCTAGTCTTGCAACCGGTGCAAAGGTCTTCCCAAAATCCAAGCCTTCAACTTGGGAGAACCCCTTTGCAACCAACCTTGCCTTGTTCCTCACAACCACGCCTTGATCATCTTGCTTGTTTCTAAACACCCACTTGGTGCCAATGATTCTTGCTCCCTTTGGCTTTTCTTCAAGTGTCCACACTTGGTTCCGGGTGAAGTTGTTAAGTTCTTCATGCATGGCATTCACCCAATCCGGATCCGCAAGTGCGTCCTCAACACTAGTAGGCTCAACAAAGGAAACAAACGAGTGATGTTCAACATAAGATGCAAGTCTAGAGCGAGTCATTACTCCCTTTGATGGACTTTCTATGATTTGATCATGGGGGTGTGCTTGAAGGATAGGTGTTGATCTTCTATCATGAACTTGAGGAGGGGACATGGTGCTTCAACATTGCTTGCTTCGGCCTCGGCTTGATCTTGAGGAATGAAGGTATCTTCTTGAGCTTCCCTCACTTGATCTTCTTCAACTTGAGGTGTGCGAGGTGGAGAAGGATCTTGATTATCATCATCTTCTACTTCTTTCACCTCTTGCGGGTTAATAGCACCAATTGGTATATTCTTCATTGCCTCCCTCAATGGTTCATCACCTACATCAATATCCTCAAGCGCTCCTTGGGAGCCGTTAGTTTCATCAAATTTCAAGTCATACGTTTCTTCAACTAAGGCGGTGGCTTTGTTAAATACACGATATGCCTTGGACTTAAGAGAATATCCAACAAGGAAACCAAGGTCACACCACCGTTGGAATTTACCCAAGTGTTGGCGCTTCTTGTAGATGTACACTTTGCAACCAAACACTCGGAAGAATGAAATATCCGGCTTCTTCCCATTCACAAGCTCATAGGGAGTCTTCTTCAATAGCCTTTGGATGAAGAGGCGGTTTGCCGCATAACAAGCGGTGTTGATGGCCTCCGCCCAAAACTTCTCCGGAGTGTCGTACTCATCAAGCATAGATCTTGCTAGGGTTATGAGCGTCCGGTTCTTCCTCTCTACAACACCATTTTGTTGTGGAGTATATGTGGCGGAAACCTCATGCTTGATCCCCACTTCATTACAATAATCTTCAATCTTGGTGTTGACAAACTCGGTGCCATTGTCACTTCTTATCTTATTGATCTTCACTTCAAACTCATTTTGTGCCCTTGTTGCAAACTTCTTGAAGATAGCTTGAGTTTCACTCTTGTCTTGAAGAAAGAACACCCAAGTGTATCTAGAGTAATCATAAACTACCACTAAGCAAAAGAGATTTCCTCCAAGGCTTGCATAGGTGGTAGGTCCAAATAAGTCCATGTGGAGTAGCTCTAGGACCCTTGAGGTTGACATGAATGCTTTAGTGGGATGGGTGTTGGCAACTTGTTTGCCGACTTGACATGCACTACACAACTTGTCCTTCTCAAACACCACATCTTTCACACCTCTAACCATTTCCTTCTTGACTAGTTTCTTCAAGGTTGACATGCCCACATGAGCTAATCTTCTATGCCAAAGCCAACTCAAAGAACTCTTGGAGAATAGACATGTTTGCAACTCGGCTTCATTTGAGGTGAAATCCACTAAGTAGAGGTTGTTGTGCCGAAACCTTTTGAATATCATTGATGAATCTTCAATCTTGGTCACAATCACCTCGGTTGGAGTGAATAGACAATGGAATCCAAGATCACAAAGTTGACCCACGGAAAGCAAGTTGAAGCTTAGAGATTGAACTAGCAAGACATTTGATATTGATTGATCATTTGAGATTGCCACTTTGCCTAGACCTTGAACTTTAGCTTTTGAATTGTCCCCAAAGGTAATCTTGTCTTGCCCTTCACATTCTTCATCAAGTGTGGTGAACATCCGGGAGTCACCGGTTATATGTTGAGTGCAACCACTATCAATCACCCAATGACTTCCACCGGTCTTGTAGTTCACCTACACACAAACAACTTGGAGTTAAACTTGTTGTTTGGGAACCCACTCAAAGCGAGGCCCCATTGCCTTGGTAACCATCTCCTTTGCAACCCAAAGAACTCTAGGCTTGTTCTTCATTGGTGGACCAAGGAACACTACTAGTGGTCTACCCTTGTGGTCCTTCTTGATGATATAGTGAGCATCATGAGCAAATGGCCTTGTGTGCTTGGGCAAGGTCTTGGGTGGTTGAGTCTTGCAATTATAAGCGAAATGACCAACTTGACCACACTCAAAGCATCTTCTTGGCTTGGGCCTTGAGTACTCTTGATTGTAGCCATTGTACTTGTTCTTGTAATAGTTCTTGGACTCAATCTCAACCTTTGCCTTCATGATTTGGTTCTCCTTGAACCCAATGCCGGTCTTGTCATTCTTCATGACGGTGCTCATCAAAAGCTCACTTTGAAGATTGTGACCCTTGGTGAACTTCTTAAGGCCACTTGTAAGCTTGGTCTTGTCACTCTTGAGCTTGGCAATTTCTTCTCTTAGAGATGTGATCAAGGTAATAGCATCCTTGTCTTCTTCTTGAGCCGGCTTGATGACAATGGGCTTGTTAGACTTGAGAGTGATTAGCTCTTCCTTGAGCTTTGAGTTCTCTTCTCTCATCTTGACATAGTCATCATACTTGTAGGCTTCGAAAATCTTCTTGCCCTTACACTTAGCACTTTGCTCAAAAGCCACATCATCAATCAAGATATCACAAGAGGTAGCACTATCACACTTAGCACACGGGTTAGTAGCAACATGTGTAGCAAGATCTTGATTAAGCAATTCATTTGCTACCACTAGTGTGCCATGTTCTTGCTTGACATTTTGGTAGTCATCTTTTAGCAAGTTATACCTTGTGTGGAGCTCTTGTGTTGACCTCTCAAGCTTATCATGTTTCTCATTAGCTTTCTTAAGAGAGGCTTTGAGCTCCCTAGTGCTAGATGTGAGAGAATTAATCTCAAGCATCAAATCATCATTAGCACTAGTCAAGGTGTCAAGCTTATCATGCAAGTTTCCTTTGATCTCAAGTAGCTTGTCATTTTTACCTTTGTACTTCCTTATGATGCTAGCGTACTTGTTGCAAATTTTAATTAGCTCATCATAGGAAGGTGCTTCTTCATCGTCACTATCATTACCACTAGAGTCACCACTATCATCATCCTCTATTTGTACCTTCTTTTCACCCTTAGCCATGAGGCATAGGTGTGTAGAGGATGAGCCCGGTGATGAAGAAGGAGGTGGCGGTGGAAGGGAAGAACCAATCACCAAAGCGGCCACCTTCTCATCTTCACTCTCATCATCGGAGGAGTTACTAGAGTCCTCAATGTCGGTGAGCCAATCACCCACAATGTAAGCCTTGCCATCTTTCTTCTTCTTGTGAAAGTTGAAGTTTTTCTTCTTCTTGTATGGATTGTCTTGCTTCTTGTCATCATCACTTGAGTTATAATTGCCATCCTTGTTCTTCTTGAACTTGTTCTTGTTCTTGAAGTTCTTGAACTTGTCTTTCTTCTCTTCGGGGCAAGCATGAGCTAGATGACCAAGAGTGCCACAATTATAACACTTCATTTGGGAGATTGGCTTCCTTGAGGTGCTTGTGAAGAATTTCTTCTTCTTTGAGTCAAATTTGACTCCACTCTTGTTAAGTCTCTTTAACATCTTGGTGGTCTTTCTCACCATGAGTGCAATGTGGTCTTCATCATTCTCTTCTTCACTTGTGCTCTCAATAACATATTGAATCTTGCACTTCTCCTTGGAGGATGCCTTGAGAGCCAAATCTTTCTTCTCTTCCTTTTCTTTCTTCTTGGAAGTAGAAGAGCTACCATCACCAATCTTCATGTACATCTCGTGAGCATTTATCTTGCCCAAGACATGAGTTGGTGTGGCTCCGGAGAGGTCTCCTTGGTGAAGCACCGTGACGATGTGACCATACTTCTCAATTGGCAAGACACACAAGATCTTGTGTAAGAATTGAAAGAACAAGGCGGAAAGTAATGCAAGTAAGTAAAGAGCTAAGGATAGAGAATTGGTGACACGCGATGTTTTTCCGAGGTATCGAGGTGTCGACACACCCCCGTAGTCCTCGTTGGAGCACCTCGCAAGGTATAGCTCCCCTTCTACCCGCGCAAGGGTAGAGTGCTCTCTACGGGCTGATTCTTCGCCACTCCGGCTCGGTGAATCGCCCACAACCGATCACAGAAGCTTGAAGAGCCGCCGACAAACTTCCGGCGATCACTTCCTCTGAACACCACCGAACCATCTAGGTGCTGTCGAACACCAAGAGTAACAAGCACAAGACCTTCACTTGACCAACTCAAGGCTAGGAAGGTGGATGGATGCACACTAGTCACTCCTAAACACAAGATGAACTCTCTCAAACATCTCCCTCACTAGGCACTTGGCTCTCCAAGAAGTCTCTCAAAGGTTCCTCAGGTAAAACAATGGCCAAGAGAGCTCTCAAGGACGAGGAGGGCAACTATAAATAGTCCACACACTCCAAAACTAGCCATTTCTTACTTTTTCTCTTTTCTGCGAAAGCATCGGACAAGTCCGGAGCCTCACCACCGGACCATTACTCCTAGTCCGGAGCATGTAGTCCATTTCAAATCCAAAGCTGAACAGGGACCACCGGACAACCTGCATTAGTCCGGTGCCTAGTCCTGAGCCTCTGGTCCGGAGCCTAGGTACATACTGTACTCACCTGAACTTTGGCTGGGGACCGCCGGACAAGCCGTCGGACTAGTCCGGAGCTCCGGACAGGTTGTCCGGAGCACTGACTGAAACTCATTCAGATCAAGGTGGCCACCAGACTACTTCCAATAGTCCGGTGCCCTCCGGACAGGTTGTCCGGAGCACCTTCCTCAGTACACTGCCTAAGGCAGGACCACCGGACCACTTCCATTAGCCTGGAGCCTCCTAGGCAAACTGGTCCGGAGCTTCTCTGACCTACTTCTTCACCTTATCTTACTAAGTCTTTTCAAGAGGTTTTGCTCCTGCCATCTCAAGGGCTAACCAAGGGCTGATAGCAAGGTCTCTAGGACTAATTATGTCAAGTGTGTATACACCAACATTCTCAAACTCTCCTAGATCAAGCTACTAACCTCATACCCCCTTTATAGTACGGTCAAAGGAAAAACAAAGTCCTAGTCTATACTTAGTGCCCTTCTCAACCCCATGGCACTAAGAGCTAACCTAGTCTTCAACTTGTATCTCCATCCTTTGAAACCGAAACGATTTCCATCTTGGAGGCATGAATATCCATTAAGCTCATTCAATAAGAATCACTTATGACCTAACTCTAATGATTTTACCTCTGCAAAACACACGTTAGTCATAGTGACTTAGTATTGTTGTTAATCGTCTAAACACAAGGGACCATGATTCTTCAGTCATCAAGCCGTGAAATCTAGGAAATGTTTGGGTGCCATTATTGAATCATCACTGTCGTCAAACGTCACTCTGCAAACTGAACATCTCTCAGCATGGCACGAAACGAGATCATCTGCGGAGTACGGCTACGATCGATTCAACAGCGCCGTGCTTTCCACACGGAACTCTCTCGGTTGTCCCTGAATTTTGAAGAATTTTCAGATCTTACACAATCAACCAACTAGTACAGTTAAAAAGACACATTTGACATTTTTTTCTATAACCATAACCATATATGGGAATGGGAAGTGAGAAAAAAATATGATTCTACCAATATGACATCAGATAATTACCATTAAGTTCATCGTGAAATTAAATGCATTTTCACCCCTGTTCTCCATTATAAATTTTAGAACTATAAAAACTAAGTTTCTTAAAAGTTGAAGACACAAAAGTTGCATGGAGCCATGGAGGTAGTACGTACTACAAGGACACATTATTCTTTCTAGGAATGCAACTAAAGCATTACACCATCGTGAACACAGATGCACCATTACATTGGACACAAGCACACTGCTAACAAGCACCCGGACTGGGACCTCACACACAAGCCCTAACTTTGACAGACTCCCAACCCAACCTCTCTGCACTGCTACAGCCACACACACGAACTGATCGACTAACATACGGACATGCTGCACAGACAGCGCTGCAAACGAAATGAAGAACTCCACACCGATCGACCACACGTTACGTGCCACACAGTACGGTACCACCGGCAACACACGCATGGCATCTACTACGTACGAGTAGTACTAGACTAGACCAGGTCGTGCGAACTCCATGCACACTACCGGTAGCGGTAGGTACGCAGACGACCAAACGACACTGCACCATGCATGCCTCCCGAGTGCAGGGCAGCAGTTAGCCTAGCTCGATCGATCAAGGCGTGATGACGCCACCAGCGCCACCGCCGCCGCCGCCGTAGCCACCGAAGGGTGTGCCACCGCCACCGAAACCACCAAACGGGATACCACCGCCGCCACCACCACCGAGGGGTCCGAACCCACCAACGCCGCCGACCGGGCCAACGGCTCCGACGCCGCCCCCGACGCCGCCCAGCGGGCCCGTGACGCCGCTGAAGACGCCCCCGCCGTTGTTGCCGAAGCCGCCGCCGTACCCGCTGCCCACGGCCGGGAATCCCGGGAGGTCGCCCATGCCGCCCACGCCCACGAAGAGGTTCTTCTTGTCCGCCACGCCGCCGGCGCCACCCGAGCCAGCGGTGTCGTCGTCGTTCTTGGTGCCGGCCGACGCCGCGGCCGCCGCGGCCGGGAGCGAGGCGGTGGACGTGGTGGAGGAGGCGCCTGGCACCGGCACCGGCACGGTCCTGGCTGCCGCTGCGGCGTGCAGCGCCAGCGCCAGTGCGACGCAGAGCGCTGCGAAGGATATGATGCCCTTGCTGCCCATGTCTCGACCGGTGATCTCCCCTGCGCGTTTGCTGTTGTTGCGTTGGAGTGCAAGTGGAGAACGATCAGGCGTGCGCGTTTAAATAGAGGCGGAAGCGGAAGCGGGCAGGTGGAGAGTGGTGAATGGGAGTTAAAAGCTTGGGATAAGTGGAGGCAGGAGGAGAGGAAAAGAAAAAAAAACAGTTGTGCTGTGCATGAGCATGAGAAGCCCAATGGGTGTGACGTGTTGAGTTCCTGTTCCTGTTCGATTCGATTCGTCCTCGGCATGCAGATGCAGGTCGGTTCGCTTCGTGTGCATGCAGCGGCAGCTGGAGCTGGCTGGCGAGTGGCTACGACCGGATTGGAGCCGAAACACATTACACATTGCAGCATGTAGGCCCGGAGGCCGGACCTCAGTCTCAGCAGGTCGATTTGGAGCGACCGAGTGCGAGAATTCAATCTCACAACTTTCAATCTCACAACTATGGGTGGTAGCATCTAGTATCCCTGTCGTCGTCTATTATCTGTCAACCATGGCCCTCTCCACTGCCACCTCTCTCCTTGTATTAAATGCTCGCTGCCGGCTCCTCATATCACCTGCCTCCCGGACCGAGTGCGACGTGGATCGGTCCACGCCGGATCGCAGGATATTTAATAATACTATAAGTAGTATTTGTCATTTTACATGGAAACCTACATTTACCGTCAAGGAGATGCGATGCAACGATACATGATGTAGCAGAAGAAAGAATTTGCAACGCGCTGCTGGTGCCCAAACTTTCAAAATCAAAGTCGGGAAGTCCGAAGCAGCGCGTTGCCCTCCGAACTGAATCTGAGTTAGCAAAGCAAAGCAAAGCATGTCGATTATTGCCCCAAGGATGATTCAGGCGAATGTGTCTTCCTCGGCGGACCTCAGTCTGGCTTGCATTGAGCGTCCACAATTACTCAGCAATGCTCAGTGTTGAATTGAAGAAAGTAATAATATAAGAGATCCTCGCTCAGCGCAGAAGCGCGCAATGTCCCGTATCCTTTTGTTCCCTTGGAGTGCATCTAGCTAGGACTGATCTGTCCTTGAGCTCTTTATTCTTCAAAAAAAAATATATTTGAACACAGAGTCTGACCATGTGCCTAGATCGAAAACCAGAAGGAGGCCTGCTGTTCGATCTTTGAATGGCTCTTGTATTGGGGCTAGGCCCAACTAAACGCTGCCCCTGCTCCTAGGCCCAACAATAAGGCCTATGTCCCTTTGCTCAAAGGAAAAGAAGAAGAAGATGACGATGAAGAAGCCGTTATTTGGACCGGATCGGACCGACGGTCGAACCGTTAAAAGATCGAACCAGAGTTTAAACCGGTCCGGTTCACTTAAAAGATCATCTGTATAATCAAACCGGTAAAAACCGGTTGAACCGGCAGGTTTTTTTTGGAACCGGTGAACCGGCCGGTTCTAGTCGAACCGCCCCGGTCTGTGTAATGGCGCATGCGCACCTGCAGTCCTGCTGTGCAGCATGGTGCAAGCCAATGTAGCGCATGCACGTGGCATTGATGGCCCCGCCTGAAGCTCCTCATTGGTGGAGTGTATGCATTGAATAGCCCGCCTGTTGCTACTCACGTGCAGTTTGAATGTCCTCTAGTGATGGAGTTAGGTGACGTCACCATCACCTTTTAAATTTCAAAATTTTATAACTTCTACAAATGAGCTCCAAATTAGATAAATAATATATCTATTTTGGTTATCACAACGAGCTCTTTACAATGGTGCACTCGATTTTAGCATTCGAGATTGTTTTGCAATGGTGAATATTTTAAATATTATTCTTGTTATTTTCCTTTCATTTATCACAAAATTGTTCACGCATTCTCTCTGCATCTGTATTTGCATAAGATGAATCCTATTGTTGTACAATTAAATTGTGTTGTTTACTATCTGTCAATTATTAATTATATCATTCACACACACACCGATTCAATATATTTATGACCGGTTCGATGTAACCGGTCCAAAACAATTGAACCAACGGTTCAACCGGTTCTAAACGGTTGGACCAGTGAACCATTGAACCGACGGCCTCACCGGTTCGATCTCCGGTCCGATCCTAATAACTTGGTGAAGAAGTAGACCTATGTCCTTTGCTCCTAGGCGTTAAGAAGTCTGGCCTGTAATTTCTACTGGAAGTAGTATCCATACTTAGCTAGTAGTAGATGCTAAGAAATAGGAGCATGACACGGTACGTATAACGTATGTACTTATCTCTAAACTAGTTTTACGTCCACATGTTGTATCGGAAAAAAATAGTACAATAATAACTTAAGTTTGAATGTGTGTTGTACATTCTATTTGTAGCCAGTCGTTACTATTAATATTCGAGTGTTCATAAAAGCATAATAATAATTAGCACATAATTCAAGTTTTTATGTGAAATCAAAACAAATTAGTTCATATGCAGAACTATAAGTCTATCTTAAACGTATTATAGATAAGATGTGGTATAGCCCTTTTCGACTCATGGTTTCTATGACTCATGAGTCGGTTAGTGCAGTTTTGTTGTAAGAAAAAAAACACTAACGCATAAACAATGCTGACAATAGATAGTTGCACTAAACACGGTTTAGAACATTATTAACTAGTTCGATCCGATTGCACATATAAACATTTGAATTATGTAGATAACTCTTGTGAACTGTGCATAAACAGTGAATACGTCAGAGAAGTTAGAAGTTAAAACCGTTTAGAGCCCTCTCAAACGCGGCCATACTATTGTGTGCCGTTACCGTAAAAGTCATTGGAATGAAAAACCACAGCAATTCGAACCGAGACCACTTGCCTCTGCGTGCGACTCCCTTGGGCGTGTTGACTCATCTTATCAATCGCTGAGATACGATACGCATCTGCTGAGCTTTGGTAGACGTCAGATGCTTGCAAGAATCTATCTCGTGGGTACATCTGCTGCTCCTGGCAAAACTTACATCCAGTCAGAGATCAGAGGTAGGAGTAAGACGAACACAACACTCAATGACTCCCGTAGCTTTTGGCACATAAAAACAGTCAAAAACAGTATCAGCCGGCTTATCAGCCAAAAAATGGCCAAACGAACAGCTGGCTTATCATTCACATTTTCTTTTTTCTTTTTTAATTGATCAGAATGCCCTGAAATGTGCTGCTTCAAAAGTTGAAATGCCACCTAATTAACTAGATCTACACAGGAGAAATATGACTTCATGCTTCAACTAATCCAGAATTCATTCTAGGCCGTTTAGTCCTAGCACATACTCCAGAATTCATGTTCTCAGTTGTTTCCAAGCAATTGAAATACAGCGTACAAAGGGATAGTACAATGGGAGCTAGTAGGATTCACTCCATGTACGCACTGTTTTATTTTATCCCAAAGAGTAGTAAAAAGCAATGGATCTGTGCTTGCATTGGTCCCAGGCCCCTGGGTGCCTCTTGACTGGAGGCATGCAACGCTGGAACAGGATTCATCTCTGTCTCCCCTTTGCTCTGCATCTGATGGAGTTGCAGTGAACAAAGCAGTCCACACAATGCAGTGCATCTTCAGTTCCCTCTACTAGTAGGGCACAAGATGACTGGTCAATAGGTTAGCCCCATCAGAACCAGGAGCCTTCATCTTTTGGACAAAAACCACAGCTCTTATCTCACAGAGTCACAGTGCCCTCACTCTCTCTCCCACATCCTTGTCTGCTTTAGAACTCAAGCAAGGCCACTTTGCCTGTTCAAAGCTTCACAAGAAAAGAAGTTAAAGAGAGAAGGTACATTGGAGAGAGGGAGGAAACAAAAGAAGAGAAAAGGAAGGCTTGCTGCTTTGGCAGGCTGGCTGGCGCTTCTCCTCTTTTTCTTTTTTTTACCCCTTCTCTTCCTTTGCTTTTAACCTGCTCTTGTTTTGTTTGTTTGTGGCATGGTTTGATGCAAAAGATTCAGGTTTTGTGGTAAAAACTAAACTGCATGTTTGAATTTTGGCAAACAGGGACTATTATATCTTGAAACAAAAAAAAGGTGAAGTTCTGTAAGAGAATTGTATGTGCCGGTGCTTCTTTTCAGAGTTCAGACCCATGACTCCTTTATTATGATGTGCTGCTGCTGTGCTGCAGACCATACAGTGGCAATGCAAAAGAATGAACACCTCAATGAGATGTATAAAGCAGCTGCGGCCAAAAAAGAGAGGGGAGGAGCTCTTGCCCACAACCCTTTGCCAAGAATCTTTGATGCTTGCTTGTTTCCATGTGAGAGGGAAGCTTGATACTTACTGCTCTTTACAAAAAAACAAGCCCCCAAATGGTAGAATAGAATAGCCTTTGTTTCCCCCAAAAAGCTAAAGTTTT
This sequence comes from Microstegium vimineum, assembly GCA_022036555.1. Lineage (NCBI taxonomy): Eukaryota > Viridiplantae > Streptophyta > Magnoliopsida > Poales > Poaceae > Microstegium > Microstegium vimineum. Next base: position 63,564,823 of record CM039124.1, read on the forward strand.
CATCATGCTTAAAACTGTCTTAAATACCAGTGCTTAGAAGAAGATAGGCCACCTCCCCCTAGTTACACCCAACATCCCAGCCAGACCCACCACAATGCACCCTCTTGTCTGTTCCTCTTCCTCCATGCAATGCCATGCAATGCGTCTTGCTTCTCCCAACATGTCGCCGGCCTCTTCGGAATCGGAATCTTCCATGCCTCGGCATGCGCGCTGCCGCCGACGTCATGCTCTGCCCGGCGATCGTCCTGACTTGCCGGTTCCCCTGGAAGAAGGCACAAGGATTTGAAACTGGATTAGAAGAAGGGGAAGAAGCCTGAAGCATCTCGGAGTGACTGAGACAGCAGCACAGTCTTTGTTTCAGCAGGTGATGCACTGATACTGTTAAGACTTTCTGTCTGTTATTTATCATGATGAACCGTGGTGGTGCGCTTTGTTTGACTGCTTTTATGTATGTAGACTAACGATTTCAAGAATGATGATATGTGCATCTCATTGGGGGAGGGAATAGGACTTATCTGCTTGCTTTTGCTGAAAGATTAGCATATCATCATAGGGGAATGTGGGAGTGATGAGGAAAAGGAGCGCATGGCATCTTTTGCTCATATGCGTCTCCCTTTGTTTTTCCCTCCCTACCTTTTATTTTACTCATGTTTATTTATGTTATGTGAAATATTAGTTTTTTCTTTCTTTCCTGACCTATATATATCCTACATGAATATATGGTGAGACAACTAATTAATTACATGTTTGAAAAAAATGAACGTTGAAGGCACTGCAAAACATTCATTCACAACAGAAACTGGTGAAGCAAGAACATTCCCTTCCCATAACGCAAGCCTAAACAAACACGTTGTGACAAAAATGTCTGGAATTCTGCTATTTCAAGTTGGATGAAGGCTACATGATCTGTTGCCTCAGACGTAGTAGTAGACTAGTAGTAGTAAAGAAACCCTGCAACTTCCATTTTCTAAGCCTACTGTATATGAAAATGAAAGAAACGTCCAGTTTCAAGAAACCAGTGCATTGGTACAAAGATAGCAACTGGTTTTCTGAAGTGGCAAAATTCCTCATGATAAGAGGGGGGGAAGGACCAACTCAAACACCAAAACCAAGCTTGCAGTGCAGTAAGTAATCTGTATAGAAAAAACGAAGTACCTGTTGTGGATAGGATCAGGACCATTGGGCACCCTTCTCTTGCTGTCCTGGAAGGGATCATCAGCCTTGAAATCCTCCAGAGTCCTCTGCCTTCCAGCGCCTCTGGCCAGCATCCTCCTCCCGCCGATCGCCGCCGGCAGAGCAACTTTCTTGACGTCGTCCATGACGAACGACATCAGAAGAAGCGCTCCAAACAAGATGGCCAATGCCGCCGGCGCCGCCCGCCTCACGGACACGGTCGGCCTTCTCATGACACCCGCCGGTCGCCGCCGCAAAGCCTCGTCTTCTTCCCTCCTCTCCTCCTCTCCTCCTCCACCTCCACCTCCTCCTCTTCTTCTCTGCTGGCGACAACGACGCTGGTCTTCTAAGAGCTTCTTCTTCTCACGGGCACGGGGTGGCGCAAATGCGATGCAACGCTGCTGCGGCTGCGGCTGCGCAACGTGACTGCATATTATATTGTGGGGAAGTAGCAGCAGGATTTGTGTCAGTCGCTGTTGCGGTATTCTTGCTTCTTGTTCTGTTCTGGCCTCTGCCTCTGGGGCTTTCTTTTGCTTTGCCCGATTCTGCTGTGCTTTTGAAGGACCTAATGGAGGGGAGGGGGGGAGAGTAGAATCAAAGCAAGCTGAGCCATGCTTGCTTTTATTGCACTTTGCTTTTTGAGTTGTGTTGTTTTCCTAACTTTCCTTTTTAATCCCTTGTTTCTTCTTGTGAAGAGAAGGGTAAAAGACAGTGGATGAAAAAAAAGTTTTGGGAGGCATTGCTAGCTATCTGATCCTTAAGGCTGCCCATGTTCTCCCTCAAGTACATTCCTATTGGGAGGTAATTCAGGTGATATGTAGAAAAGAAAAAGGAAAGAATTCATCTTTGAGTCATTCTAGGAGAGAAGAGCATGACACACGAAAGATTGCCATGGCAAAAGTGATGTTCAAAAGCAGCAGCTCCAAAGCGAGCAGCACCCTGAAGAAATAAACTTCACTTTCATGTGATCTGTCACAATCCTTTTGAGAGTCCCTTTTTTTTTTCTTTTCTTTGGGTGAATTCGTGCGATGTTTGTTGTATATATACAAATCCGCCTTCATCACAGTTTTGATTCTCTGCTAAATAAATTCCCTTTTGATATGATATTCTGAGCATGCTCACTGAAGCCCATTCATTTCGAATATTACCTGTAGTATATATCAGTGTAGTGTAACAAGATTTTTGTTGGATTGCTGCTTCCTTCCTTCATGCTAGTGCCCCTACATATGGAATCAAGTGACTGGCCAAATAGTAATTATATATTTGTTTCTCTCTCTCCTTGCTCTTGTGCAGGATGCAGGGTTTCTTTGGCAGATCAAAGCTTGAGGCAGGAGACTGACTGAGCCCAAAGAGCTTCTATATTGTGGAAAGGGCCAAAGAAGTTGGTTATTTTTGAGACAGGCTGACACAGTCGCTGTCCTTAAATCCACTGTGAAGCTAGACAAGAAAATAGTAAAGCAAGCAGGAACAGAGAGTTGCATGCCACAGTGTCACTGTCACTCCAGCCAGCCTACTGTGGCAGTATTACAGCATCTCCAAATTGCGGTAAATTCAGGATTCGTGTAACCACCCACATAAATACACAAACATACTTCAAAATATCTGAACATTATGAATCTCATCACTTCATTAGTTCATCTCATCCCATATCACTCAAAGTGCCAGATGGGAATCTTCTACGAATTGCAACCTGCACATATTGCAGCTCTTCTTGTACCGAGTTACTGGCCTGCTGAGTCTTCTGTGCCAGGCTGCCAGCCATGAGCCATGTAGGCCGGGCTATTCTCGCATAGAGTAAGCCTAATGCAGGCATGCAGCCCATGACACGCAAATCTCGCTCTTGTCAGACAGAACATCCGTTGCTTTGCGTCGTGCTTGATGCATTCCCCCCCCCACACACACACACACATATGAATCCACTCTTGGGTTCTGTCATACACATGCCTTGGGATCGTACTGACAGGTGAGACAGTCTATCACATACATTCCTTTGTATTAGAATGTCATGTGGGGCCAACCTTTGGGAAAGAGAAGGGCTACAAAAGGGATCAGGCAGTAGAGGAGAAACATCGAACAAATTATTGAGAAGAGAATACTCGGCAAGGAGCCAGTGCTCCTCCTCCGGTATCTGAGATCATCTGAGAGCCTCTGTTTCTACTCACGTTGCCGGATCGATCTCGCCGGCGGCCAGGGGTGTGACAGGTTCAGACCATTTCTCATGCTCTGTAACACTACAACCCTACACTGCTTTCAGCGCAAGCAAGCGACATAGCAGATTCCACGATCAGGTTGCGTTTGAACATTCAGAAAGAAAAAAATAATAATGGACGTCAGGTTCAAACACCCGCTCTGAGGTCTGAGCTCTGATTTCCTTGCTAGTAGTTGCCACTTGCAACCGGAGAAGAGCACGGGGACCACGGGACGACGGTGGTGGCTGTCTGGCCGAGGTGGATGCGATGAAAAATGGCTTGACGGAGGTTGGTGTTTATGTGGCATCAAGTCAAGGATTGAAGATCTCACGCCGATCATGGACCGTGTTGAAAGAAGACTGTCCTCTCTCTCCTATCATATTAAGGTCGATTGCAAATGTTAACATACACCATCTGCACCATCAAAGTGCCCAAGGGGTTCATTGAAAACATTGATCGTGCAAGAAAACAATGTCTCTGGAGAGGCAGTGATGCTTCGGCAAAGGGGGGAAACCTTGTGGCCTGGTCAACTGTAACAAAACCGAAAGACAAGGGTGGTCTTGGTGTTGTCAATCTAGCTCTCCAGAACGACGCCCTGTTAACCAAACAGCTCCATAAGTTCTATATACAAGAGAATATCCCCTGGGTAAAATTGGTTTGGAACATATACTACCTCGGAAAAGTACCCCACCTTTGCAAAGAATTGGGTTCCTTTTGGTGGAAGGATGTTCTCAGACTACATGTAGCATACAGAGGGATAGCTCGCTGCAAACTTGGCAATGGTGCGATTGTCTCCTTCTGAGAAGATTAGTGGTCAGATCACATCTTGGCTACAAGATTCAATAGGTTGTACTCTTTTGCAAAAAACAAAGACATCTCAGTTCAGATGTTTGCTGCACAATCAGACCTAGAGGATGTTCTGGAACTGCCTTTGTCTGAACTAGCATATGCTGAGCTGCAAGAGTTGCAAGCCACTCTGGAGACAGTAACATATGACTCCAATGCTAAGGATAAATGAAAGATGATCTGGGGACCCAATTTTACAGCAAACAAGTTTTACAAGCAAGTTTATTCGGGTTTCATCTCACCACGGTGCTTCAAAGTTTTGTGGAAGGCTCGATGTACACCCAGGGTTAAATTTTTTGTGTGGCTAGTGATGCAGGACAAGCTCAACACAAAAGTCATGCTTCGTTGGAGGAGACTAAACATCCAAGGGGATATCTTCTGTGTGATGTGCAACAGTCAGATAGAGGAAGACATTGATCATCTCTTCTTTGACTGCCTGTTTGCTAGACAATGCTGGAGCAAGCTTAATATTCATTGGGATTTGAGTTTGCCCCTATCTGATAGGCTAGAAGTCTCGGCAACAACTTCTCAGTTGGCCTTTTTTACGGAGATCACAGCGATTGCAGCTTGGGAACTTTGGAAGCTTAGAAATGATAAGATCTTCCAAAGACAGAATCCGACTCTTCAGCTTTGGGTGCTAAACTTTAAGAAGCAATGCCTTCTTCAGTCTGTAAGATTCAAAGATAGCCTTAGTTCTTCCTTCTGTTTCTGGTTAGATGCTTTTAGCTAATTTTCAAGTTTGTAGGCTTGTAACTCTTGGCCCCTTTTATTTATAAAATCTTACTGTGGGAATCTCCTCCACAATCTTTTGCGTCAAAAAAAATATTGGAAGAGATGAAAAAGAATACGCAAGACAAAGATATTATTTGTAGGACATTTCATTTTATTAGTCAAAGGTTGTATAGAGAAGTGCATAACCGGATTTTAAGATAGATGGTTGTACTACTTGTTTGCATATGGAGCAATTTAACTTTGCATGTGATTCTAAGATCGAGTGACGTGATGAGAGTACATGAAAAACCTTTAGAAATATTTAAAAAAAGCTAACACACAAACATAAATTGGTGGAACACTTGGTGGTATTAGCACATTTGAAAAGAACGTAAAGAAGTGCACTCGGTGCACCTCCTCCTCGGTCATGGTGCACCGGATACGACTGCCGGTTTGTGTGGTTTGTGTGGCCCTGTAGTTTTTTTTTTGTGTGAGCACCCGTGCAGTTAGGGAACTCGGAGAGGTTGAATTTAGCCGCCTAGTGTTTTCCCTCATTAGCATCTCTGGTTGCATTAGTTCTGCGACACCGAACGTGGCCGATGCAGTCTGGCCGAGCACGCGAGTTTCAAAAGTGGACACCAGATGCTACACTAAAGTGGGCATCTAGAGAGCTTGCTGACGCGCGTTTGGACATATAACACACCGGTGCGAGGCCTCTGGTGCACTAGTCATCTGACTATTTGTAACAACTAGTTTTATAGATGTTAGAGAGAGTCGTTGGAAGTGCACGGGTCATGTCCGGTGCGGTAGCTGGTGTGGCACCTGACATGCTTTTTCAGCCCAACTGCTAGTTGAACTTTGAGGATATAAATATAGGTATGGGTCGAGTGCTAAGCACTTTGGGGCCCTTGTAGCCTTGCTTGAGTGTGCTTGGGAGCATTCTAACTTGTGCAAGTAGTGATTGCATCTTATTTGTGAATTGTGAATGAGCAATTTCTAGTGTGTTGCACTAATTGCAAAATGTGACATTAGGTGATCTAGTTGCAAGCCGATGTGCCTGTTACTCTTGAAGGTTGACCTCCTAGATGGATTGGTGGCATGTGATCTTCGTCGTAAAGTCCGCATGATGTTATACATGGCTTCAAGGAAGGATTGTGAGGGGTATTGTGCTCGCCCTGGGGAGGACGCGAAGAGCAACTCTAGTAGAGTGAGGTGTGAAGAATGCCAAGTGGTCGAGTCGAATCGAGAGCTAGAGGTCATGGTGAGCACTCCACGTGGGAGAGTACGACCGGCGGGTCACTGCTAGCTAGAGGATCGACGACATCCTTAGGCTTGCCTTAATAGGGAGTAAGTGGTTGGTCAACCACCTAACCTCGGGATAAAATTATTGTATCAACTTGTTCATCCCGTTGGTTTGCAATTCTTTATTCATATTTGTGTTAGTGAGTAGTTGTTGCTCATACGTAACTAGTTTGCTTGTGTAGCTTACTAGTTACTCTGTCTTTACTTATGTAGAAGAGAAGTATCTCTTCTGTGCTAGTAGTCTTGTATAGCTTAGTAAAAAAACCTAAAATGACCTCCTTATTATTTGCTAGGTACAAATATAGATATAGATATTTTTTTATACTTATGAGAAACAAACATATGAAAGAAAAACAATCATACAACGGATGAAAACAAGAGATACGAAAAAGATACAAAGTAGACGTAACTAGAGATAAATAGTAGAGATATGGATATAAATATCAGCGGATATAGATAGATAGAATGACAGATTAAAAGAAATCGCATGGTTTTTTAATATTATTAAATTTTTTGAGCAACTAATATTAGGTAGTGATAATCGGCAACAGTTTTTCTCGGTGTGTTTTAAACAAATCTTAAGAGAAACATGTTGCCTTGGGCCCAGCGGCAATAGGTTACTTGTATTCCATCTGGGTCCCTGCATTAACTTATTCTACTTCCTTCGTCCCTAAAAGAATAGATTTCTAGAGTGATCCTAAGTTAAATTTTTTGAACTTTGACTAAATTTTAAGAAAAAAACATTAAAAATTACGGTATCAAATTAGCATCATTAGATTTATCATAGAACATAATTTCATATGATGCTAATTTGAAATCATAGATGTTATTATATTTTTTTATAAAGTTAACTAAAGTTAAAAAAAATTGATTGACACGGATTTAAGAATCAATTCTTTTAGGGACGGAGGGAGTACCTATCGTTTCAAAAAACAAAAATCAAAAATCAAAAATAATAATTATCCTATCTATCGTTCAACCCCCTCTGATTCGGCTAGTCAGGAACCGTACGATATGATTAGGCTGCGGTGGAGCGTTCTTGCCAAGCCCTCGCCGCCGCGCGTCCACGCCGTTGCTTGCGGCTAGGCGTTCGGTCTTGCAGATCCTTTGAGCTTGCTGGCCTCGATGGCAAGCAGACTGGAGCCGTTTTTTTCCTGCTGCGGTGTGAAGCTACTTGGAATTGGAGTTGGATGATGGCTAAACACTCTAGTTCTAGAATTTCAGCTTTGTTAATACTTTCTTTTTCTTGTTTCATCATTACCCTAATTGTTACTTGGATTTTTCTCAGCATGAAAAACTTCAATTGAATGCGGACTATGATTCATGCTTAGCCAAATGTTAGTTTGCACTTCCTCTTGGCCTGCTTGGAGCTATTGGGTGTGAAACTGAAACCACTGCCAACAGGTTTTTGTAGAGTGGCTTTTTTTTTCTCAAATACGCAGGAGAGCTGCGTATCTTTGTATTAAGAGATGAAAAAAAAAACCCGTCCAATTACAAAGAAACAAACTCTCACCTTGGACGAGAATGAGAGATGCAGAGTGTCCTTGGCAGGATGAATTGGGACCTGAACTCTTAAGACTTCATAGACCAACTTATGCATGACATTGCCGAAGGAATATCTGGAAGCCCCATCAGGTTGTATGGCCAGTAAATACTCAACACATCAGAACTAGTTTACTAAGTACTGACCCAAATTTTTTACTTTTATGTCAAGATGCTGTCAGGTAAATTTACAGGTCCTATGGAAAAGGAGTAAATATCATTCCTGTATTACTCAGAGACCTGATTCATCTGTTATTTACAGCCCAGCAAAGTGAAAATAGGATGGGGGTAAAAAATAACAGTGAGTGGACTAACACCCCAAACTACATTCAGATCGGTTGATCAGTTCAAGCATCACAGAACCCGCAACTTTTGCGGCAAAATCCGAAAGTCTCCTTGGTGCCAACCATGTATGTTGGGTTCTTGTAACACTCCCCATTAGCAGCCCATTTAGGGCAGAACTCGTTGTCATCGGAACATGGTGCGTCTGTCCTTACATATGGGGGATTATCATATGATCTGTCATGAATCCATTTCGTTGCAGACCACTTCTCGCCCTCAATTACTGGGCAGCTGCCATGAAGACTACTTTCATCAGCTGTTGCATTGACATAAAGACTGAAGAATAGTAGCGCGTCTCCTTTTTTTGGTTTCACTGCAGGCGAAGAGCACAACCTTGTCATAGGAATAGAAGTATAGAAAAATGCCCTACATTGTTTGGGGGACTTTTGTCCGCTTGATCGTTTCGGTGGCTGATAAGCCGACTGAGACTGTTTTTAGCTGTTTTGTTGTGAAAGAAAAGTACTGTTTCGATGGCTGATAAGTCAAGCGAACAGGACGTCTGAAAGATACCTGCCATGCCAGATTTTGAACAGTCTGACCAAGTTTCGTCCTTGTACTGTAAATGGCTCCCCTGAAAGCAACGTGACAGATGAATTCATACGCTTCTGATCAAGTGACTCTAATTGCAAGGATAAATAACTGAAGTAATCTAAGAGCTCTATTTTCAAAAGACAGAAAAGCAAACTCAGAATTAAGTGTGCAACTCAGCATCTGGAAATACAGTCTCTCCACCCTTCTTGACATCTGTCAAGTACATAAGGACAGTTGCAAGTCGCTGACCGTACTTCAGGTTGTTTTTGTCAATAAAGTAATCAAAGTGGGCATCATACTTTTGAGTGATTTCATAGCGCAGAACCTGCATTGCTACAGCGTTTTCTAAACCAGAAACAAAGCAGCAGTCAGAGAATGCCCATCTAGCTGCATGAGACTAATGACCGATTCCAAATTACCTTCCGGAAGAAATGTCCAAGCAGCTACGCGTTTCTCAATTGCAGAGACTACTTCATCCTTTGATGGGCCAATAGAAAGAAGCACATCAGTAGCTGTTCGGGTTATCTGGTATGCAAAGCTGTTTGGCATGCATGAATCGCCAAATGCAGTTGTGTCTGTATACATTCTTTTTGCTCACTTTGTATCTACTGTGCCAATGGCCAATGCAAGTGCACAATGCGATGGCAATGAGGACTAGAGTCAGGAAGAACGCACTAACACAATCACTAGGGCACATGAAGACGCAGAGCGGTTACCTGGTGCTTGTCCAAGAAGGTGCCGGAGCTGGTGCGCACATGGCTCATGACGTTCTCCCCGGAGTCATTATCCGCCACCATCGACTTCTCCATGCTGCCTTTCGCCTGAACCCAACAGAAAAGAAAATGAAACGACTCTGTGAGCGCCTCTGGAACATGCATCCTCGCCACCACGAAAACCCATCGCAGATAGGGATGCAAGTGGGTACGGTGTTTTCGGGTCAGTTAATTAATCATTCTAGTTCATTTTTTCACTTATCTCAAACTATAAAAATATCATTCTAGTTCATTTGATTAATTTTTTAGGTTGACTCAATGACCTAAAATAATTTGAACTTGCATCCCCAACCCACCAGGTTAATGAGGTGGTCACACTCGGTGTTCGAGAGGAAGCCGCTGTACAGGAACGCTCTGCGAGAGCAATCACGCTTGTCACTGTCAGCCACACGAAGAACGTGAAACCACAGGCAGCCGTAGAGGCAGGCAGAAAGGCGTTTCACCGCGGTTTCACCTGGGGCGCCAGGAGAGCTGGGTGACGTGCGACGGGTCGTAGAAGCCGCCGCCGCCGTGGGCGAAGGAGACAAGCCGCGCAAGCGCGAGGGTGGCGAGAAGGAGCAGGGCGAGCGGTGGTGCCACTGCCATGGGGACGGATGCAGGAAGAGCACGGCGGAGGTGATCGTTTCGGCTTGTTATATTCTTGCTACTTTTTCATCAATAAATAAATAAAATAAAATAGTGAGACGAGAATGCAGAAGTGGTGTGGCAAGCGTGATTGGGTCGGGGTCGACGGCCACTGGAATGGAGACTGGAGAGACCAGGAGAAGAAAACAATAGATACGAAAAAACAATCATACAACAGACAAAAACAAGAGATACGGAAAAGATACAAAGTAGAGATAAATAGTAGATATTTGAATATAGATATAGGCAGATAAAGATAGAATGGCTGATTAAAAGAAATTGCTTGGATTTTTAATATTCGTTTTTTAAGCAACTAATAATAGGTAATGATAATCAGGAACACTTTTGCTCGACTTGTTTTAGAAAAATCTTAGGCCCCGTTTGAATCCATGAAATTGAATTTATTTTAATAATCATAATTTAACGATATATTAAATAAGCTACTATAATTATATATGGATTATAATTGCATATTATTATTCACACTATATGAGAGACATACTTATTTATTGTATTTCTATCATAGGAGATAGAGTTTGAACAACATGTTATAAGTTATAAATAGAAATATGAAATGATAATCTATAGAATCAATTTCATCTCTCACCCTATGAATTTAAGATAGATTTAAATGTGAACTTTGAAAAGTAGTGGAATGTCAAATTCCAAATTAAATAGTTTAATTTATTTTTTTAGAGAATGTGTGACGCACACGTATTTCATTAAGGAGAGAGTGGTTAGTACAAACAGGTAATCCATAGATTACCGACCCAAACTGAACCAGAAGCACGCGGTACAGATAATCCATAAATTAAGTATGTAGATTATTCCTTCAAATAAAGGGATCCAAACGACCACTTAGAGAAAAACATGTTGCCTTGGGCCCAGCGGCAGTAGGTTATCCTATCTATCGTTCAACCCCATCTGATTCGGCCGGTCAGGAACCGTACGATACCATTAGGCTGCGGTGGAGCGTTCTTGCCAAGCCCTCGCCGCCGCGCCTCCACGCCGTTGCTTGCGGCTAGGCGTTCGTTCTTGCAGATCCTTTGAGCTTGTTGGCCTCAATGGCAAGCAGGCTGGAGCCCTTTTCCCCTGCTGCGGTGTGAAGCTACTTGGAATTGGAGTTGGATGATGGCTAGGCACTCTAGTTCTAGAATTTCAGTTTTGTTAAATATTACTTTTTGTTTTTCTTGTTTCATCATTATTTTTTACTTGAATTTTCCTCAGCATCAGAAGACTTCAATTGAATGTGGACTATGATTCATGCTTATAGCCAAAAGTTTAATTTGCACTTTCTCTTGACCTGCTAGGAGCTTTTGGCTGTGAAACTGAAGACTCTGCAAACAGGTTTTTACATAGTGACCTTGGCAGGATGAATTGGGACCTGAACTCTTAAGACTTCATAGTCCTATTGAGACCAACTTATGCAGGACATAGCCGAAGGAATATCTGGAAGCCCCGTCAGGTTGTATGGCCAGTAACAAGTAACACATCAGAACGAGTTTACTTTTTACTTTTATGTCAAGATGCTGTCAGGTAAATGTACAGGTCTTATGGAAAGGAGTAAATATCACTCCTGTATTACTCAGAGACCTGATTCATCTGTTATTTACAGCCCAGCAAAGTGAAAATAGGATGGGGTTAAAAAATAACAGTGAGTGGACTAACACCCCAAAATACATTCAGATCGGTTGATCAGTTCAAGCATCACAGAACCCGCAACTTTTGCGGCAAAATCCTAAAGTGTCCTTGGTGCCAACTATGTATGTTGGGTTCTTGTAACACTCCCCAATAGCAGCCCATTTAGAGCAGAACTCGTTGTCATCGGTACATGGTGCGTCTGTCCTTACATTTGAGGGATTATCGAATGATCTGACGTGAATCCATTTCGTTGCAGACCACTTCTCGCCCTCAATTACTGGGCAGCTCCCATGAAGACTACGTGCATCAGTTGTTGCATTGACATGAAGACTGAAGAACAGTAGCGCGTCTCCTTTTTTTGGTTTCACTGCAGGAGAAGAGCACAGCCTTGTCATAGGAATAGAAGTTTAGAAAAAATGCACTACTCTGTTTGGGGCTACTGAAGTAAATCGTCAATGCCAATACGCAAGAGGCTGAAAGATACCTGCCAGACCAGATCTTGAACACTCTGCCAAGTTTCATCCTTGTACTGTAAATGGCTCCCCTGAAAGCAACGTGCCAGATGAATTCATACTTCCTGATCAAGTATTAAGTCACTCTAATTGCAAAAGACAGAAAAGCAATCTCAGAATTAAGTGTGCACCTCAGCATTTGGAAACACAGTCTCTCCACCCTTCTTGACATCTGTCAAGTACATAAGGACAGTTGCAAGTCGCTGACCGCGCTTCAGGTTGTTTTTGTCATGAAAATAATCAAAGTGGGCATCATACTTTTGACTGATCTCATAGCGCAGAACCTGCATTGCTTCAGCGTTTTCTGAACCAGAAACATAGCAGGAGCCGTCAGAGAATGTCCATCTACTAGCTGCATGAGACTAATGACCCAGTGCAAATTACCTTCTGGAAGAAATGTCCAAGCAGCTACGCGTTTCTCAATTGCAGAGACAACTTCATCCTTCGAACGGTCGACAGAAAGAAGTAGTACATCAGTATCTGTTCGGGTTATCGGTTATGGAAAGCTGTTTGGCATGCATGAATCGCCAAATGCAGTTCGGGTTATCGGGTTACCTTGTGCTTGTCCAAGAAGGTGCCGGAGCTGGTGCGCACCTGGCTCATGACGTTCTTCCCGGAGTCATTATCCGCCACCATCGACTTCTCCATGCTGCCTTTCGCCTGAACCCAACAGAAACGAAAAATGAAACGACTCTGTGAGCGCCTCTGGAACATCCTCGCCGCCGCAGAAAAGCCGCCTCAGAAAGGTCGATTCGCGAATCGATGAGGGAGAGGAAGCCAACTCACCAGGTTAACGAGGTGGTCGCACTCGGTGTCCGAGAGGAAGCCGCTGTAGAGGAACGCCCTGCGAGAGCGCAACACGCTTGTCACCGTCAGCCACACGAACAACGTGAAACCGCAGGCTGCGCGCCGGCAGCCGTAGAGAGGCGTTTCACGGTTTCACCTGGGGCGCCAGGAGAGCTGGGTGACGCGCGCCGGGTCGTAGAAGCCGCTGCCGCCGTGAGCGAAGGAGACAAGCCCCGCGAGCGCGAGGACGCCGAGAAGGAGCAGGGCGAGCGGCGGTGCCATGGGGACGAGATGATGCAGGGAGAGCACGGCGGAGGCGAGAACGTGGTGTTGTGGCGAGCGTGATTCGGTCGGCGGCGGCGCGGCGCCCACTGGAATGGAGAGACCAGGAGACGCCAGACGCGGCAGCTGAAGCGGAAACGGAAACGGTCGGGCGCGAGGAGAATTGAACAAGCCGCCAGCCACCCCGCGGAAGTTTTTCTGTGTGTGGGCGATTTTAGTACCGTATCGTTAAACCAGATTTGGTGCAGCTTATTCAAAAGCCTACGACTTTGGAAGCAAAATTGTCCCCCGGTAAGGGAGAGACACCCGCTATGTATGTGTATGTACATACATGTATGTATGTCAGAAGCATGTATATGTTAAATAAATTAAAAAAAAATGTATATACAAGCTATGTATGTACATAGCGGATAAATTATACGGTGCTAGACATTAGCACCAAGCATTTTAATTTTTTGAATCTTGCTAATCTTAATTTTTTTTGTCTATGTATGTGAAAAAAGAAGAAGTATGTATGTATGTAAAAATAAAAAAGTACAAGCATATATACACGGCAGATAAATTATACAGTACTAGATATTTGCACCAAACATTTTTTATTTTTTGTTCCTCGTCCTCGTCTAAGAGCAAATATATAAGAAAAACAAGTAGAGCATATATTAATAGTGAATAACTAACTATTATATGAGCGAGCGGATAAATTATACTCTACTCGATATTTGCAGCAAACATTTTTTATTTTTTGTTCCTCGTTCTCGTCTAAGAGCAACTATATCAAATATATAAGAAAAAAACAAGTAAATCATATATTAATAATGAATAACTAACTATTATATGAATGAGCTAAAATAAAGCTATAATAAATCTTATAGCTAGTAGCCAGATATAACTATTAGCCTTGCTTTAAATTTTTGATACTTTATAAAAATGTTCTTTGTATATTAATTTTTCTATTTTCTAATTGTATTACAATTGTCCCATATTATCGTTTAAGTATGTCAAATATATTTTTAGTTTACTAGATGACGATGACAATTATCTGGCATGTCCACACCAAGGCTCTAAATACTATTTGTATTTTTAGCTTCCTAGATGATGATGACATTTATCTCGCATGTCCTCATCAAGGCATTAAATACTGACTCTAACAATATTTTTTTCTCACAATAAATTAACATAAACATTTAGCATAAGCTAAATTTCAACGAAACAAACAAATACACTATTTCTTCCGTTCTAAAATAAGTGTTTCTATGATATTAGTATCGCTCAAACTTTCTTAAGTTTGATTAGGTTCCTAGGCTCAAATTAGTTTGATTATCTTACAATAAATTTATTATAAAAATATATTTAACAATCTATTTAATGATAGTAATTCAGAATTATTAATTTTTTATATATATGTTTGGTCAAAGTAAAAATGTTTTGACTCCTCCAAAAATGAAAAGAACATTTATTTTAGGATTGAGAGAGTATTTGAAGACACGATGATCTAGGTCGACTGGCTCGTGAAGACTCCAGCTAAAGGCCAGTCAAGCCTTCGTTCTCATCTAAGTTTTTGATGCTTTACGGATGTGCTTTTTATACTAAATTTGCTAATTGTATCATAATTGTGCCATGTTCTCATTTATGTCTGCCAAAATGCATTTTTAGCTTCCTAAAATATAACGATGGCCAAACCTCGCATATTCTCACAAGGCACTAAATGATACTCCTATTTGAAGAAGGCTGATCTAGGCTGACTAGCTCGTGAAGACTCCACACCTGTAGTAAGTAACATCTCATCACCCATAATATTGCTGCAGTCCAGGTGCACCCCGAGGATTAAGTTCTTCGCGTGGCTTGTTTTGGTGGATCGCTTAACAATAATGTGTTGTAGCATGTACATGCTCAATATGTACTATCTACACCATCCAAATGTGCTTCAAGATTCGTGCACATGCATTGGGAATCTGTGCTCCACCTATTGATGTGATGTATGCACGTATCTTGATGCATATTGGATGGTATGGATAGCATATGTTGAGCATGTATGCACCCAAAAACTGCTTTCGATCGCTTAAATATCAAATCCATGTTGCAAAGACGACATCTAAATATACAAGATGACAGTGTCTGTGTAATGTGCAATAGTGGTGCAGAAGAGATTATAGATCATTTGTTCTTTGACTGTCATTTTGCGAGAGAGTGTTGGACCCTCATTCAATTTGATTGGGATGACACACTGCCGCTCTTCGACAGATTAATGCAATCAAATGGTTCAATCAATACTAGTTTCTTCATGGAGGCAACCCTGATTGCTGCTTGGGAATTATGAAAGATACGCAATGACAGAATCTTTGAGAGGCATGCTCCAACTTCGTCGGCATGGTTCGACAACTTTAAAAGTCAATGCTTTTTACAATCAGCTCGTTTTAAGGATGATCTTAGATCATCCTTTTGTGTTTGGCTTAATTCCTTTAGTTATTTTTCTGTTTTTTTTTTCTGAGGATGGTAAGTTTGTAAGTTTGTTTCCTCCTTTTTTTAATATAATTTTATGGTAAAAAATATTATTGCTGCAGTTATTAGTGAGGCCGGTCAAGCCCTGCTCGGGATACCACTCAAGACTCCCATGCTATCATATCACACGACTGGGATCGGAGTGAAACGTTTCGTCGACCCTAAAAAACCTGGGTTTCGGACGAGGGCGGCTCCCCTCGGTCTAGTACTCTAGTTCAACATCTTCTTATCTTCCAGCACTTCATTTAGCTACGACGCTTTGTCTAGCTGCCATTAGACTTCTTGCAGTGCCAAGATTTATGCCCAGATTTTGAAAAGACTTCATACTTCATACTTCAAGGTAACTGGTACGAGACTAGTCTTTGATACTTCATACTTCAATACTGAACGACGCTTGTAACAATACAAACAGTTCTAGTCGGTTTAGAATAACAAACTCAAGGTATCTGGTAAGGAATTGGAGAGGGATTGAGAGGAATTAGGGATAGGAAGCAAGAACAGCAATGGAGGTTTGATGTGTTCCCTCAACCTTTGTTTTTCAGTTGACTTGGGCCAAGAAGAGCCTCTTTGCAAGCCCACGCATTCGCTTTGCCGCAACCCAACTACACCCAATAACATGACATTCTGTTTGATAAGGAGCTTAACCATTTGCAGTTACTCCTTCGATTCCATACTAGACATTTTGGATTTTCTAAATACATAGACTTAAATATATACACTATGTTTAGATGCATGGTAAAAGCAATGTAAACATCTTATAATTTGGAATGGAGCCATGGAGGGAGTAACTATTAGCTCTATTGATCCAAATAAGGCTTTAGTCTAACATGCACCTTTTCAGCTCTACCTGAACTCGTGTATTTCAGTTTGCTGGAATGGAAATAGGGTGTCCCGGTGTCCCCGCGTAAAAAAAAATCATCAGTTGAAAGCCAGTAGTTATCAAAGCTGTCAACGAACAAAGATGATACAGTATATATATGCGACTAGAGAAAGTTAAGAATATGACATACACAAACCATCAGGTTCCTACCCTAGCTAGGTGCCTAGGTCAAATAAATTTGACATGTACGGAGACAGTCTACGAACATGGATCTCCACCGTTAGCATCAGCAGCTGAATCAACTACTGACCAAAAGAATGAATGAATGGTAACAAGGTCCAGAGAGTACAAGTGCCTCAATCTCATCCTTGTGTTGTAGCTCGATGATCAAGCTGTTCTTCATTTACTAATCACTGTGCTGTCCATTGTCATCTTACGTTGCAGCATTGGGCGCTCCCAGATTGCAACTTTCTCCACAAACAAATCATGTGTTGTGGGGATTGGTAGTGTGCGGTGAAATAACCGTCAAAGCAGCCAGGCTGATAGAACCTGACATCATGCAAATACTCTACAGGCTGACGAGTAGTATTAAACTTTTCAACCCACATGCCCATACTAACATCTTCCATCTTGAATAGCTGTGTCATGAAAAACATAGGCATTAGAAATCACACATTCACACTCCATTATTAAAAAAAAACCACTATTGTTGTATTCAATGACTAGAGATAGAGAAAGGGTATAACTGCTGTACTTACTCTTAATGTCTTATTATCAAACTCGGATAAAATATATCGAGCAATGTCCGATGAAATGACATAGCCAGGCCCATTAGCATAAGGAGGATACACTTCCTCTGGCCATTCCTGTTAGGAACAGAAAAACAAAGATCAAATTTGTGTAGCGTAAATGTGGTATTATACCACTAAACTGAGATGTAAGAAGCAAAGAATGTAACAAATTAAGTTTGGTATGAAACATATAGGGTCACCATACTGTCCGAAATAGCAATGATATATGCATGATTACAACTAGCTATGCAAGCTATTCTGCCAAAAGGTGCTGCTTTCAATTTCTTAGCATATAATAACATGTTTGAAAAGGGTAAATCATATTCATGAGACTAAGAAGAGCTGAAACCTGATGATCTAACAACTAACATACTGAATTCACGCTAATCCTGTAACCTAGCATTAAGGGATGGTCATCTGAAAGGGTTTCTTTTTAGACTTTTTAAGGAGCGGCATAATGCCCATGCCACAGCTCTTTAACTGTACAGAAAAATAGAGTCTTACCTCATATGTAACAGACCATTTCCCAGATCGTAAGGGTCTGTGGTAGTAGTTTATATTTCCCACGTAAACGCTCTTTCCACTTTGGACCTTGTTTACTTGATCCAATACAGATTCAATTCTGACAAATGTATCATCGTCACATTTCATTATGTGCTTTGCAGGAACAACCCTCACCTGAAAATTAGTTGCAATGTCATGATGAATTACGCAAATCATACTAATGGAACTAAAATAAATCCATTCACACAAATCCAAATTACGCACCCCATATTCAACAATGGCGATAGTTTTTAGAACAACAAGGTCATAGCTATCCATGAATGGAACTATAACAATGTCCCCAAAGTAATCTGCCTCCTTCTTCAGCTCTTCATTGACCTCGTTTCTTCCATTCTGTTAAGCGTTTTCTTTATTAGATTTGAATTTTTTATTGCTATCGACTAATAATTCAGCTGTACAAACCTACCAGAGCAACAAAGAAGCAAGCAACAACATCAGATGATCTTCTGGTAGAAATCATCCATGACTTTCGAACAGCCATACGCTCAGCAAAATGGTTAGCAGATGACAAGATGCCAATAAAAAGTTCAACAGGTTCAGTTGGCAAGGGTGAGGCCTTCCACTGTTCAGACATCTCAAGCTAACTTTTTGTTGCAAAAGTAGGAGGTGAAGTGGGCAAAGAACTAGCCAAAACGGACTCGACATCAATGTCTCCTTTCAAAGACAACCGTGTCGCATCCTCAAGATTGTAGCCCTGTAAAGTCAAATAATGAGCGACATTAGAAAATTAAGTTTTGAGATATTGCTGAGGACAATCTTTAGATAGTTCCATAGCAAACTCACGGCGCGGTAAGGGAACGATGTAACATGCCGGCCATCAACATTAACATGGTAGCCCTCTAAACCAGCTGTTATGATTAAAACAAATTGCTTGCCCTCTGCAAATGGGTATGGCCAGTTGACATTCGGTCTACCAATCAAACGATTCAGCCACCGTTTCATCCGTGATTCTTGTGTCTCGTTGTTATCATCACGAATCCATTTGTCACACTTCAATTCCCCATCGACTGAAAATTCAATAATATAACTTGAGTTACTTTGAAGACAATCTACCAAGCTGACTTTTAAAGGTACTCCTATATTCTTGAAGACAAAGGAATCCTTGTATCTTTTGGGTGAATTATGGAAACAGCTACTGTTACATCAGGTTCAGACGAAAGGTAATTTCCCACCCAACGACACGATAGTACACAAAACGAGGCATAGCCGAGAGAGAAAAAAAAAAGCTTAGAACCAGAGGAGCTCAGCTCACCAGTGTCATCGTCCGGCAGTGACCCCCACCCCTCGCAGCGCTGCGGCTGCGCCCACTGCATCCGGTAGCAAGTGTTGAGCTCAATGACGGGGCGGCCGCTGAAGTCCCCGCGGATCCTGGGGTTGAAGTGGAGTATCCTGGGCGGCTCCTCCCCCTGCACCGCCTTGGTGCCCAGGAGCTCGAGCATGAACTGCGACACCATGACCGGCGCGGGTCCCGCGACCCGCGGCCGCGCCACCACCGTGAGGCGCGACCCCACCGCCATCCCGCACGGCAGGTCCACCGCGACTCCCCCGCCGCCGGTCGCGAGCCGACACCGAGACCGTCGCGGGGCAGGAGGCCGCCGAGGCGGCAGCGGACGGGGACCGGGACGGAGACGGCGAAGGGGACGGGGAAGCGGGAGCGGAGCCGGAGAGGAGGAGCGCGAGGTGTGGCGCCGCGGCAGCGAATGCGACGGAGGCCGAGACGTCGATGGATGACGATGCTGCAGAGGAGGAGGAGCCGGTGGCGACGCGGACGGAGGAGACGGCGAGCGGGGCGACGCGCAGGCGCGCGGAGGAGGCGTGGAGAAGCTCGCGGCGCGTGGCGGCGTGGGATTGGGTGTGGGTGTGGGTGTGGGCGCGGCGGGGCGACGCTGTGGAGACGGCGAAGGAAGGCAGCTCGAAGAGGAGGAGGAAGAGGAGGTACGCTGCCGCGGCCAGCAGCGCGAGTCGGCACCAGGGTTTTACTAACCGTTTGCCAACCGGGACCGGCCACCGGCGGTTACCGGCAGTAACCGAACGGTTTGAATTTTGAATTCAAACGGCGTAGCAAACGGTTTACGACCGGTAACCAGTCGGTTAGGGCCGGTTACCGTCCGGTTTGGGTGGTTACCGACGGTACCGCCCCAAACCAAATTTTAAATTTGAATTTAAAAAAATCGAAAATGCTGAAAAACATCCTAAAAATAGTTCATGATTTATAGAGTCGAATGGTGTACACATTTTTCAAATTGGAGTTCGTTTGCTATTTATTTTGACGTGTACAAGTTTGAAAAAAAGAAAAAAAATCATTTTTTTTTAAAACTTGTACGCGTCAAAATAAATAGTAAACGAACTCCAATTTGAAAAAATTTTACACCATTCGACTCTATAAATCATGAACTATTTTTAGGAATTTTTTCAGTATTTTTCATTTTTGAAATTCAAATTTAAAATTTGAATTCAAACCGATACCGAAACCGAACCGGTGGTGGGCGGTTTGGCCGGTTACCGACCGGTTTCGTGAACCCTGACTCGGCACGCGCGCTTGGGCGGCATGGCGCGGCGGTCCGTTCGCGAGGGGGGGGGGCACAGCACGCAGGACGGGCGAGGGAATGGGGGGAGACTTTGGAGTTGGGACTGGGAGAGTCGGTCAAGTAGCCGTTTGGGAAGGCGTGCGCGCTTGGGCGGCATGGCGCGGCGGTCCGTTCGCGAGGGGGGGGGGCACAGCACGCAGGACGGGCGAGGGAATGGGGGGAGACTTTGGAGTTGGGACTGGGAGAGTCGGTCAAGTAGCCGTTTGGGAAGGCGTGCGCGTGGGCGGGGAGGGGAGGTGTCGTGGGTGGAACCGTGGAAAAGGAAGACGACTGGGAGGGAAGGCCAGTGATGTGTTTAAAGACCAGACCGTTGCGGTGGCACCGGCACCCTGTTGGGGTGGGTGGGGGCAGGCAGGAACGCACGCGGCGTTCGTGATCCTGGCCCAACGCCACGGCTTCCAGTAACGGCTTTGTTTCGCCCCCCACCCACAATTTTTGGTCGTCGTTAGCGAACCTCATCAACTTGTCAACTTCTATGACTGGAACCTGAATGAAACACTCCTCGCGACTCGTGCTTGCAAGTTAATTTTGGATGACGCCGGGAAGGGAAACAGGGACGAGGAGCGACGGACCACGTGTACACACGCTATGACCAGTGGCGAAGCTACTTGCAAATCAACCCTGGTGCACTGCTTCACAACTATATATTGAAATACAAGATAAAAATAAGACTATCCTGGCTATGACTATGGTCCACGCGCCACCGACCGACGTGACGAAGCCAACGACAGCGAGGGAGACCGACCGCACGCGGGACGCGGCGCCACCGGCCCGGACACACTGGGCTGGCGCGGTTTGCGGCGCGTGTTGGGTTGCCCTGGCTGGGTCTCTCCAAATAGGTGATGCCGGACGCGTTCCGCAGGGACGCAAGCATGGTCAGTAGGTCCGGCGGCAAATTTGTTTAAACCTTTTTTCAAATCATATTTTTTAAATAGCGTCAAGCCACGTGACGTCACGCGGCAAATAACCCGTTTAGTAGAGCTCAAGCTCTGGTGGTTTTGATTTCTTGATAGAGTAGCCTTGCCTTCACTCGTTACAAAAGAATATATATTTAGTAAAACGTCTCCTTATTTTACCATCTTGGGATAAAAATGTTTAGTAAAACATCTCTTATTTTACTGTCCGTGGTTGCAATGCATGTTACTCCCTCCGTCCTAAATTATAAGACGTTCCAAAAATCTTGAAAAGTCAAAGAATCTTAAGTTTGACCAACAATTATAGAGAAAACTATAAAGATTTATGATATTAAATAAACATATTATGAAAATATAATTGATAACGAATCTAATAATACTTAGTTGACATCATAACTGTTATTATATTGGCATATAACTTTGGTCAAAATTGAGATAGTTTGACTCTCCAAGATTCTTGAAACGTCTTATAATTTAGAACGGAGAGAGTAGCTCTTTGAATTGGGCCACTATTCAAAGGAGCCCAGCGTGGGAGCAAATAGCGATCCAATGAGACCGAAGATGCAGATCACTCAGACAGCATAGGAGCCTCTCGTGTGCAAACTGTTGCACGGCAAAAGATTGTTCAGCAATATAGCTCCACAGCCCATCAACATTTTAAACTATTTGTTAAACCCTTTGCTGGCTGTACAGACAATTATAAACCATCTATCAGCCCTGTTTGGTTTCTCTTGAAGTAAAGACTTATTTTAAGTCTCTTTTAGTCTATTTAAACCAAACACTATGGACTTATTTAGGGACTTTTTTGAGCTGGGTAGTAGACTCAAAGGATGAGACTTATGGGGACTTTTGAACCACAATTGACACCCTTTGCCCTTCATTATTGCATGTCCACTCCCTTTCCGTTCACCATGCAGGGATACAATGGTCTTTGGTAGTATGTATTAAATGATGTTAAGTCTATACAAGTTCATAGAACCAAACATCATTAGAGACTTTTATTAAGTCTGTGTTTTAGTCAGGGTTTTCAAAACCGAACCGGATCCGGTAACCGCCGATGAGCGGTCGGGCGGTTACCGGTCGGTTTGACCGGTTACCGGTCCAAACCGAACGGTTTGAATTTTGAATTCAAACCCTGCAGTGCAATCGGTTTTGGACCGGTAACCGGTCGGTTAGGGCCGGTTACCGACCGGTTTGAACGGTAACCGGTCCAAACCGTCGGGTGTCTTTTTTATTTTTTTTTTGCTTGAAAAAAACAATTTTTTTGCATGACCTTTGTGCATAATGATGTAAATAGAACACACAATTCATGTAAAATAGTGTGATACAAATGGCCAACCCCACAATAATATCATAGTGATGCACTAGCCACAAATTCACGACGGAAATAACGTAGTTCACCGTTGCAACAACAACAAATCGTCCATGGAAATACCTTGTGCCGTAGACATGCGAACATCATGGTCACTACTCACTGGCGTTGCATATAAGGGAAGATCCCGTTTCGGCACCCCTCCTCATACTCCGCGGTGGACATTAGAGCGATACCGCGCGACTGTAGCCCGGCCTTGTACTCTATCCATGATTGGTCTGTCCAATAAGCTGTGGTCTCCCATTCCTGCACTAACATGTTGTAGAAATCCGGGTCTTGCCATTCGTAGACCCATCTAGTGGTCGGCTGCGTGCTGATGTCAGGAACGGGGTAGGTATAACCACCACCGTACGATGTATCACTGTACGAGGAAGAGGAGTACTGTGGCGTGTCGTAGCAGTCCGTCGGGTCGTACGCTCTCCTCTGCGATTCCGGCTGCCCATGGTCGCGGTCCTGAGTAGCATGTGTGAAGTCCGTCTGCTCTGGACTGATTCAGGGCTGCCTGCAACTGAGCCTCGTACTCGTCATCGCCAAGGGGGTGGTTGCCCTCCGCTGCAGTAGCCTCTCGTGCAACCCTCTGACGAGTGCGGTCACTAGTTGCCTGCCTAGTTCTGTCGATCTCCTGCTGAAAGTACTCCCGGACGTCTCTGGGCACCTTGGTGCAGTGGATCACCTCCGTCCCACGCGCAGCCAAATGCTGCTTCAACCGGGAAGCACCACCCCCGGCTTTTTGTTTAAGACAGTAGTTGCATTTCCAACCGGGAGCAAGATTCTCACCATGCTCCCATACCACGTCTCTGCAGTCTCTCGGCATCTTCCTGCACAAATGGACAACACAAAAAAATCCAACGCATGCATCAAATCATACCGCAAATATAAGCAATACAACAAATATATTTTATAAAGAATCTAATGTTACTTATTTACTATACTAAATACTAAAATCTTAGTATATAAACTCAGCTAAATTTAAGACTATTTGATTCAGCACTATTTAAGAATAATATCATCTTTAGGACGGAGCGAGTACTATATTTATTATAAAAAAAAGTTTCCAAGGATGCACCTTTTGTTTACCTTAACATATTTCATGGGAATTACATCATGTGTCAATATGGACCCGTACTAAATCCTAAATCCTATATCAATAAAATCCTAAATCCTAAATCCTACATACATCCTAAAGCAAATCCTACCGCAAATCCTAAAACCTAAACCAAATAAACCTAACTCCTACCTAAACCCTAAGTCAAATCCTACCTAAATCTTACAATAAATATTTTCTACATCATATACTCCATCAATACTACATATTAGAACTAAATCCTACAACTAAAGCAACTACAAATGCAAAGAAATGAACAAAACAAAAAAAAGGACTTACCGACCAACCGAGCGGTTACCGAACGCAACGGTTGGTAACCGACCTGTCCGAACGGGAACCGCCGGGGGGAGGGCTCGGTGGCGTGCGGTCGGTAACCGACCCCGACCGAGCGGTTACCGAGGCTCGGCGGCGGTCCGGGCGGCGCGCGGGCGGTCTGGAGCGGCTGCGGGGCGGGGCGGATAGGGTTCGGGGCGCGGCCTAGATCCCCCCCCCCCCCCCCCCCCGACAGCTCTTTAAATAGGAGGCGGCAGGAGCGATTGGGCCCTTAACGGGCCTCACGGTTTTTTCTTTTTTCTTTTTTTTTTCAAACTTAAACACGTTCAAAAAAATAGCAAACGAACTCCAATTTGAAATTTTTTTACACCATTGGACTCTATAAATCGTGATCTATTTTTAGGATTTTTTTCAGAATTTTTTTTCTAAAAAAATTCAAATTTGAAATTTGAATTCAAACCGGTACCGAAACCGAACCGGTCCCGACCGGTTTGTCGGTTACCGAGCGGTTACCGCGGTAACCGAACGGTTTTGAAAACCCTGGTTTTAGTCTTTAGTCCCTAGGACTAAAGAGCCAAACAGGACCATAGAAAGTTGGCTCAGATTAAAATCACGGAAAGGCAAAGAATGCAGTAGAGCAAATTCATTTTTGCATGCCTCTTGTCACTTGTGCGTCCAGAAGACAATGATAATCACGAGCTACAGTACGTGTCTTATTCTTGAATTACAAAACTAGGACACCATGGTCCGAGCAAGGAACCACGGAAGGGCTCCAACATTTCCCTCCTACCTCGGTACCTTGAATCTGGCAGAAAATAAACAGACAGCTGATGTTGCAGCTCCAAGTTAGCACCAAGATTAACTGGAAATCTTCGAGCTTCACCAGGGGACGAAAGCATAGTTGCTGGCTGTAAGAAACATTGGTCTGATCTAGAACCCTCCTTGCTGCTAGCGGTTGATCGGGGTATGCATCCGCTCGACGATTCTGTTGATGGCGGCCCGAGTCATTACAAGGGTGTCATGCTGGAGGATACTGTAGACATTGAGCCCCTGCGTTTCATGAAAGCAGAATGGTTTTTTAGCCAGAAAAAAGATATTCCAAGCAAAGAACACTTAGTTTGGTTACTCAAACCTGAAGTACCGAAATCATAGAACTTACAATGGAAGGAAGTATATTAACGTAGTGAAGGTTTTGAGTAGCCAACTTTAGCTTCTTATCAATGTCGTCTCCATCCACCAACAGAACCTTCTTTGTATCATCCATCTGGCTAACGTATTGCACAATGTTTTTTGTCTTGTGGCTAGGGACTGCCAAGTCCTCAAAGACCAAGAGCTATACCAAAAAGACATGGACCAATCAATTTTAAAGCAAACAATGAAATTCATAAGTTTTTTTTTCCTGCAGGACAGAAAAGTTCAAGAGTGCTCTGAATGTGTGCAGACTAAAATTTTATAACCATGTCAGCAAACATTGATAAAACATATTATCATATTCCCGTGTTATTTTTGACAGTTAACTTTAAGGAAAGCAGGGAAACAATAGTAGTAAAGAACAATTCAACTTTCTGTGAAAACATGATCCTAGCAAATTAAGTTTATGTTAATGTGATCAACTCCATAAAAGCTAAGGGCTATGCTAAACATGAACACTTGAAAATTAGTGCATACATTTTTAACAGAATGCAAGAGCATTCATAAGACCACACTCCCAAATCTCAATGGGAGTTTCATTCTCATTAAAGACCGTGTTATGTCAAATCTTTTTATGATGTGGCAATGGATTAATGAAGAGAGAGAAAATGAAACTCTGTCTACACTTTTCCAATACAACTTGTCTCTTGCATGTACTGCCTATGAAATACCAAGATGAAACAATCCATTAAAACCATTTCAATGTTATCAAATCGTGCAGTCGACCCTAGTCACAGTGGGACCAACCAGATGACTAATCGTGATTAGTCGTTGACCAGCCTGATTAGTTGAGCCTAGTCAGTCCTGATTGTCCATATAGTCGTCCTATATATTCCAGGACCGATATACCATATAGAATGTAGTATTAAGCACACAACAAGAGTGTAAATGAGTAAATCACTAGGGCATGGATTGTTGGGATATTTGATGGCCAGTTCGCCACTTATCAACATCTGCAAATCACACGGCCACATAGGTGTATGTAAGAACTAAGCAGAGAGCAGAAACCGAGAGCATGAGGTAAGAACAGCAGCAGCACTGCAGCAGCAGAGCTAAAGCAAGGCAGAGTCGCAGAGGTGCAGAGCACCAATCAAACGCACACGCAGCATAGCAGCAAGAAGATGGAGAGGATTGGAGGACTAGAGGAGTTCATCTCCAGGAATCGGAATGGAAGAAGGGATCTGATCAGCAGTGGCAGAATTTGGCTTTGTTTGCTGCCTGTAGGACGGAATCTGGCCTCCAGCAATGGTTGCACTCACCGCAGGCATGCATGCACCCTGCAGCAATGGGAGCCAATGAAGATTTGTGGGAGAGGTCCCAACAGAGATATGAACCAGTGGCCGCAAGCTCTTGGGCTGCGGTGAGCTGTTGGGTGGCGCGGCGGTAGCTGGACAGCAGTGCAGCACACAGGAGAGGCAACCTCCTGCTCCTGGGCTACTCTGGATAGGTATATATATTCTAAAACCTAATGGGCCAAATGGTCAGCCCACCAGCTCGCCAAAGTCCAGTTGCTCAGGCAGCCCAATGCACAACATGAAATGTGAAAGCTAGTCATTTTCCATCCTAATGGGATGAATAATCGTGATTAAGTGACGGTTAGTCAGTCAACTTGGAATCTGGTGAAACAAGTTGAGTCGGTGGACATAATCAGTCATACGACGGATCCGTCCGATTAATCGACACTCAACAACTTAATAACACTGGACCATTCTATTCATCATTTCAATACACTAATGCATATGTGGCACTATTGAAACATCAATATAAAATCTTCCACTGAGAATGGCCTAAGAACCAAACCAGAAAACATTGCACAAAACAAACATGTTTTGTAGATTTTAGTAAACAACAATGCAGTTCAGGAAGGTAGGAAAACATAGTCAGCTCACAGTAAAATCTGGCAACAAACAATTAACCTGACGTGAAAACATGATCCTAGTGTTTCAAAAAAAATGAAAGCATGATCCTAGTAATTTAAGTTGATGGTAGTGCCATTAAATACACCCCGCCCATATAAGAGAACAGCCTGTTCATATTGAAATTCAGGGTTAAATATGGAATATGCAATGGGGACAACAGGACACAGGGAACCACGTAATATGATATTAATCGACACTCATAAGCTCATAGCTATTTCCAAGATAACTACACATGTGGTTAGCAACTTATCCTATCATCCTAAAGACTAAAGAGGACCTAGAAAGTCAAGATATAGAAAGGAGTTCAATTATAACATTTACAAAGATTAATTATAGTTTAATTAGTAAGCACGTTTCTTCATAGCGCACACTTTTAAACTATAATTAAGTATATCATTTCATTTTTCAATAATAATTTTGTAGATACAAAAATAGTTATTAACTAAAAGTGAGCACATCAAAGCACATATATATTAGTTAGTAAATAGCAAATAGCAAATACCTTCCCCTCTGCAGTTCGAGCAGACAAGGCAATCTTAAGCCCCAGGCGCCGTACTTTCTTCTGCAGCTTGATTGCATGGCTTCGCGGTTTAGGCCCATGCATGGTTGCACCACCACGGAACTGTTATGGCCATAATTTAGTTGACTGAACTCCAAACTGGATAGTATGTTTCAAGCAATCTCAATATGAATATATGTAGCGTAGCGGTAAAGCTGTTGCCTTGTGACCATGAGGTCACGGGTTCAAGTCCTGGAAACAGCCTCTTGCTGAAATGCAAGGAAAGGCTGCCTACAAAGGACCCTAAGTGGTTGGACCCTAACCCGGACCCTGCGCAAGTGGGAGATACGTGCACTGGGGCTGCCCCTTTACTCATTCAGTTATAATAACTAACCTGGGGACCACGCAGTGTTCCATGCCGTGCTCTTCCAGTTCCTTTTTGCGCGTAAGGTTTTTTTCCAGTGCCACTCACTTCACTGATAGTTTTAGTTGAGTGTGTCCCCTGTAAAGACAAAGAAGGGTCTAATTTGTTAGAACGCAGAACTGTCATTTTGTCAAGTTGACATACATCAGTCCAAGAATTACATAAGTGAAGGCCAAGTAAAAAAATATATTGAGTGATCATATTGGTGCACCTGCTGTCTTTTAGCAAGCTGCCACCTTACTACCCGGTGAACAATATCCTTCCTAATTGGAACATCGAAAACATCACCATCCAAAACCATGAAGCCCTTGTCCTCATTATGGAAGTTTGTCACCCTAGCTACCAGGTCTTCGTACTGCCCTGCAATATTATAACAATTCAGATGAATCAAAATTCAGCATATTCTTAATTCAAAATAAAATCAACATTATTCATAAATAACTGCAAATACTGCAGAAGTGAAGTTTCATTCAAGTCAAATTTTGGCCCGATTAGGTAACAAACAGTAAGCAAAGCTTTAGCTAATGAAAGATAAGATGGTAAGACATATGATAGATCATTTGTTGTTAAAAGAAAATTGAGAAGACTAGTATTGAGAGAGATGCCACTAAAATGGTGATTCAAAACTAGTTCATAGGGAGAGAACTTACCAAGCTCCCGATCTGGTGTACACACAGTCCTGCTAGAAAGAAGTTCTGGTGGAATCACTTCATTTGGTGGAGCCAAAAGAGTAGAATACCCATTGAAAAAGAAACCTGGCAGATTCTGGAAATGGAACAAGTATTTAAAACAGAACTCAATGCAGAACTCACATGCAATCAAATATACCAAAAACACATTTTCAAAAGGAGATAAAGGAAATAGACTTCTTAGCAGATGATTGGACGTAATAAGCTAGATCTTGGCAAAAAGATAAGAAAACTTCTGTGTTGAAATCTTGATACCCCAAAGTGCTAACAGGACAAATATGATTGATGATTTCCTACCAGATAAGTTAATGAAAAAAAGTGCTACAGAAGATAGTTTTCAAAGCAAGACCTTCCCCATTTCCATTAAAAAGAATGAGCAGCAAGGCAAAAGCAAGAACAGGAACAGAAAGACACTGGGAAGAGCAAGTTTGAGGGGGCAGACCTGTCATCACATGTAATCCACTAATCCAAGACCTATTCGGATGTTAAATATGATAATAAAGCCAGATACAAAATCCCTCATCTCGAAGGCCAAAAAAGTGTATACTATTGTTGAACAGTAACTGAATGCTGCATAGGTAAACAGACAAATTCACAAGACTAGCCGCACAAGGAACGGAATGAACGGAAGAAGCAGTTGGACTAAGGTTCAAATGAAACACAGGATTGCCACCTACAACCAAAACTAATGTAATGAAACTGCAGCTAGATGTTTCTCACACAAGGCTTCGGACACAAATTAACACCTATATATGCCAAAATGGGTGAGCACTGAAAAGGGACTTTATTTTGAGCTTCCCTTCACGAACCTTGGAATGAAGCAATCCTTGTAAATACGCCAACTAGCATAATCCACAAGACTAAACATCATTGCAGTCGATTGAAAGCATCGGATGATTGCTAAATCACTAGATTTCAAGCTGAAATATGTTTTTTTTTTGTTACGAATCAGGATTCAGGCAAGTGGCCGAGCAATCTTCCACTGCACCTGAACCTCAACTCTCCCATCCTACAAGGGGTCTACGAGATGTTCTAACAAACAGACTGGAACCGCTGCCTGCGCCAGCACCACCACGGAGAGCCAGGCAACGGCGCACGGCCGCAAAGAGGACAAGGGGGAGGGAGGAAAAGAGAGGGAGGGGGTCCAGACCTTCGTGAGGCACGGGCCTACACCCGGCGGCGGGTGATGGTGGTTCAGCGCCGCCTTAGTGGGCGCGGACCCCGCGGCGCGGCGGAGCAGCGACGCGGCGCGCGCGAGGGCCCGCATCGGGTGGGAAGAGAAGAGAGGAGGCACGGCGCGGCGGCTGGAGTTGCGCCGGCGGAAGAGAGAGCGCGGAGGCACGAACAACCGATCCGCGTGGGCTCCTCCTCTATTTTGCCCGTTCGCTTGGGGCCTTTTGCCTTTGAGCAACAGCAGGCGCGCAAGCCCACGGACCACGGCGTGCTCTCGGCGCTACATGTAGAATAGTGGGCCGATAGTAGGCCCATGCAGGCCCGCTCACCCTTTTTATTCGATCTTGAAAGCTTCGTTTAATAATGAGAAGGTCTGCGGTCGTCTTTTTTTCTTTGCTGTTTTGCGATCTCTTCAAACCGGGCGGTGGATGTTGGAAAGAAGACGAGTGATTTGGTTTATAATATACTATATACTTTGTTATTTTGTGTCTTATTGTCCATAATTTATACCAATCTTTATTTTTCTTGAGATATATCAAATGTGACACTCTTTTTGAGTGCTTAATTAATTTATCAAAGAAAAGGATAGAATAGAGAAGAGTACGTTGCTCGCATATTTATCAAAGCAAAGGCGACGCCACGACACGAGCATATAGCAAGCGAGTCATCCGCTCCCGCAGTCCCGCTGCTCGACGGTGTCGCTACCGATGCTCGCCATGGCTGCACCTGCACGCATGGGCGGACGGGAATGAGGGAGGAGTGGAGGACGGCAAAGAGTAGGAAGGGGACAGTACAAGAGCTCAAAAAAAACTCTCTGTGGCTTGCACCTGGCAGGTGCCTCTCCCAGCTACAGCAAGCACGCGCCTCCGCCCTGCGCGAGCGAGCTAGAAACTCTACATCTTTGCATATGTTTTGACGCTAGGAAAACTCTACTCTACAATATCTATATCTAGCAGATGTTTTGACGCATGGTCCAATGACATTTAGATCTTAGCCTCCAAATTAGTGTTTTTATAAATAAATAAGATATAATATAGATTCACTATATTGGGATAACGTTTCCAAAGTCACTTCAAACGTAGCTTCGATAGATCCGGGGTTTCCACGCAGGCACGTTCAGAACTGTCAACGGTTTTAGTATTGCTCATTAGTTAATAGCACATGGTAAAATCGAATTCTATCCATTTTCTGTACAATTTCATGTTTAGTTACAGTCAACCTATGTGACAATGTCCCAGGGCAAAAAAAAAAAAAAGTGATGACCCAATCGCATACATTATGCACCAAAATATCAGAATGGGTTACAAAGGCAGAGGGTAAGTTGTAAGAGTATGTTACAACAGAAATGGGCACATGGTGGAGTTAGAATAATAGAAAAGGGAAGACTACTATAGACAGGCTGAACCGTGTGCAGTCCTGCCCTAATGTTGTACCGCATCTCTCCCCAAAATGCAGAATCTGCTAACTTGGATCAGCAACTACGTAGCAAGATGAAGATGCTAACTCCAGTCCTTTATACCGATTATATTAGTCTAATCATAACAATCTGCAGAAAGATCATCAGCGCTAGCCTCAACAAAACTGACATTTTGGTCTAGGTTGCTGCTGACGAGATTACATGTTTCTGGATATCAGGAGACCAAGCCGCAATGATTTCTGCTTATAAAGCTTGTGTGGGTTTTTTAACATTTCTATACTTGCTTTCTTTGTACCTAACATGACACGAGCAATGCTAAATAAATCCCCTTTCTCCAAGGCAAACTGCCATTCCCTTGGTGAGACGTCAAACCAATCTTTTCTTGAAGATACAGTTGTTTTAACCTCCACATACTCTGTGAAACCCTCTGGGTGTGTTATAACAATATCATAAGGCAGTCCAGTTTCAATTCTGTCGTTCACCCACCTAACATTGTTGGAACCTAGCTGTTTGGCAAAATATTTCTCGACCAGTGCTTCACCAAGCCTCCCTGTTCTTAGCTGGCTTGCATCTGAAGACCGCTGATTCTTCTCTTCTGCAAGATTGGCCAGTTTCTCATCGAAATTTGTTAGCTCAACATGCACCGTTGCGCTTGAACTTCCAGCGTCCAAGTTCAAATAAGCAGGTGCATTGAAAGGTTCAGCAGACATCACCATCTGAGGCTCATCAAGGATTTCCGCTGAACTATCTCCAAGCAATGTAGTTTCGGTCCTTTCTTTCTCTTCAATAATCCAATCCCCTTCAAGATCAACAGAAAGCAAACTATCTTCGGTGTGTCCATACATAGCAGGCATGTTTAAGTTTGATGAAGGTCCAGCATCATTCACCTTTGCCTCTTGCATGCTTGCATGCTGGTTTATGAGAGGTGTTCTGAAGACGGGTGCTGTTCTCCAATGGTTAAGAGGCCAACTTGAAACCATTACTGGTGCCTTCTGATGATTGGGACCTCTGAATTCAGTGATAGGTTGGAAATCAACCCCCTGGGTATCAGCACCACCTTGGTTGGCTGAACCTTGGTCGACTGCAGACAAGGAAGAGAAGGACCAGACAGCTTCATGTTCAGGTAACTCAGGAACATTCTGATTATTAACGATAAAAGACTCTATTTGCTCAGCATGGGTGCCAGATTCTGCCATGGTTTTGATCATGTGTAGAAAATTTGCAAAATGAAGATCAGGGGATCCATCAAAAAAAATTCTAGAAAGCTCCAAAAATACTGAATGTGAATCAGCATCTTGCGTTGCGTATAGAGTATCTCCCTGCAAACCAGTAACATGTCAAAAAAAATCTTTAGGCAGAGGAATTAAGCAGAGCAAAACTTCAATTTCTAAGTGTTAATGACATAGTGGTATGAAGCTTATGTACAGACAGCAAGTTGATGAATACAGCCTAGAAAGAGATTTAAACTTAAGTGCCTATTTGGAATGGAAGACATTTAAAAAAACATTGTATAATCTGACAATATAATTGCTTGCTTATGACAGAATCAACGATAGATACTAACCTGCAAAAGACAATGGCATTTGAATCTTTTCTTAGAAGAACTCTCAAGTCCCCTCAGTACATACTTGTGGAATAACTTGTCAACAACTACAACTTGCAGATTGCTAATCTTCATGATGTCGTTTTTCTGGAAGTTGATATAAGTATCTCTATGCATCTTATAGATGTACCGTTGCATGTATGGCAAAAACCAACAAATCAAGGAAACCTTTTCTCTGTTCTCTGATGTACCATAAAATATTGCTTCACGATACACAACCTAGGTAAAGGTAGAAAGAGTGATAAGAAACAAGGAACTATAGTTATAAAAAATTTACTTCAATATGTATTTTCATACTTCTCCTGTTTGAGCCAATGTTTTTAGTTTTTTTTTAACCGTAAATACAGCAAGGGAGGCCCTCACTGTAAGATTTTGTTTAGAAAACACTAAACAAGCAACTGCACACAAAATAGGGAGGAGAAAGCAACAAAAAGAAAACTGTAAAGCAACCAGGCAAGAGAAAAAATGTTAGTTCAATTCCATAAAAAAGGAAACAACTGTTTATGCGGTTGCATAACTGGTAAAATAAGCACATACTCTTAATTTACCATGTTATAATATCAAGTGTATTACATCACTCTGCTATAAATATAAATAAATAAATAAAATTGATGTGGTCCATTTGCAGTGTGACTAGAACTTTCTGCAGCTAGCCAACAGATTAGTATAACCAACAACCATGGTGCTCATGATAGACATTGACACTTTCAGTGACTAATGAACTATCTTCGTCCAGAGAAAAGCTGATTTCCTCTGCTAAAAAAAGATTCAACCACTGGGGGTAAGACCTCCCCCAAGACATTGACGAAAAGGTAGAAGATTCTCTTCAGCAGGGTCAAGAAAATGCCACAAACCCCGTCGCGACGTGCCACAAATGGCGAGGACGCGCCTGCAGCCGCGTATCATGCTGCAACCATTAATGGAACATGTATTTCACTGAAAAGAGCACAGAAAGTGACCTTTTTTTAGAGAACAAGGAGTGGAACTCCCGACCTGTTCTCGGCACATGTTCTACTTCCCTAGCCACTGCACTAGGCACATGTTCTCGATTCCTCTGCTACAAGTGCTGCTATTAAATTCTACAGTACTGTGATGAAGTGATATTGTAGACCATTTTTTCACTCTTAAAACCCAGGAATAAAGGAAGAAGATAGAATTGGTAAAAAAATGGTGCATTGGAAATGGCTAGAGCACAAACACTTCTTTCAATACAGATTTTCTTTCCCACCAAGTTTCCAACTCCACAGTTCTCCATTTCTCAACTGTTACCTTAGTAGCCCCATATATAGGTGAGATTGGATGGAAGAAAATATTTTAAGTGGACAAAAACTCACTTTGGCCATAATGACTTCATTTATGGAGATTGTCTTGGAGAAAGACGACTTTAATTATAGTTATAGCTCAAAATACATTTTCATGGGGTTTATTCCCATTTTAATTTGAAATTTATACTTACCTTGTTAACATAGCTCTTTGTGCATATGAGAAGCAGGGTAAAAATTGAAAAACATGAATTACCATAAAAATATGTCTATTACCTTCGAAAGTGCTTGGATGCCTAAGCTTTTCATCAAAGCAGCAACTCTTCCAAACAGCATTTGCTTATCCTCAGAAGAAAGGTCACCAAATTGTATGAAGTAAACATCACTAGAGTTAATAAACTGTTGCTTCAACTCATCATCTACCCAGCAAACAAGGCCAAAAGAAGGATGTAGGGAGACCCATTTATCGGCTGAGGTGGGCAATATTGTGGTTTCTAATTTCTGAAGAGATTCTTTCAAGTACAATATATCATTCATATTGTCACTTTCAGACTGCAGATACTTGGCCCATCTCACAAATACACAAAAGACCTATATATAACATGAAAACAAGAGATAGTAAGTTAAATGAGATAACCTTACTAAACACTACTGCCAAAACTTTTTTGCACCTTCAGAAATCGGGTTAATTGGGAATATCTACTTAACAGTTAACAGTAAGCTATAAAATATACTCATGCAGTAAAGCAACTAACATGGTTTGCTGCCTGTGAAGGCAATGTAATGGTTGACAGCCGTAGCAGCATCTCAACATAATTTGATGTTGTTGGAGCCTTTGGTACACCACATGTCAGAGTAAACAATTCACAAAGGTTTGGATAGGCTGCAGACAGCATTCTTCTTGGGAACATGCTTCTGTTTTTCGTTGCAACGAAATCCTCTGTTATTTCGGAGCATCCTGTTGGGTCATGCCAATAGAGGTCTTCTGGCGCCAAAAACTTTCCAGGAATAACCTCACTTGCCCGAGGACGCTCTAGTGGTGTAAATATAGATGGAGATGACATGAACTCCCGTTTAATGTCAATCTTTGAGTCTGCCACACCTTCTGACAAGAAGGTATAGAATTTGCACATCTGGCTCATGCTGAAGAAAAGGAAGGTTAACCCATAATATATTAATTAAGAAACAAAAGGAGGAAAAGATGGCTAAGTGATTATGCTTAAGATTTGCATAACAAATTTGTGCCTCATATATTTCTCAAACACACAGTATAAGTGTATAATCTAGATGGAGAAACCTAGTAGTTACCTTGTTCTAAAGGGAACCTTTGACGTTATCCAATACTTCAGGACCATCAATGCATCACAGTAGGATACCTCTGTTTTGAATCCAATGGCCTTCTTAAGTGAACTGCTAGATACCTGTCCCAGAAAGGAATAAGGTGAGGTAACCGTTAAATTTCAGAACAATTTAGTAAGGACAGATTCACCAACCTGCGGTACAGCATATGGAGCCACACTACCAAAAAGAGAGCAGACATTTTCAGAATCATAGAATAAATCTGTTGGATAATGAAGATCCTCATCCATTCTTGATGCTATCCATTTGAAGCTTTGAATGCACTTCATAAATGATGATTCAACTGCTCTGTTTTCACCACAATGTGTAGCATCTGTGAGGATCCTAGATTTTGCACTATAATAATCATCCCATAATCTATCAAGAACCTCCAGAAGATATACACAATTTTCCCTGCATCTTTTTGAAGAAAATATTGATAAAACTCTAGATAATTCTGGTGACTCCCAGTCATACACGGTACAGGGTTTTGCAGATTCAACTAGAGAAAGGCCTCCTGCTAGAAGAGAATCAACTTGGGATAAACTTTTTTCAACTTTCACTACCTGCACAAAATCAGTCACGCCCATCCCTTCAAAAAATTGCCTCCATTTTTCCCGTTCAAATGATGATGACTCTGAACCATGATGAATCAAATAGCTATTATCAAGTTCAATCCAACTAATTTCTACATTCTGAAGCAGTCTGCTAACATCCACAAAATTTCCATAATCTTTACTGAAGTGAATTGGCTCATCAGCTGGGCTCTTGTATCCATGGTTTGTAAGGAAGATAGGACTCTTCCGTAGCTCTGACACTATCTCTTCCTTTTCAAAGTTACAGCTGGTGCAAGAAGACTGAAGATGAACCATAATAAAGCTCAAATACTCTCTATTCATTCTATCACCCACATTAGCATCTAAACAGTTACGCAAGGACACCATGATGTGATTTTTAATAATATCATGCCCAGACAACTTTCGCACCCCAATCTTTTGGAGCATGTCTGCCAGATCATTTATCCTGACTTCCTCCATGAGGTATTTATTTTTGCAGCATGCAGAGAGAAGATTTGGACTTACAGTTCGAAGATTACCATATAGAAATGGAAAAGTTTGAATGCTACTTCTGCAATCAGGAATGGAACTGACAACATCATATGGCAACCATATAGGACCATCTGAAACAGAGCTAAATGAACCATCTGAAAGTGGAATGCATGGTATTTTCCTAACTTTATCCAAAAGAACATCTTCGAGGCTTCTTGCTGAGGGAACATTTCGAGAAGAATGAGACAGCAACGTCAGGTAAAGGTTAACAAACCAAGCACACAGCCATTCCAGGCCCAATGACTTAATACAACCATCAATTCGGCAAATAGATGATATGATATCTAGCAAAATGTTTGGTCCATAGTCATGAATACCTAGGGCCCTTGATAAATTATCAGATATAACAATATCTTTTGAGAGGTAACCAAGACAAAGATGTTCATGAAGTAAGCCTTCGGACAATAGCATTTTAGTTTGTTCATCCCAACCCCTAAGTGTATTGCATGGATAGACCCATTGCACAGTAGAGCCATCCAAAAACATGCAGCGGGTCAGACGCAACTTGGAAAGGATCAAGTGAGGAAGATGGCTGAAGAATCCATGAACCTCTCCTGGTAGAGGAATAAAACTCAAGAAGGCTGTGACAGCTTTTCCAGGGCACCTCTGAAAACAGGGAAGAGCACAAAAGGATTCTTGGGCACTGACAAACAAAGAAGGGAATTCAGACAACAACCACTGATTCCATGCACTATCCGCATCCACTTCCTCTCTGGAAGATGGTAAAACAAAATCTCCTTGAAGAATGAATTTAAGACCGTAATTCCTTAGAGGAAGAAAAGCAAACACAGGTTGCTGCTTCAAGTAAGGTTCATAATCTCCTTTCTCAGTTTGCTGCAAAGTAAATGCCACAGCTATCTCTGTGGTGCACACATCATGCCGCACAATGGTACCTTGTAACCTCTTACTGACCACCAGCCAACTCATTGTCTCAATCCCATGCGAGATTCTCACAATGCCATCACCAAGAATCTCCCTTCTCATGATCAGAAGTGTGTCATCAAACAAATTCTTAAACTTGATACACTTTAGTCGATGAAGGAACAGCAGTAGAGATGGGTGCAGATCTGAAAACAAAGACACAATGGAGCACATACCAGTGCCCTCCCTAAATTTTGATCTGAAGGGAAGTAAAATGCAGGTGTTCCACAACGAATGGGCATCCTTGTCATCTTCAATGGATAACATTCTACTAAAAGAAGTGGTGCTGTAAGGTGGAACTGCAGTTGGCAACACAAAACCAATCTGGCCATCTGTGATATCAAATTTCACATGGAAACCGTTTGAATGGATCTCCGGAGCATCAGTTACCTACAAAACATATAAGTGACAAAATTAATTGGTAAATTCATCCCCCAGACAACTAAAAAGTCACACAAGATATAGGGTATGTACAAACAAACTATAATAAGCAATACAATAGGGAATTTATGAAACCATAGACAATATAGTAGTAACTTATAAAAGTTATTATTATGTTAATAATACCTACCCGGAAAACTGATTTAAATCCAATGCCTTTATTTCCAATATAACCCTGGTTTGATCCTTTCTTTGTTGAGTTACCAATATCACAGAGTGCTCTAATGTTCTCAGCAGAGAAGCCCCTCTCATTGTTTAGAACAGCAATACCATTCTCTTGGAGAATGAATGCTAATGTTGGTTCAACATCCTCAGGATATGTATTGTCATCAGCGTTCTGTACCTGATATATTGATCAGCAAAAAACAATACTCAACTTACCATGTAAAGCAGACAACAAAATCTGAGTGTAAAGGAAGAGCATAGTTCAAGCTTACCAGTTCAAGAAGTAGATGAGAATCCTGGGAATATAGTTCTTGCGAAAGGCAATGCAATGCTCTGCCAAGTCGAGCATGCTGCTTCTTTAGCAAGCTATTCTCAGTGTCACTTAGTGCCTGATCCAGACCAAACTCTTCACGGCGTATAGTCTCAATAACAAGAGATGCTTCCTCAAGATTTGTTTCTTCGATCATGGAAGATCTGCTAGTATGTACTTCTGCAATAGCTGCCTCAGTTCCAGCAGGATTTAACATCTTATTGCCTTCATTATCTATACCAACCCGATCATTTATGCCAGGAAACAATTGTCTTCTCTCATCCATCATATTAACATCACTAGAAATATGTATGTTAGAATTTTCATGTGTGGCTCCCTCAGATGCAGGTGATGCAAGCTTGGCAGAAGAATGCATTTCTGTCTGGCCATGAACTTCTTCAGTTAAACACAACCTACGGCAATCTTCAACCCATTCTACAACTCCAAGTGACAAGCCAATATCATGAAGCATGCAAAGCTGCCCGTTTTCAGTGGCTTCATGCAAGATAACTGCATGCCAGTTCTTAGTAACAACCCGAAATCCTGTCAATAGTATGTCTGCTGCAAGACTACGGAATTCCGGAGGTAGATGACCAAGACAATCAAGTACAAATTTTGCGATCAAATGAATAGTGTTATCAAAGTTTGGCAAGCTATCAGACCTGATCAACCTTGCAGAAGACACCTGAGAGCTTTCTTGACCCTGACCAGCAAAACAAGTAGAGCTTTCACTACTTAGGTTTTGGGGCTCATCAGGCATAAATATTTTGTTTTCAGATTTAGCATTCATCAAATCATTGTTATCTACTATGAGCTTTATTGCTCGCTCTGCATAACATTTTAGCAATGACATTGGGGTGTTCGTAGAACCATTGTAAATGTATAGCAGTGAAAGCAGTTTCACTGCCACTTGAAATGGTGAGCGTTGGATAATAGCTTCCAGAAACTGGTCAACTGTGGCTGATGAATCTACTCTAATAAACCTACTGTCTGTGGTCACAATGCATGCTAGCTCTTGAATTGGACCAGTATTCAGCAACCAATGTACAAAGGAGCCGAGTGTGGGAGCAAATAGTGAATCCCAATGGGACCAAAGATGCAGATCAGACAGCATAGGAGCCCTCAGTAAACAATTAATTGCCTCCCGTGAGCAAACTGTACCACAATAATACGATTGTTCAGCGACACTGTTCCCCAGTTCATCAACATTCCCATGTCTACTTGGCAAAGTTCCAGACCACCGTTCCTCCAACAAAGAGATGGAAAATTTTAAACTATTTGTTTGTATGTCTTTCTTCTGCCCCTCAATAAAGCCAGGAACTCCTTCACCAGATTTTTCTTGCACAATATTAAAGCTTATTGTTGGGAATTGCCTTTTAAGAAGCATAGTGAAACTATCCTCTGAAAAGCCACCGTCTTCCAGCCAATTACTCTCAGCTTGACAGAGTAAAAATTCAATTTGCTGCTGCAGTACAGAAACTTCCAGAGACAAAGAATTACAAGTACCCTCCTTCAAGAAACTACTCAAAGCAGTGTGGAACTGATGGCAATGTTTGTCCAAAAACTCAAGAAATGTCCCATGGCCAAGAGCACTGAATTGATTTGCTGAAAATTGAGTAGTTACCCATGTTTCACAATCATTAAGTGCCCTCAGTTGCAAAGTCACATCACCAGAGACTTTACTGTTGGATTCAATATATTCTGTTATCCTCCTGATGACATCATCAATAGCAACACCTGCATGAACAAATGGACATATGAAAAAGGGGCATTTGTCTGTAGCAGCAGTTCAGCAGAAAATGAGTACCAAATGCAGTTGAACCAAATGAGAGAGAGAGAGAGAGGGAGAGGGAGAGGGAGAGAGAGAGTACACACTATGTCCAATCCTTTTGTCTTCACTCTTCTTATGGGCTCCATCAGTACAACCAGTATTTTCTTTACTTGGAGACTCGATTTCCATAACCTCGGTGGTGGTGTTAGGAAGAGGGCTTGAAGATACATTATTCTCACTAGCAAACTGTATCACATCGTAAATGCTATCCAGCAGACCACATCCCATTGATTTAACCTGCATGTCCATGTGGCAGCAAAGTTTAAAGTAAGATTTCAAAATGGTAACACTGATCCAACACATCAATAATCAATTAATAACAAAAAAATGGGCAAAATTCATGTACTAAAAAACAATGATATGCATGTCAACAAAATTCCACCTCTACATACCTAGAATAACTACAATCTGGCCTGTTCATAGCATCACATTCAAAACATGCATTACTACCTGAGGTTTCAATCAAACACCTAAGCAGGTGAACATTTTAACTTTTCCTGAATTGTAAGATATATCACATAATCGCTTGAATGCCGAGCCAAACAGAATCATCATATATCACGCCCTATTTTGAACTGCTCAATGACAAGATCTTTTCGTTTGTTCCAAAGGTACAATAGTGGGGCGTGGAACAAGAGGGGGGAAAAGGAATATAGGATGAACAACCGTGCCTCCAAAAGTCCAAATCATATAAGACGACTTGAGGGAACTACATGAATAAAGAAGTCCAAATCATATAAGACGACTTGAGGGAACTACATGACTAGAGAAGTACAAATCATATAAGAGGACTTGAGGGAACTACATGACTAGAGAAATAAAAAATCAGGCCAACCAGTTCCTAATTTGTGTGTTATTATCACGCAGGAAATGCAGGTCAAAGGTCATTAATGGATAGTATAACTAGAGTAAGGATTCACAATTCAAGTCAAATGAATAAAGGAGGATAATCAACTCACAGCAACATTGAGAAGGCCAATGCCTGGGTACTGTGAGCAGAAATTTATTATTCTCTTCTTCTCTGATAGTGTCCTTCCATAGTAATTTGCTATCATTTCCAAAACCTGCGTCAGTAACAGGTACAATCAAATCAGTTCTAGAAACAGGATAAGTCCAGACAGAGCAATTCAGTAGAGAAAAGGGAGGTTGTATGCTTGCAGCCTCATTAGATTACTCAGCTTCACAATTACTTAAGGAAAACATAGATTCAATTATGAGTACTAAATGTACCTGTTGAACTGGATGTTCACGACATGTTTCCTTCCATGTTGTTACAAAATTCTCCAGCTTACCAATACTTAGGAAACAATTCGGTGATGCTTCATGCTTTTGCAACTTTTGCTGCTTCTTAGGCTGCTTGCACGAACAGCTAGGATTCCCGATTTCTTCAAATTTTCTTTTTTCACTTACTTTCCCCTTTTTTCCGCTCTCTTTTGGCTTGCTATTCTCTAAAGATGGCCTTTTATTAATTTCAGATTTCAAACCAAGCCTTTCCAGTTCTTCAGGAATTGACGGAAATGGACAACTATTCGCACGCTTATCACCATCCTTTTTGTCAAGCACAGAACATTCATTCTTATTCTCATTGTCATCAGATTTATCATCCTCAGAACCAGTATCACCATTAGTTTCATCATCGGTTGAATCAAAATGGATATGCTTATTGATGCCTGGTAACTGCTTTATACGGTTAGTTAAAGAAATGAACCTCTTGTCCAAAGTCTTCTTGTGAGTATGGAAGCTTGCATTTTTCAACAAATCCTTCTCCCGGCTACTATTACCAGATCCACTCATACTTCCTAGAAGCTTCGCAGCAGACACTTCTGTTTTCTTGGCCTGTTGTAGTA
The DNA here is from genome assembly GCA_022036555.1 of Microstegium vimineum. Lineage (NCBI taxonomy): Eukaryota > Viridiplantae > Streptophyta > Magnoliopsida > Poales > Poaceae > Microstegium > Microstegium vimineum. The sequence goes on from CM039124.1 coordinate 63,607,142, forward strand.
AGGAAATATGCAACCTACAAAACCTCCCTAAATTAGTAAAAGTAGAATGGCATTTCTGTTTCGGAGTACGCACAGCACACCAAAATCAATATTAGAATCGCATGTGGAAAGATAATAAGTACATAGAACACCATGATTTCCAAACAATTACCTACCCCAAGCTCTGTACCCGAACACCAAGTTTTTCCTTCCCAGAGACTGATTTAATCTCTGCCAGATGATTCAAGAAAATTTCAATTGTGATTTTTTTCTTAGAGTTGTCCACCAATTTCAGTAGGACATTGATAATCTCCTCACTACAAAGCTTAGGCACCACAGACAAATCAGCTGGCACTGAAAAATAATGTGCAACTAGCGGGTGCTGAAGGAAAGGTCCCAAACCCAGCTCTTCAAATTGTACAACCCCCTCATTCTTGCATATCTCGACCTCCAGATCATAAACTGTTACAATTTTTCTTGCGGCAACATAGCAATGTATGAATGCGTTCACCTGAAAAACGTCAAATAATGCCCATCAAAAGTAAATTATCAGAATGTACCAGCAATTTCTACCAAATAGTGATGACTTGAGACTAATAGAAAGTGCTAAGCAAGCAAAATAAAATTAAGTCGTCGTACTTTCGGTGAAAAGGAGCAAACATCAGACTACTATTGCCTAAATGGACGGGTATAGTTGATAAGATAAAGCAGCCAACTACTCCATTTTAATGATTTTAATATAGTTCTATTAGATGCTACTTGTGTTCTTATCCATGTTGGTCATGTACCATAGCTTAATTTTCAGCACCAAGAGAGCACCAATACTGAGTACTGACCTTGCCCTCGATTAGGAAGAGGTCCCGCAGGAGGGCACATCCTGGGGCTGGACGGCGAGGGAGTCCCACGAGTCAGCCTTGAGCGCCACCAGCACCGCCTGCGACACCTTCCACGCCGTGACACCCTCCCCGCCCTTCACGAGCTCCTCCTGAGCCTTCCTCGCCGCCTCTTGCGCCCGGTCGAGCACGGCCTGCTGGATGCCCGGCTGCTGCTGCGACTGGGAGCCCGGCGGCGCAGGTTTGGCAGCGGTGGCGGGTTTGGTCGGGCGGTGATTGGCGTTACCGGTAGGGGCTTGGTGGTACGCATGGGAGGCTAAGTGATGCGCCTGCGCCTGCGCCTGCTGGAGTTGGTAGGCAGCTAGGGCAGCTGGGCTCTGGAAGATGAAGTTATTGAAGAAGGGGTTAGGGGCGAAGCCGTAGGGGTTCATCCCGTGCAGCGCCGCCGCGCCGGGGTCGGGGAACGGCATCGAGGCGGCGCCATAAAATTGCGCGGCGGCAGCGTTACGAGGGTCGTATCCGTGGGTGGGCCGAGGCCGCTGCTTGTGATCCCGGCGGCTCATCGAGGTGGTGCCCGGTGGGGATTGGGGCGGAGGCAACGTGGAGCCGTGGAGGGGAAGGAAGAGAAGCTAGCGCAGCGCGCGACGGCAAGGTCGGCGCGGCGGCGGCCCTGGGCAATGGGTCTTGGCCCTTATTATGGCAGCGGCTCGTCTCGTGGTGGTGTTGGTTTTCCAACCCGTGGGCTTCTGGGGTCGGTTTTATATGGTTCCAAAATGTCAGTTTCCAGCCCGTGGGCTGAAGTCGAAATTGTTACGCTGCAGGCTTCTTAGGTTGGGCCTCTTCCGGCTAGAAGTTGTGTGCATTAGATGAAACGTATACATTTGCTCAAAAAAAATGAAACGTACTATATTTTTCTTAAAAAAATAGATGAAACAAAGTATCTCTCACAAATTATAAGACATCCAAAAATCTCTCAAATTATAAGACATCCAAAAATCTTGGAGAGTCAAAATATCTCAAGGTTCCCTAAATCGAGATTCGCCTCCTCAAAACGGCTCTCTGAGAGAGGGAACAAAGAGAGAAAATCGGCTCCAATAAATAGTGCACGCATAGTGCGTGAACAGTGGTAGACCAAATGAAGCCGGAGCCGCGGGGAGCTACGCCAAAGAGGCCCTATGACGCATACAAAAGGAAGATAAGCATTGTACTACATGGATTGATCTTTTATAGTAGATTTTAAATAGTCGGCTATAGTTGTCGCTATAGCTAGCTATAGCCGCTAGAAATGACAGTCACTATGGCATTTAGCCCTGCTATAGCTGTTCCATAGCATTGCCGCTAAATTTTTATAACCAGCGATTTAAAACCTTGATCTTTATACATAGCATAAAACTAATACTTAAACCTCATCCACTATAGTTTACTTTAAATTCTCAAACATATCAAGTTTTTCAAAAAAAATATATTAACATTTACATGTTCAAATAAATTATCTATCAAAATATATTTCATGGAGGGAATTCAATGAAACTAATTTAATGTTCTAGATGTTGATTCATTTTAACGTTAACTTAAGTCATCAAAATTACAAAAAGAAAGAATAAGGAAAAAACCAAAGTGGTTTTTAGTTTATTTAGAATGAAAAAGTAGTAGAAAGTGAATTATAATTAAGAACAGGAGTAATAACTGCAGTTAAATGTCAAAAAAGTCATAGAGCCTAAGTCGTGAGACAGTGACAAGTCCACCTGCTAATGAAGCCATAACTTATGGCCATGTTAAGAGAAGTTGAACAGCAAAATTCTTGTACACTACCAAGATCGTCAGTACCAGCTGGGTTGTCTATTACTGCAACCACAGACAATCGTGCCAAAAGTAACAGTTATTTAACTGGCAACGGATCTACCCTTTACAAATGAAGTCCCCAAGCAGATCTTATACTGCTCACAGAACTCCGTCTATACGCTGAGAAAAGAAGAGCGCCGCATGCTCAATCAGGAAAGGCGTTACAGGCTGTTGTTCACTCAACTTGTTTCCATTTCCAGCTGAAACACCGCCTGGTCAGCTATACCAAAAAAATCCGTTAAATGGCCATTTGTTAGTCATCTCCAGGGCTTAATTTATTTTCAGCCAATATTCCTGAAGTTAATCTTGAGGCTTCTAGGTTCTCAACTCTGTCGTGAGGATGGGCACTACCACCACAGAAATGCCTACCTGTACCACCACCTCCATTGTTGCTATCTCATATTGCAACACTGGGCTTTCCCAGCCAGCAGCTTGTCCCACAAACACATCATCTGCCTCGGTGATTGGTAGTGTGCAGTGTAATAATCATCAATGCATCCAAATTGACAAAATTTGACGCTGTGGACATATTTAACAAGTCTGGTGTTGTTGAACCGCTCAACCCACATGCCCATGCTCACATCCTCCATTTTGAAAAGCTGCACAGCAAGAAATAAAATTTAGACTCTTGCCGGCATCATGTCCCATCTTATAAACCCATGTATACCACCTATCTAGTGGCACAGTCATCAATGGTAGTTTGTTTATGAACTCTGATGGGAAATATGATCAGGTAGGTCCCCAGTTATTGTAAATAATAAAGAATGCATACTGTTTAAAACAAGTTAACATGTGTGCCCCTATTAGTGTCATAATCAATCAACTGAACTTACCCTTAATTTGTGGTTTAAAAATTCTGATAGAATGGAATCTGCAATGTCAGAGGATATAACATATCCAGGACCATTAGCATAGATGGGATAATCCTCTTCTGGCCATTCCTGTAAAGCACAGAAGATAAGCATAGATGAGAAAATGCATGCATTAAATGTTGGGCAGTCCAGTACTCAGTGTCCAGGCAACGTGAAGGGGCATTTGTTAAGAGACTGAAGTAGAAAAGGATAAAAAGGGCATTTCTCTTAAACCATCGATTTTTCCAACCAGAGTGAAGTGAGGTAGAGGATAATGCTTTGCTAAGTTTTGTATTACTGGCACAAGTGTGTCATAAAAGTGGCTTATTACAAGAGAAAAGGCTGCAGTCATGTTTGATGGTAACAGAGCATCCGGCTGCTTGCAAAGCTGCTGACAGCCAGTTGCAGCACAGAACTTTTGTGGGAGCTGGCTGGTGCAGCAGCAGCCGAAGCGACTGTGGAAACCGGCTACCGAACAGGCAGAAGATATCTATCTTTGTACCATGAATTAACTTTTACCTGATTTTATGGCTTCATGAACAATTTAGACCATACTAGGGAAACAGGTTTGATTGCTATTGCAAATATTGTTTCATACCCAGACAGACCAAATACCCTTTTATCGAACAGTTCGCTACAGGGCATCTTCATTTTCATTTTTCAATCAATGGAGGGAGAAAGGGCATATGAGATCATTGTGGAATCAAATATAATTTTACCTCATAAGTAACAGCCCATTTCCCATCACGCAATGGCTTGTGGTGATAATTCATGTTCCCTATATAGAGACTTTCACCGTTCTGAATTTTCTTCACTTCAGCCATTACTGAATCAAGTCTAACAAAAGTATCATCATCACACTTCATTATGTATCTAGCAGATACAACATGGACCTGAGAGGACAAGTTCATTACTGTATATAGTGACGAAGCGTCTTACAGGGGCTTCATAGTAGCAAATTTTGAAGAAAGAAAGCTCTTAGACATACCCCATACTCGCATATGGCTATTGTCTTGAGAACAACCAAATCATAGCTATCCATGAATGGCACAATAACAATGTCCCCAAAAAACTCAGCCTCCTTTTTCAGCTCCACATTAACCTCATTTCTGCCATGCTGCAGAAAATTAAAATGATCAGCTCAAGTCCAACAAAATAAAGTACTCAAGTTTGGTCTTCAAGATTTACCAGGGCAACAAAAAACCGGGCCACAACATTCGACGACTTCTGGGCAGCAGACATCCATGTCTTTCTCGCAGCCATACGCTCAGCAAAATGGTTGCCTGCTGACAGGATACCGATGAAAATCTCAACTGGTTCGTCTGGAAGGGGAGGGGCCTGCCAGCTGGGCAACATCTCTAAGTATTTCTGTGGAGAAAAGCTAGGATGTGTGGTGGGCAGAGTCCCCGCAAACACTGATTGCACATCAAGGTCCCCATTCAATGATAAGCCAGTAGCATCCTCAAGAACAAATCCCTACCAGCACCACCAGAGACAAAAGTTAACAACAGTGCCAAACATGGGGGTGCACCAATATATATTAAATAATGTTACAATTGCATTCCCCGCCCATTCATGTAGTACAAGCGAGAGCCACTTACAGTGCGGTATGGAAATGATGTCACATGCCGTCCATCAACATTCACATGGTAACCCTCCAATCCAGCAGTGAGAGTTAGAACAAACAGGCGGTCCTCCACGAATGGGTATGGCCAATCAACGGAGACGGTCTTTGTGCGTCCAATGAACCGGTTCAGCCACCATGAAGTTTTTGACTCCTCCGACCGCCCCTCATCATCCCGAATCCACTTCTCACACTTCACCAACCCATCCACTGCAGAACAATCCAATAAGAATAAAATCTTTCGGACAATGTAATTAGTAGCCTAACAACGCTTTATCTGATGACAGTGGAGGGTGCAGACCAGTCTCCTCGTCGGCTCTGGACCTCCAGCCCTCGCAGCGGAGCGGAGTGCCCCACTGCATACGGTAGCAGGTGTTCTGCTCGATCACCGGCTTGCCGCTCCAGTCGCCGCGGAGTCGGGGGTTGAAGTGGAGAATCCTGGGCGGATCCTCGCCGTCCACCGTCTTGAGTCCCTGCAGCTCCATCATGAACTGCGACACCATGATCGGCTCTTCCCCCTCCCTGAGCAGCGTGATCTTAGGATCCCGCTCAGGGTGCGCCTCGTGCGGCGTCGCGACGACCGTAATATACGAACCCAGCGTGAGCCCGCACGGCAGCTCCACCGCGCGCCCCCTCTCCCGGAACTCGTCGCCGCTAAGGACGATCGAGTGCGGGCACTTGCTCTTCTCCTCCTCCTCCTCCGCTGACGACGAATCACGCGAGGACGTCAGGGCCGTCGCTAGAGCGTCCAGGTCGGAGAACACGCGGGCCCCTGACTCGGCGGCCTCGGCGGCGACCTTGCGCAGTGAGCCGGAGCGGGTGGAGTTGAGGTGGCGGAGCTCGAGGCCAGAGACGATCCCCGCCAACCGGCGCGCCCGTCCCCGCCCCGACGCTTCCGCTGAGAGAGTCTCCCTGTGCGGATGCTTCGCGGGGCGCGCCGGCGCGGCTCGTCCCACGCCCTCCCACGCGCCGTCGAGGTGGAGCTTCCGCGACGCCGCGGCGGACGTCCCCGCCCCGGGCAAGGACGTGGACACGAGCGGCGACTCGAGGAGCAGCACCGCGAGCGCGTAGGAGAGGGAAACCGCCACGAGCACCTGGATCGCGCGACGGCGGCACAGCGCGCCGGCCACCGCCGGCCTCCGCATTGCGCCGAGCGCCGCGGCCTCCCGCGACGCGTGCCCTAACCCTAGGAGAAGGAGGACGGAAGAGAAGGAGCGCGCGGGTGAGCGGACAGAGCAGTGGGAAGGGAAGGCGAGGCGCGCGGGGAAGGCTGCGCCCGCGCGTGCGCTGCTCCGTGGTGGTGGGCACGCACGGAGGGAGCGAGGCAGCGGCGGAGGCGGTAGAGCGGACCACCGTGCCTGGGACGGGGCGTGTTATACCAGTTGTTTAAGTTTACAATCGCATATCCCCTCTTGGCAAGGGGGAAGGCCGCTTACTTTAATCGCTAATCCTCTCTTGGCGAATGTTAATTTGGACTTCCCCTGATTTTAAAAAGTCGTGCGGTCTGGGGGTCGGCGTGATCGTGGCGCGGGAAGGCCGCGTGGGCTAGGTGCATGGAGCTCTGTGGCTCGTGCTGCGGTCGTGGGCAGCGTGAGGAGGGCGGTGTTGCCGGTTGCCCCATGGGCTGGGTCCTTGCAGTTGCGGGGAGGGAGCGATCCACGTGGATTAAAGCGGCGCGTGCCGGCCGTGACTGCTGTTCCGAGTGGGCGAGGGATCCCGTGCGGTGGGGCACTGTGTTGACCAATGGGTTTTCGAGGCGGGTGCCAGGGGCGCCTGTGTGAGATGATGTTTAATAAATAAAAAATGGATCGACGGCTGAGTGGCTAGGCTAAACTATTGGCCTGGCACGGTCTTTATGGATTTGTATTGTGCGTTTATCTGACACTTACAGTAGATTTGCTGGTATGTCGTTTCAGCCTGGCGAGCGGTTGGAAGCTTGGAATTATTCTGTATGGTATCCAAGTGTAGCTTGGCTGTTCCTTTGACATCGTGCGCGTGTATGTGCGCATGTATGCGTCTTAAACATGAACAAGTGCTTTTGCCGATGCCATTAGCAGATACAAGTCAAAATATTCAATGAGAGCCTAACATATGTGGAATGATACCAATCTAACTACATCCAAACATGATCTAAAGCCACAAACTAACTTACCAAGAAATTCAATAGCTCTAAACCAGATTATGGGTCTATCCATTTGAGCTAATAGCTCTAAACCAGATTATGGGTCTATTCATTTGAGCTGTAAGTTGTGCTATGAATCGTGAGATATAAAAAAAACCGTTTGTGAGTTACATGTTGTGAAAAAACTATAGGCTAGGTTGAAATAGGCATAAAACCTACCTTCGCTTTCTATCTGCGTTCAAACGATTACGAAATAACTCTTTATTTCTACCAATTTCAAAAAAACAAAAACCAAAAGCCAAATATGAGTCTAAGATGCTTCTAAAGCTGTACTATAGAAATAAATATGCTTTTAAAAAAACAACTTTATATTTTATCTTCTTTGGTTGGTTTTTGGCTCATTCAAATAAAAGCACTTGCCAAAATATTGACCAAACACACTCTATATAAAAAAGCATCTCCAAAAGTCTTTCTTAATCTTTCTCTTTAAGAGCATCTTTAAAAGTCTTTTTAAATCGTACTCTACAACCTCTGAGGGTCTTTCTAAAATATCATCATTCACGGAGTGTCTTGAAGTTGCTCTAAATCATCATTAGAAGAATTACATGCATAAAACCGTATTATATATCTTTCCACTCTTCAATAGTTTATCTATATCCTTATGTGTACTCGAGCGAGTCATTCTTGTTTTCTATTTTTTATCAATAAAAAAATTTGAAATAGAAGATGGTCATATTTAATAAACAAATAAAAAAAACTAATGGAAGTATTTTTCATCAAAATCTATAATCGTTACAACTAGGAATGATATTGAGAGTCTCTTAGAGCTAAAGGTGACTTTTTTTTTGCAACAATACCTTCTTTTCTTCGGTTTTAAAAACATGTTTCTTTAGACCGTAACAAAAAGGTAAAAACGGTATCATCTACACAGAAACGATGGTGTGATTGTTCGCTGATTGAGATTTACCGTATGACTATATTTCTTAGTTCATTCACGCTATTCAATACAATAAAGTACAAAATGATTTATAAAATATAACTTTGAATAAGATGATGTTCGGAAGTTGTATTACCTTTATGAAAAGTAAGCCCCCGGTAAACGAGTTTTTTATCACAATTTTTACCCAACCTACGACAATATTTGGTGAAAGCTTTGAAAACTATAAATATGAATAGCTTAAAAAATGGTAGCAGGTGACATGGAATACATAAGCGTAGATTTGTATTAAGATACTTGCAAATCTAAAAAGAAGATTTTGAAGGATATATTTTGGAACCAATGATTGGTGTGAAACAAAATATATGCACCAACATTACCAAATTATGCATTGGAAACATATGTTTGTCTTCAAATAGGTGGGAAAAAGGATGATGAGTTGTTTGGTTGAGTTTACATGGCCAAACAAACAATCTATAGATAATCTCGAGTGTTTGTTGCATGGGCCAGGATAGCGACCAAATAGACCCTGATTGAGTAATCAACTATCTGCGCTGGTATTACAGCTTTTTTTGCAGCCAGAGCACTGTACAATTGCTGTTTAAAGTTAAAGCGAAGAGAATAGACATAGAGCATATTTGGGAGTATTTTGATGTGTTTGGATTAAGATTGCCTTAAGCCAGTTGTTTTTTAGCAAGTGCTTCCTAGCACTGGAACAAAAAAAAAAGTGGTAATGAGCTAGTACAAGGCACTATTGGTTTTTAAACCCAAAAGTGGTAATCATCTGATGATCACTGACACTGACTGATGAAGGAGTAGAAAGGACCCTGCTCACTGCTGCGTCCCATCCTATTCCCATGAGGCGGTGGGCGGTGGCGTGACCCGGTTAAGCTCGCTTTGAATTGGTCCAGGGTTTGCACAACGACGGCGATTGGTCAGTTTGTCTTGTCGGGACCAGCTGAGTCCATGGAGTCTGTGTATAGATCCTCAACTTTCCATTACATTTTTGTCACATCAAATTCCTATTCATCGTCACATTAAAATTTCGACACATATATAGAATAATAAATATAGATGAAATAAAAAACCAATTGCACAGTTTTATTATACTTTATGAGACGAACATTTTAAGCTTAATTAATCAATATTTGACAATTATTACCAAATAAAAATAAAATTATATGTGACGTGACAAATGCTACAAGAATTTTTTCACCCCAATTCCAGGATCTAAACACAGCCGGAGTTCGGAATCGTCCGCTGCAGTCGCACTCCAGAGTACCAGTACGCACCGGACGGACGGAGACGGGGAGTGCGTGCTCATCAAAAACACCATCATCTCGCCCATCCGCACCCGCACGAACCCCAGCCGTGCAGGAAAGCGCTGAACGCTCCCTGTTCATCAGGGGGTGTCTGTGCTGCACTGCGCGCCGCGCCAGATTTTAGCGAGGAAACTCGGCGATCGCACACGGAACAGCGTTTGTCCTTGCCTTTCCTCCATGTGAGCGCCGGAGCCGTGGCGGCGGGCGGAGGGCGAGGAACGGAGGGGAATCACGGAACCTACGTACTATCTGTACGTACGAGGTCTGCCGTCCGAGGGCTCCGCGCGCGCGGCGTGCACGAAACGGGAACGTGGGGTGTGGGGCGAGGCGACTCTCGGCTTGCCGCTTGCTACAGTTTTCAGCGGAGGAAAAAGAAAAATGTGCAGCGTTAAACACCGTGCTACCGTACTGTGCACGAGGCTGCTTCGAGATCTGGCCTTCTACTCTCGACGTCTCGTCACGGCATTGCGATCCCTGGAACACGCTAGCACTAGCACAGCGGGACCCTTTGCGGCAAGCAAAGGGATTCAAACGCGGGCGCCGAAAGCAACTTTCACTTGTTCTTCCACGTCCCCCCGGCCCGTATCCGTATCTGGCTGCACTGGACGCCAACGGGGGCAGCACCACCGCAAAGGAAGCGCCCGCCTTTTCTTCTTCTCTTTTGGCGGCAAAAGAGACGCGCAACTTGCGCTGCGGCCAGCGGTGGACAGTGGCCAGAACCTGGCCAGAAGAAGAGAAGAGCGCGATTCCACTCTCCACTGCCTGGATCCCCGCGCGCTAGTGCACGTGCACGCCTGCACGCCCCCGACGACCTCCTCGCTGTTCCCACTCCCTGCTGTGCCGTTTCTATTTTAAAAATGGCTTTCTCTTGTGTTGGCTAAACCTTCGCTTTTCTCTTTTTTTTTTCGACAAAAGAAAAACCTTCGCTTTTCTCTGTGCACGTTGTTTTCGCGTGCAGCGGCGGCGGACCTCACGCTCTTGTCATCTCGTATCATCGCACCTCCCAGGCGCACCAGAGAATCAAGGAGCAATGTACAGGGCACTCGTACTTCTGTGCTCACGGGCTCCTCGCTCGAAGCTTAGGGTTGCAATTTGTAAAATGCCGTAGTCAAATTTTGCTTATTTTGTACATAGGTTAATTATCTCTGGTAGGTTCTTGATGATTAACCAAAAATACTGGGATGCACAACCAATCTTTGGTTACATGTAAAAAATGTCCTTTACCATGGTGCATTGCATGGCTGCTCGTGTTAGGCGAATATGTAGCAAAACTCATGTGGGATAATTTGAATTTGGATAGAATTACAGAAAACCGATCTGAACAGCCCAACCATTGTTAGAGGCAGAGGCCCACCAACCCCAAACGACATCAGTAGGGCCGCTAACCCTCAACGGCCCGTTTGAACTTTGAAGGCCCATCTAGCCTGCACCCGCAAGGCCACGCCACCAGTTCTCCTCTGCCGACGACCCGACGCATCTCGCCGTTCTTCGGCTCATCTGCGACGGCCGTCGTCGCACTGAATCATCGGGCATGGCGTCTCCGCCGCCGCAGTTCGCCTCGCTTTGCCGCGCCCACCTCGTCCTCGTCCCGGCGCTGCTGCTGCTCGCATCCATGGCGCACGGGTACGCCTCCTCGTCCCCCCCTGCCTTGATCCGCCGTCTCTGTTCCACTTCCACTCCCTCCTGAGTCCTGACAGCTCCTTGTGCGCCCTGCAGTGTGGGGGACGAATCGGCGAGGGCGCTTAGCGTCGGCGAAGAGCTTGTGGCCGAGACCATGCCGCTGCGCCACGGCCGCCGGGTCTACAGGATCGATGGGCTGCGCCCGTCCGCGTGGTACGAAGTCAAGATCTCCTACCCGGCCTCCGTATGATCAGTACCCTTCCCGTGAGAACATCGAGTTTTCAGAAAACACATGCAGGGACTGTAGTTTCACCGTTGCAGCATGTTCTTGTCTTTGACGCTTGTGCTTGTGTCTGTAGATACCGTCGAGCTTTTCCATTCAGCTTGTGGACGATTGGAGCAGTAAGAACAGGAGGCTGCTCAACACGGAGAAGATAATTTTCAAGGCCGAGAGCAGCGATCCGGTTAGTATTGAATGTCGATCAGCCATTTGAGCTGAATTTGTTCATTGCCTGCAGAATCTCAATGGCATTCAGTTTTTTTTTTTACAGCTCTATGTGATCTATTTCAGGTTTATGTTCTTGTCACTGTGGAGTCTGAGGGTGTGGTGGCGAAGCCAAATGTGCCAGAGAGGGAGCTTGCGCTTTTTAACATTGGTACGATAGTTCATTCTGATCATCCTTTATGACACCAGAGATCAAACAAGTCAAACATGTTAGGAACTTTATCAAGTCTATTATGATTTATGAGTTGTGTGAGTCTCTCGGCATTCCTGTGCAAAACCATAGGATGAATCAGCCCTTTGAGCCGCGTCAAACGTCATGCACTTCCAAACTTGGTTCATCGATACTTGATGCTTGTTACTATACACAGTTTATCTAGGAACTGGAAGATTATTTGGAATCCTAATAGGCTAATTCGTGCCTTTAATTTTGAAAAGCTGAGGTTCTTACTGCTTACCTAAGCCAAGGCAGCCTAACACTATAGTACTAGCTAACAATTCCTATGTTTTTTTACTCTTGACTTCCCTGATCCATTGATGCGAATACCTTTTTTTGCATGCTCTCATTGGTCCTAATGGATACTTTGTGAATGAGTGGTTGGGTGTTGGGTGTTCCAATGCATTTGTCATGAAATTCTGATGTTCCTGTGTAATAAAATACTCGCTTTTTTTAAAAAAATAATAATCATATACTCGTAGCTTACGAGTTAAGAAGCTTGGCATTCTTTCTATCCAGTGTGAACCTGGGGCTGTTAAACATTAACTTCATTTGGCCAATTGGCCTCAAGGACTTATTTTCACTTTCACTTTAGTAGCAGGCATTAGTTGATTATAAAATACTATATATAAGAATAAATTTTGTGGTCTAGTGGATTAATGGGTTTCACTTGCGTGCATTCAGTTATTTGGAACTACAACTGGTCTACCATCCTCTTTATGATTGCCGTGTTTCCTTCAAACAAGCGCCATGCTTGCTTTCTGAAAATGACAAATTAGGCAGATGTCCTTTGCTTTGCTCATTCTTCAGTCTCTATCGCCTGCCCTGCCCCTGCTCTACAGGCATTTATGATGCAACAGCCCTTAAGGCACACTTGATCAGGTCACTGATATCTGTTTTTTTTTTTGGCAGTTTGCGATGAACTTTTGCTTGGGATTCCACGTTTTGCCTGGTGGGTTGGGATTGCAGCGATGCTTTGCATCGTGCTGGCGGCACTGGCACCACTTGTTCTCCCGTTGCATAAGCTTATGAACTGGGAAGGCACAGAATTGATCAAAGCTGATGCTGCTAAGACGTCATGACTCGTGATAGGTGAAGTAGTGTTCAGTTTTGCAGATTAGGCAACCGTAGTGATCTGTTACGTTTCAGATGATTCAAGCGTGATTATTGTACCATGGAGCTTATTGCTGTACGCATCCACGTCAATCCTGTAGCGACGGAGCAAGTGTTGCACCTCAGTCTATGTTGATATTTATTGATAGGGAACGATCGAAAAGGCCGAATTGTTTTAATTTTTATTTCTTTATTTTTTTTTCACGGAAACAAAATAAGGAACAATAATATTCCACAGGTGTAATGATTGTATAGTACTAGCATACACATAAGTGTTAAATCAAGTCTTCAAACATCCTTTTCTTTTAATAACGAACATGCTTGTGCACTACCATTCTAAAAGCGGTTGAAACAGTTATCATTTTCGTATTTGCGGTTTCCGTTTCCATTTCCATACTAAAATCACACGATAAACCTCAGAAAACGAGCAAACTTTACCTTTTCATTCTAAAAACACACGGTAAGCCTCAGAAAACGAGCAAACTTCACATGGATCTCATGTGAAACGTGGTAGTTGCTTAGCTTCATTTCTGCAGGTGCCGTAACAAACAGACAAAGACAAGGCATCGTCTGGCGTGAGCGGCACGTGCGAGTTGTGATTTTTTCCCTCCATCTCCCCCCGTCAAATTCCCCTGGTACTAGTAGCCCTAGCCCACGTTCCACTTCCCAGGCGGGTGGCTCCGATCTCTGGCGATCTCCGCTGAGAAATGGAAAAGAAACCCATGACGAAACGCATCTGAAAACCGTTACGCGAGATCCACGAGATATGGCGTTGCTGTCACTCTATCACGGCACCCTGGACCAAGCATTGATGAGCCTCTTCAATTCGCCGATGGCAACCTCCCCAACTCTTCTATCCTCTTCTTGTTCCTGAAAGCAAGGGAAAAGAAGAGGGACAGCCGGGCTGTTGCCGTGCCGAGACCGCTGGCATGAAGGCGGGCAGTGAAGGAGAAAAGAACACGTACCGGCGGCCGGCGAGCTTCGTCTGACTCTGACTCTGACACGAGGGCCCGCGCAGCAGCAGTCCTCCAGTCCGTCCCCACAACCGTAAACACCCACGGCGCTCGGCCAATGCAAGCAGGCAGGCTGGGATCGTGGCCTGGCCGGCCGAGTGATCCGCACGCGCGCACAAATCCCACGACCACGAGGGACGAGGCGCAGCACACCCGGCCGGGTGGCCACCTTAGCCACCAGCACAGCAGGCAGCGGCTGGCGCGCCAACCGCGAACCGCCCGCTACAGCGACGCGACGCCCCATCACCCGCTGCCCGGCCTGCGTCGGCGTGGAAGCCACAAAAAACGCGTTCACCTGTGCCTGCCTCTCGTGCAGCCTGGAACGGGCAGGCCGAGGTCTTCGCCTGTGCCTGCCTCGTGCTCTGCTCTGAGCACTGAGCAGCTAGCGTTCGATCAAACGGCAGCGATCCTCCCTCTGGCCCTGGTTGCATTTACCTGTGCGCGCCTTCTCGCTTCTCGGTGCAGCTGCACGTTCAGTATCGCGATGCATTCACTGTTCGTCTCAATCATTGTATCCACCTCTGTCCTATATATGGACTGAGATGGATAAATGGTCATCTAAACAAGTTTTGAAAGATCTTTTAGGTCTTGTTGGGATGCATGTGTTGGAGTGAATTGAAGTGTAATTAAACTAGGTTTCACTTCAATCCACTCTAACGCATATGATTTGAGGGAGATACATGTGTATCAAATAAATCCTTAGCCTATTTATTACGTGCACACTATTTAGACTTGTTTTTGGTGGTAATGTTGTTTCCGTTCAATTGATGGTTTATCCTATTTAAATAGTCGTTTTACGTATTTAAATTATTGTTTAGCTTAGATGATAATACTAGCTAGTCTCTTAAAATATATAGATATAGAGAGTGAGTTTAAGAAAACTCTTGAAGATGCTCTAATAGAGTTAAGTGTTTGACTATAATTAAGTTAAGTTGTAAGAGTCAATGGAAGTTGTACTGTTTTGGCGGCCTTTAGGAAAATGATCACATATAAAAATATCTATATAAGTGGGCAATATAATCATTTCTATATATATAGACGTGTTAAGGCACTCGTAGAAAATCTACATTTTTTTATTATTAGGTGTACTACTTTTTACCTATATCCTACCCTTTATTTTCTACTCCTCCTCAAATTCACATGTTATTTAGGCTCGTCGCTATATAGGCTGTCATATCTAGCTCGTTGCTTATGTGAAATTCAAGTACTTATATTATCTCTTCTTCGTTTCCTCCTCCACATCATCGAAAACTCTAGGTAAAAATTACTATTATTGTACTTGGTCTTACTACCATTTAGGATAAAACTAGTTACCGTTAATCCTCTGACGGACCGAGAACGGCGACTAGAGGGGTTGAATGGGAGCCTCAAATTTCTCTCGAAATATTCGGGCCACTCTTCCCAAAAACCAAACCCAGTTGCTGGGATTCAGACGAAATCGGGGAATTGAGAGCTCACCGGCAGTGGAGTAAAACTCGCCGGAAACCCCAAAGACCAAGTTCTCAACCTCTATTGAAAAGAGGCAACAACCTAGACAAAACGGGCGAAAACAGCAAACCAACAGAGAGCTCCGGACCAGTTCAGGCTGGACCTCCGGACCAAAGACGAGTGGTTCGGTGGCTGGTCCGACGCTCTCACCAGCCGAGACCAAAACAAGCAGAGAGCACCCGACCTCCGGACGACCTACTCCGGATTAGTCCGACGCCACCTCCGGACCAAGGAGAGTGGTCCGGTGCTCACCTCCCACACTGCCAAAAACTATGCAGTGAGCACCCTTACTCCGGACCACCCGTCGGACCACCACCGTCGGACTATGCCAACTGGTCCGACGCTTGGCAGACTCTCAGACAGAGACCACCGGACCAATGGGGTATGGTCCGGAGCCTCAAAAGCGAGTAGTCCCGAGCTCAGGGTTTTCCTAACCGACCGGTGGTCGGGAACCGCTCGCCGGCGATTTGCCGGTTACCGACGGTAACCGCCCAAACCGGTCCCAAACCGAACGGTTTGGAATTTGAATTCAAACCCAGTAGTTCATTCGGTTTGGGACCGGTAACCGGTCCTAACCGCCGGGTGGTCTTTTTTTTTGCTTGAAAAAATCAATTTTTTTGCATGACCTTTGCACATAATGATGTAAATAGAACACACAATTCATGGAAAAATAGTGTGACACAAATGGACAACCCATCAAAATATCACAGTGATGCACTAGCCACAAATTCACGACGGAAATAACGTAGTTCACCGTTGCAACAACAAATCGTCCATGAAAATACCTTGTGTCGTAGACATGCGAACATCATGGTCACTGGCGTTGAATATAAGGAAAGATCTCGTTTCGGCACCCCTCCTCATACTCCGCGGTGGACATTAGAGCGATACCGCGTGACTAGAGCCCAGCCTTGTAGTCTATCCATGATTAGCCCGTCCAATGAGCTGTGGTCTCTCATTCCTGCACTAACATGTTGTAGAAATCCAGGTCTTGCCATTCGTAGACCCATCTAGTGGCCGGCTGCGTGCTGATGTCAGGAACGGGATAGGTATAACCACCACCGTACGATGTATCACTGTACGAGGAAGAGGAGTACTGTGGCGTGTCGTAGCAGTCTGTCGGGTCGTAAGCTCTCCTCTGCGATTCCGGCTGCCCATGGTCACGGTCCTGAGTAGCATGTATGAAGTCCGTCTCGCCTGCAGCCGACCATAATTAGTACTAGTGAATAGTCATAGACATAAAAAAATGTCTGTAGCAATCGATACCTGTGAAACGAAGTCCACCAGCATCACCAACACCACTACCACCAGCACCAACTGCAGAACCCCCAGCCCCACCACCACCAACAGCACTACCACCAGCAGCTCCAGGGTCATCGTCACCACTATGACCGTCTCCACTATCATTTGCTGAGCTGCTGTCATCGGACTCCTTGTTCCGTGGACTTTCCTCACCCTCCTCGCCATCATTTGTCGAAGCATCGCTGGTGACAGGTTGTTGCACTCGCTTCCCCTTTCGTTTCTGGCTTTTGGGGTCCTCCTGCCTAGGTCCCGTATGGTATTTTATTTTGCCAAGATGCGTGTCACCCACATGTCTACGGGCCCAATCACTGATGGGCCCAAGATCGTCGAGGTCCACTTGGTCTCTGTCATCACAAAGAATGAATCATATTATTAAAAGTATGGTTTGTTAGTGGCTAACAAAGTACATCAACGTACCTCACAATATGGGACGGAAGAGGGATGTTCGTTTCTTCATCTTCTTCGTCGAGAACTGGAGCCCGGTTGGATCTGCCATACTCCATCCAGTCTCGAACCGGATTATCCCTTTCGTAAAAGGATATCTGTGTGAACTGATCAATGAAGTCTTCTTCCTCACGCCTAGGTGGTCCGGAGGCATCCGCGAGTCGCAGGTGAAGGTTGTAGTTCACATACACTAGCTTGTTCAGTTTTTTGTGGGACAAGCGATTCCGAACCTTCGTGTGCACTAAGGCAAATGTACTCCAGTTGCGCTCGCATCCATTGAAGGATACACATTGTGCAACAAGCCTCAACGCAAGTTTTTGCAGATTTGGAGTGCGCCTGCCGAACAGTAACCACCATTGAGCTGCAAGTGGAACCCATTATGTTAGGTATGCGCTCAAAAAGACAAAAAAAGGAGTTCAAAAGTACTCTTACATGGGGTTGTCTTGGGGTCTGTGGCCATTTTAATGGCCAGCTCAGTGCCAAACTCCCCAAGGTGTATGCGGAATGTTTCTGCCTCCTGTAATGCCAAGACAGCGGTATGCACATCCGTCATTTTCCCAAATGCTTCCCTGAGGCCACCAAACATTTGCGGAGTTGGATTGTAACGATATACAAGCCTTGGGTTCAGGACAGCAGCTACAACATACGATGCACGACAAATTAGCAAATGGTAAATACTCAATATGTAGAGACTGCTATTTCAACAATGGTTGTGATCGCACCTGGGCCCACATGCGTGCTATAGTACACGTCCGCAATCCTACCATCCATGATAGCCTTGTACTCATGCCATGTTTGGACATTTGTTCCAAAGAAGGTCTCCATCTCCTTTTTGCACTCTTGAAAGTTGTACACTACTTCACACAGGTTAGGTCGCTTATCCTGATCAGCGAACCAAAGGAACCTGTAAATTGGTGCCACTGAATCGATGATGTATTTAAGTCCTTCCCACCACTGTATACTAGACAATCTTGCGTGAGCATAATGTCCTTTCTTGGATTTTCCCCACCTACTATGCAAGAACTCGGGAGATCCCATCCACTCCATAAAACGATCACGCTTCCGATGGAAGCTCTCCATGAACATGTAGTTAGTCCCAAACCTAGTGGCATTCTATTTGACCAACTCACCACCAATGGCTTCCCTCATCATTGCATTCAACTGGCCATGGTTATGCAGCCAAGTTGAAATGCGCTTGCATACAGAGATCATACCTGCATGCTCCGGCCTTTGACCAATGTCCTTCAACATCAAGTTGATGGTGTGTGCAAGGCAAGGTGTCCAAACAATATGCTCATACTCCTCGTTCAATCTCTGGCATGCTCTCTTGAAGTTGGCGTCGTTGTCCGTGACGATATGCTCAGCACCTATCTCCTTAACCACCTTGCGAATCAGCTGCACAAGTAGGCACAACATTTAGTGGAACCGAGAAAACATAGTGCATGTGAACTGGCACAATATTTTGGACGTATCCCCAACAAATAGGATGAATCTTGGCTTCTGCCAGTCGCATCAA
Source organism: Microstegium vimineum (assembly GCA_022036555.1). Taxonomy (NCBI): domain Eukaryota; kingdom Viridiplantae; phylum Streptophyta; class Magnoliopsida; order Poales; family Poaceae; genus Microstegium; species Microstegium vimineum. The sequence continues at coordinate 63,625,867 of CM039124.1, forward strand.
CTGACTTGTGGAACCACATGACACCATTGCAATAGATCAAAAAATTGATGACATTCATTCTTGTTGGGCTCGTCCACGAATCACACATCAACGTGACCCCAAACAAGGGCCACTCCTCCTGAAACTTTGCGTACCGGCTCTGCAGGTCCTTCTCGGTCTGATCGAGGTACTTCCCATCTATATCCTTTCCACTGGGTGACGCGATGCCTTCACCTGCAATCGTAAGCGAATCATGAGAATAGAGAAATATACGTAATGACATAGGTCTCAAGTATATGTACTTACCCCACTTCTGCGTCTCCCTGACCGCACTAACAAAGTACGGATTGTCCGTCTGTCTCCCGGGGATTCCTGCAATATGGAAAAACTTTCCCCAAGCTTTCCCAATTGCGTCCTTCGCGTTCCTTCCCCTCTGAGTCCATGACCCTGTATCAATCCTTGTTTGCTTCAGTCCACCCCTCGTACCGGCTGCCAAGTTGTAGTCCTTCACCGCCGTAGGGGTCTGCCTCTGTGAACCAGACCTCCGAAACATCCTCTGCAAAGGATTGCCCCCCTGCGAAGCAATACCACTACCACTGCCACCTCCACACTCGTAAGCGCCTCCTCTCCGCTACACCCCCTCTTGGTACTCATATTCTACTCTGGACTGATTAATGGTTGCCTACAAGTGAGCCTCGTACTCGTCATCGTCAAGGGGGTGGTTGCCCTCCGCTACAGCAGCCTCTCGTGTAGCCCTCTGCCGAGAGCGGTCACTAGTTGTCTGCCTAGTTCTGTCGATGTCCTGCTGAAAGTACTCCCGGACTTCTTTGGGCACCTTGCTGCAGTGGATCACCTCCGTCCCGCGCGCAGCCAAATGCTGCTTCAATCGGGACGCACCACCCCGGCTTTTTGTGTACGACAGTAATTGCATCTCCAACCGGGAGCAAGATTCTCACCATGCTCCCATACCACGTCTCTCGGCATTGTCTTCCTGCACAAATGGACAACACAAACAAATCGAACACATGCATCAAATCATACCGCAAATAAACCTAAATCCTAACATACACCTAAATCCTAAATCCTAAATCCTATATCAATAACATCCTAAATCCTAAATCCTACATACATCCTAAAGCAAATCCAACCGCAAATCCTAAATCCTAAACCAAATAAACGTAACTCCTATATACATCCTAAGTCAAATCCTACCTAAATCCTACAATAAATATTTTCTGCATCCTATACTCCATCAATCCTATATCCTAGAGCTTGTTATAACTAAATCCTATAACTAAAGCAACTACAAATGCAAGGAAATGAAAAAAAACAAAAAAAAAACTCACCAAGCGAACCTGGTCGGTAACCGACTGCGTCCAGTCGGTAACCGCCGGGGGGAGGGAGGCCTGGAGGCGGGGTCGGTAACCGACGCCGACCGAGCGGTTACGGAGGCGCGGCGGCGGACGCAGGCGGCGTTCGGGCGGAATTGTTCGGGGCAGGGGCGGATAGGGTTTGGGGAGCGGACAACCCCCCCCCCCCCCCCCCCGCTGACAGCTCCCTTGTAGGTGGCGCCAGGAGCAAATGGGCTGCATGGGCCCTTAACGGGCCGGCCGATTTTTTTCTTTTTTCTTTTTTTTTTCAAACTTAAACACGTCCAAAAAAATAGCAAACGAACTCCAATTTGAAAATTTTTTACACCATTGGACTCTATAAATCATGAACTATTTTTAGGAATTTTTTCAGAATTTTTTTTTGAAATTCAAATTTGAAATTTGAATTCAAACCGGTACCGAAACCGAACCGGTCCCGGGCGGTTTGTCGGTAACCGGTCGGTAACCGCGGTTACCGAACGGTTTGAAAAACCCTGCCCAAGCTTGGTCCGACGCCCTTCGCTGCTTGACACGTCTGAGGTCAAGACCACCGGACCACTTGCTATGGTCCGGAGCTAGGAGAGAGTCGTCCGGAGCCTAGTCTGACACTCGCGAGCAGAGCTGCTGAAACCCGCGAAAACGATTTTCTCTCCACCAAATCCTTCCAAATCATGACCAAATGTTCACCAATAGCAACCAAACTTTGTAGGCATGATCCTAGTTCTATGGAGGAGCTATCCCGAAGAAATCATCGCTCAATTTGGTGTGAGTAAACGAGAAAAAGAGATTTGGGGGAAAAGAGAGAAAATGAAGAATGCTGCAAAGAAATCGCCCGATCTACGTACTCGTGAGGTTTGAGGAGAATTTCTTCGGTGCAAAGATGCTTCTCACGAATACTAACAACTTGGTTCAAACGGATTTGCAAGAGCTACTCCCTACAAAGAGAAATCATCTCGAGAAAAAGAGGGAGCAAAAGCAAAACGCGAAGAACACAAGCAAAACGGGGACACGGTCAAGAAATCGAAGCCACCATGGCTTACGGAGGTTACGGCCTCCGATTCCTCGCAATAAACTCAAGTTCTTACAGAGGTTGGTGAAATCAACCTAGGGATCTAATGAACTAGAGAGAGGGTAGAGAGAGAGAGTTGGGGCAAATGATTAGGGTTCAAGAGATGGGATGAGGATACCCCTTATCCCCTATTTAACAGGGCTTTGGCTATTTCCCAAAGACCCCCTTATATACATGACCGAATTACCTAGCCCTAAGACATTGTAATCCAAGTCGATAACTCTCGGCCACTCGTTTGAATGGACGACCCCGCTTCCTGCCGGGAGTTGCCGTCGCCTCGACGCAACCTCCAGGATTCCGCCACGTGTCATCCCCGCTTCCTCGGAAGCTCCGCCCGGGTTTTGAGGCCCAAACCCGCGAAACCCGTCACCGGTAGCTTTTGGCTCAACTACCGAACCCCCGAGTTTTGAGGCTCAAACTCAGAAACCGTCTTTCGATGGTTTTGAGGCCCAAACCACCAAACCACTCGACTCGAGCCACCTTGTCCTCGCCCGGTTGGACTCCAAGTCCCATGAGCCTCCGCTCGACCCGCTCGTCCGCCGTCTTGACTTGGTCGACTCGGTCTACCTCAATGTCTTGTCGCACTCGCCGGTGTCAAGTACTAGCCACCACAACTAGTCCGCCGGCGCCCATGGTCCCTCAGTCCGAGCCCCGCTTCCGTCCTTCACCGCTCTCAGTCCATCGGCACGACAAGCCTCTACTCAACCTTCTCCACGCCATTGACCACTGTCACTAGTCATAATATCTACACACCACAAGCCGATAGACAGGCACACATTTGCTTTCGCAAAGGATTAGTGATAACCGCTCAAACTAAAACACTCAAGTGTTGATCAATCACCCATCACAAAACTGAACATCATGGATATATACCAACCATGTGTTCGCATCCTCTGATTATTACTAACGGCTTGAACAAGGAGGATGGCGCCTTGTGATTGGGCCAGGCAACCACTCTGGTCTCAGTTTATTTACGAGCAGGGCTGCAGAGCAACGGAGAGAACGACTGACTGCTGCTTGTATTTAGTGTCAGTGCTATCTAGCTAGCTAGTCGCGTTTGGTTTATGACGGGCTACCGTCTCATTAAACTCTTGCTCAGAAAGAGATGTACGAAAACTCGGGGAAGTTCAGAGCTGTGTGCACGAACGTTGGAGTGATCGATCGATTGAGCTGCGTAACCAAACATCCTAGTAGTGTTCAAGTCTTACAGGCGACCGAGAATGCTTCAGAAGAATATGCGTTGATGCCGATGATACATGCGCCACATCGCTGTACTATACACGGCGACTCTGGACTCTGGTATAATAGCATCGACCGTACGTTGGGCACCTATCAAGAGAAAATCACTTTCCAATGGCGATGTGTTTCAGCGTCTGAGCGTGTGGGCGAAAACAGCACGTAACCACCTCTTCCATATGGCACATTTACTAGAGCTAGAGCTAGTACCTAGTAGCAGTATCCCATCAGCAGCCTCTACCTGTACATGTGGTTGCGAGACTTTGTTGAGACGCATTCAAACGTCTCCTCTCCTCTCCTCTCCTTCCCCGGCCGGCCTGTAGATCATCATAACAAGAATGAAGATGATCGATGTAGAGAGCCAGAGAGGTAAGGACATGAAGAAAACGTGCATCTATCGAGAGTCAGTAGCTGCACTGCACCGCCATTTATGAGCGGCGATGTGATAGAGCATCTATCCAGAGCTAGCTAGCATTCTCTGAAAGCAACAAAGTTAGCTGCTGCCACCGGCCAGTGTGTAGAAGAGCATGTGTACGTGTGTCTGCTTGCAGACTTGCAGTGTGGAGCGAAGAACTCGGTGCACACGTACTGCCGTCAAAATTCCCGGGGGCGAAGGAGAAAAGGCAGCGAAACCATCATCAGTCGCAGGCAATAAAAGTAGCCTGTTCTGTGGTCGTGCCATATCGTCCGTCAGGATCGGAGCTGCGCACGCACATCAGCTGTGTGCGAGCTGCCAATCAATCCTAACCGGACGGACGGATGGGCCGGAGGGCCGGTGGACGTACGGCGTGGCGTGGTCATCAATGATCGAGCAACTGAACTAGGAGTAGCTACTATTGTTAGCCATCGCTAATCAAACTCTTAAAACTACAGAGACGTACTATTGCAGTTAGCAGTCGTCTGCCCTGCCGGACACTCTTTAATTTCACAGTGTTCGCCGGCGAGAAGCCGGCCTGCAGTACGTACACAAGTGCCGCGCGCGCGTGCTGGCGCCGGGGGTACACGCTACTAGCCTACTACGGCACTCCCTCACGTACTGCCTCAGGGCCGGGGCTCCGTTCCGGGACACTGGAAACAGTCACGGCGAGACTAGTAGATGCATGCATGCACGAGCAGTGCCTGGCCGGCCCTATGTCACCGTACGCCACTGAGCTGACCACTTGTCCAGGTTCGTTCGTTCCTTGGAGACACGACACGACACCGGAGCAAGCAAGTAAAGCCAAGTTGGCGTACTGTGAACGTACAGGGCCCTCGGCTGATATATGAGAGCTAAACACAAACACCGCCCCCGTTCCAACTATTCCGTCCTCCAATGAACAATAATCCCCGGGCGTTGGTTGTCCTGTATACGTGTGCTTACGACTGTGTGGGCCGGCCGGCCCGGCCGTGACCAACCGAGCAAGTAGTAGAAATAAAGGCGTGCTAGCTGGGCGTACACGTGCGCAGGAACGACGACGATAGATGATCATATCCCAATCACGACTGGACAGCACGTACTACAGAGATTGCTGCAGTAGTACTGACCGACCTTGTTATGCATGCATATGGAGATGGAGGTCGTCGAAAGCAAAGGTATACTATAGCTAGCTTCTTGTCATCACATGCCGATGCCGTACGTGCAAGGCCTGGTGCTCCTCCTCCCGACTCATTAGCACGCTGTAACGTGTATTATATCGCCGCCGCATTCAGGCGCGCGTGCGCTCCCGTGTTGTTCATTCATGCGTGCATGCATGTGCCAGTGCCACGTCGTCCCAGCTGGAACAGCAGAGCACACCAGGCATGCAATCCATTCCCGACCTCGCGCCCAGCGCGGCATGCATGGCACCGGCGCACGCCCCGCCCGATCCCTACCTGGAGGGCCGGAGGTGTGTCGAGGCCACGAACTGCGCACGCACGCAACGTACGCGATCTCCCAACCAACCTTCATCAATCCATCGGAAGCATATACATACTATACGGCTGGACCACCCATGTACTGTATGACCCATCCGCCAATCAATAATACTCCTACTTGTACTGGTACTGCCACCAGCGGTCGCCTCGCCACGCCATCGCAAGGGAGCTGAGCTCGCTGTTGCCGACGACCTCGCGGCGGGCGCCGGAGCCATGCCTATAAATCCGGACGGGCCGGGGCAGAGCAAGCACCCACCCATCCATACCATACCGTATCAGTCACCTCCGATCCTCTCCCGCCTCCCTCTCGCACACACACACGACGTCGTCGATCGTACTACGCGGCGGCAAGCTAGCAGCACGTAGCTAGCACACACAGACGATCGACGACCGGCGGCATGGCGGCAGCCTTCGCGCGCGGCGGCGGCAGTGCGACGGCGGCGCTAGTGGCGGCCTTGGTCGTGCTGTTGGCGGCGGCGTCGTCGGCCCGCGCGGACTTCACCAAGGACCGCGCCATGTGCGCGGACAAGTTGATGGGGCTGGCGACGTGCCTGACGTTCGTGCAGGACAAGGCGACGGCGCGCGCGCCCACGCCCGACTGCTGTGCGGGGCTCAAGCAGGTGGTGGCCTCCAGCAAGATGTGCATGTGCGTGCTGGTCAAGGACCGTGACGAGCCGGCGCTCGGGTTCAAGATCAACGTCACACGCGCCATGGACCTGCCCTCGGTCTGCAGCAGCCCAGCCACCTTCTCCGACTGCCCCAGTACGTACTCCGTCTCCTATAACGGAACGCCCTCTCCTGCACTGCACCGGCAAAAAAACTGCTAGATAGGGGCCACCTGCAGCAGCCGAACAGGGGAGTGTGCATGCACTGGACCAATAATCGCGTGCGCGCCAACTATATATCCTGCTCGTTGCTCCGGTGTGGTCACACAACCCTTCTTGAAGTTACAACGAACTCCCCATGTACCATTTCTGTCAAGTACTCAAGTTTCACGTTCGTTGTAATCGTACAAGTAGCTGTTCATGTAACCGCCCCCACTCGGTTTTTGGTTTGCTGATGTGGATGGCAACCTGTTGCAGAGATTCTGGGGATGTCGGCCAACGACCCTGCGGCGGAGATCTTCAAGGAGTACGCCGCGAAGCACGAAGGCAAGAACGGCACCACCATACCTGCTGCTGCAAACGGTACCGCAACTCTCTCTTCGATCTCTCTTCATTTCCGAGCTAATCCTAATGGAATTTGCAGTCCGGCGTGTTCGATTTTTTTTTTGATGAACAGTGTCGTCGTCACGCTAATTGTTAATGCTAGTACAAAAATCGCATGAGAATTTAATCAAGAGCCCGCACTTGCTGCCTTGTTGTTTTATTTCCGTGGTCCTGATCGACCGGGAAGGGACGAACCCGCTCTCCCTCGACCGACCGATAGATCAGCTTTGCTTTCTGTCTGCGTCCGTGCGTTCCCGTCCCGTAGGCCGTAGCAGCAGCCAACAGGGACGCGCGGCCGGGGCGACGTGCGGAGGTCCACCACGCTATCCCGACGTGCCATGCCGCGGCCGGCGTTATGCCGAGAAAGCTACTGATCGAAAACTACCAGTAGCGTGCGCGTATCCGTGACACTTGAATGCCGGCCGCCGCCCGTGGTTCGCCCGGCCAACCGTACGGTACCTGTGTGTATGTACGCGTAGCTGGGAACATACGTACGTACTCCACTGAAAACATGACCAACCAACACAGCCGCCGCCGCGTACCCGTACAGAAAGAGATATGTACTGTACGAGGCATATATATATATATATATATACATATATATATATATATATATATATATATATATATATATATATATATATATATATATATATATATATATATATATATGCTCGTCGTCTATCGTAAGAAAGAGAGAAGAAAAGATATGTGTACGCTTTCTGAGCATTTTCAGACTTCCTCCACGCCCGCGCGCTCACGCTGTTTCGTGTTGCATGCAGGTGCCGCGGCGACAGGGAAGAGCACGAGCGCGGCGCCGACGACGGCAGCCGGCGCCGGGAGCCAGCCCTGCAAGCTCTTCTTCTACCTCGTGTCGGCGCTGCTTGCGGTCCTGCTGGCCTGAGCAGCGCATGCATGTGCATTCATGACCGGCCGGCCGGAGCGGCAGGGAGATGGAGTAGAAGGAAGAAGCCCGGAGACATAATTGAAGAAAGGAGATGAGCGAATTAAAGGGCACGAGTGGAGTGGACTAGTACTCTTTTTTCTTTTTCCTTCTTGTACTAGCAGCTTTTTAAATTTTGTGGGGTTGCATGTGAGACGTCGTCGGCTTTGTGCTGACTGTGCACCAGCCACGCAGCAGCTGTTGGGCTGTAGTGTGGCCGTCGTCCAGCCTGGGGATTTTAATGTGGTGGCCTCAAACTGTCGATCGAGCTGTCTGTCCGAATCTCATGATTCTGATCCATTGCTTCATTTCAGTTTTAGTTCGTCTTTCTTGCTTTTAAGTCAGCCAGATTTGTGTGTAAGCAACTTTCATGCATGTAACTACAAGGACCTTGATTGTTTTTATGCTAAAGGAACATACAGCTTCATCTTTGTCATTTTCGTATACTCTACGTACTTGTTAACAAGCTCTAGTTAACACAATGATTGACGAAGTTTCAAGTTCAATATGTATTGACATTTTTTTTTTGCTATGAGTGACAAATACTGTACTTTATAACCATTTAACTCCCCTCCAACAACATATAATAATACAGTGAGCCATATATATAGGACAATGACCATCTCATTTTGCAATGTGTTGTAACGGAGTGTACAAGAAGGAATCCACTGTCTGCAGCTATGACTAGCATAGCAGTAGATGGATCATAACTTCGATTCCCAGATCTAAAAGTAGACATATACTTCCTCCATCTTAAAATATTTTTTCTTGTAATTTTTCAAACAGATTAATAATGCTGACAAAATACACGTGTACCCCGGCCCTCATCATCTCCTTTTCCCTTTCCCGGATGGCATTTTATTTGTAGATTTGGTGGTTCCCATTGGGAGGCAATATATGTCCAGGTTTATGTAGAGTGTTATTTTTAGTCAATTTAAACTTTAAATATTTATTTATTTTTTGTACGGAGGGAGTATTTCTTAAAAAAAGATAAAGTGGTTCAATTATCTCATTTTAGTTTCAACTAGGAACTCAGTTATTCACCTAAATATTCCTAACTCTACCTCTACAAATTATTGTTGATATGAAATTATGAATATCGCCCTACACATCGTACCAATTTAGTTGATGTGTTAGGCGATTTTCATTGGGGGTGTTTCGATATGCATTTTTTGGAAGTGACACGTCATTTTTAGTGGTCTAGATTGATGAATGGATCGAACAATCCTACATGACATGTTATTTAATGAGATTGAAACTCTCACAAAATTTGAACTAAGAGTGGCTCTATAGGGGGAAAACAAGCTAAGACAACTTGCTTATCCAAAGTGAATGTCAAGTATCCGGTTCAAGGAAGTATTTGCTTCATTTGTCTTAGAATATATTAGCTAGTTTTAGGGGGGAAAATTGTCCTTTGTTTATCTTGTCCCGCTAGCTACATATACGGTTGGCAGCACTCTACCAAATTAAACATGCATGCCCCACAAATTAAACACACGTACTTGCAGATGCGGATTGACTGATTGAGTAGCATTGTAGCAGTGTCCCACCCTAGATAGATGGGAGGAGGGAGGTGTATATGACTAGTTTTGACGTTTCAACATTCAGAGGCACCACTTGTCAAAAAAAAAAAAAACTTTCAAAGGCACCCTAGTAGGAATTCAGAAGTAGCTCAGGGTCTATCCGTATCCTGTAATGAACTTTTATATGCCAGAATAATTAAAGAATCTAGCTAATGACTTTAAGATATGTGGTTTGATTGTTCGAGCTGATCAGATAGAATTTTTGATAATTTTATATTATCTCTACCCATCTACACACAACCGTATTCTAAGATGAACTTTTAAGCGTATTTTATTTGTCTTGTAGGGTTAAAATCACCCTCAAGTACCGTACCATGTTCTCTGATACACGTTCTTCGATTCATTGATCTAGAAACTTTTGTGACAATGAATTGGATTAAAAAAAAAATAGGTACTTTAAAAAAGTTGGTCCATACTTTTTGTCAGCACTACTCTAACAATATTTTTCAGGAACGAATAACATTTTATTTTTCACATCAAATCAACGCATTTAACATAAACTAAATTTTAGCACTAAAGTCTCTTTGAAAACCATAAGTACTGATAGTTTTTATTATATGAATAGTAATTTCAAAGTAATATATATGGATCATTGTATTTATATAGAAACTACTAAAAATATTAACGTGGTGTCCTAAAAGTAGCTAAGTGAGAGTATCCGGGCTTAACCAGTGCGGATACTTTTCCTTGAATATACCGTAAACCCCTACAACTGTCATCTGTAAGTTCCGCGTAATTGCTTTGCCCCCCGCTCTCTCTTTCCCTCCGGTTAAAAAAAAATCAAATAAAAAACTCTCAAAATCATTTGATGAACAGAACAGCTAGTAGTAATAACTGGCAACCTTTCCACCTTTGGCAACCGTCCAACACGAGTCTCCTCTCTTCCGTTCCTTCCCTCCTGAAATTCTCCGCTCTCACGCCAATCGAGGCACGGAAATGGCTGAGAGCCCGAGTTGAGCAACAAGCCAAGTGAGAATTCCACTTGGAGAAGCTTCTGGATCTCCCGAACGGAGGCGGGGCGGGGAAGGGAGGGGAGCAGAGCACGCCTGGGCTCCGCGCCTGCCTGCGGGCGGGTAGGGTTTCTCTCTCGGCCCGATGGCGTCCGCCGCCAAGTCGTCGAGGTCGCGGCCCGCCGGCCACTCCGGAGTGTTCCCGGTGAACGCGGCGGCCGGCGCGGGAGGCAGCGACGGCGCGGTGCAGCTCACGGACAAGCTCAAGATATTCAAGACCGACAACTTCGACCCCGACGCCTATGTGCAGTCCAAGTGCCGCGCCATGGACGAGAAGGTGAGGAACTCGTCCGCCCCGGAAATTTTCCTCCAGTTGTGGCGGAAGGGTCGCGTCTTCTTTCGCACGGAAGTGCGCGTGGCACTGGGTTCAGGGGTTCTCGACGCGTTTTGAGTAGAGCAGTGCGAATTTGGTATGATTGATGGAATTGTAGATATTTTTTTTTTGTGGTATCCAAGGATGTCTCGGTTTGGGTTTGTTAGGTTAAATATATGCAAAATCTAACAAAATTACTATTGCATCACGTAAACTAGAATAAGTTTGGATGATTGTTTTTTGTTGTTGCTCCTTTTGCGGGAGCATTGAGGAAACAAAGCACTGTAGCAGAGAGTGTACAGACGCTACTTTTGGCATCTATGTGGGCATGCAATTTCTGATCATACCTCTGTGTAAATCTTGAAAACTCAAGTGGAATTCTGGTGGCCCTGTCAGTGAAACTAATCACATATACAATATGCTCATACGAGACCTTCTTTTGTTAAAGAAAAAAACAAATGAAACTTTGAACCCTGTAGCATTTTAAGAGTAATAGGTAGTAATTCTGAGAGACACATAGTCCTAAGGCTTCTCTTTCCACATTGTCAATATTCAAAAGTTTTGTGTGAAAGTTTTTTTAATAGAAAAAACATCCCTTTTTCTCTGTGTATTGGATGGTTCTTACGTGACTATGAAATATTCAATAAGTAGAGATTTGCATGCTGATTTCAGTTGACTCATTTGGTAGTAAGGATGCCCTATCACATTTTAGCATTGAGCGGGATCAACTATCAGTCTATCATTAGATCAATCAACAATCTCGAATTTTGGAAACCTCATGTTTTGAGTTGCACACACTCATTTCCTAGTTAAGTTTCTGGCATTTCCTTACGTGACTATGAAATTTTCAATAAGTAGAGATTTGCATGCTGATTTCAGTTGATTCATTTGGTAGTAAGGATGCTGTATCACATTTTAGCATTGAGCGGGATCAACTATCAGTCTACCACTAGATCAATCAACAATCTCGAATTTTGGAAACCTCATGCTTTTAGTTGCACACACTCATTTCCTGGTTAAGTTTCTGGCATTTCCTAAAAGCAGAAGCACAATGAATCTGTAGTAATCTGTACTGGTTCACATCCCCATTAGGGAATGCAACTGCTGTAATATGAGCTCTTGTTGGAGTTTTACATGCACAGCATTCAGGGACAAGATCCTACTTTTGTTGTAGGCGTAATGCGCACATAGTTCCCTACACATGCTGTGTTATACTAAATTAGGTTAAGTTTGCTTAATATATTTTAGCTTAGGATCTTCTTACTCTTGCGATTATAGACTCCACATTCCTTTTTGTGCTAGCTCATGCATTTGAACTCTGGTGTTTTCTTTTTGCTTTGTATTTCTGCAGCATTTCTCTTTAACTTTCACTGTGTTCAAAATCAGCATAATTCTTGGAAAATTGAAACAGGACTAATGTTCAAAATTTATGACAGGAAATAAGGAACCTGAGTTCCTACCTGCAAGATCTAAAGAAGGCTTCTGCTGAAGAGATGCGCAGAAGTGTTTATGCAAATTATGCTGCATTCATCAAGTGAGAACACAGTGGTTCATTTCTTTTTTTCGAAAGATCTGAATCATCGGCTTTCATTTATAAGGGAAGTGCATAAATGACAAAGTCCATATGTGGCGCAAGTTGCGCCTTCCCAATTTTGCGTGGGGTTTAGCTTTCCGAGCCCTGCGCCACCCCTGTTATACAAGATAGCGATTTACATGGAAACAGTTAGCAACTCTACAGTCAACGATCTACTAGACAGTCACAGCTCTAGCCTGGAGCTCTGATGTCCTAGACCCTTGTTGCTTGTGTATCTCCACAACCTTACAGTGGTTCATTTAAACCTATATGAAATTTGTACTGATGGGAGTTTCCAATAAATTGCTTACAGTGGTTCATTTAAACCTATATGAAATTTGTACTGATGGGAGTTTCCAATAAATTTCTTAGAAATGTTCTCAATGTCATTTTTATATAGGTGCTAGAGGCTATCTATGCATCTTTATTTCTTTTCCACCTTTGAAACATGGATGTTCCTACTTCTCTATTGATATTTTTTTTTGTGATTTGAGTTACTATTTATCAAGTACCACCAGCAACGTTTCATCTTCACAACCAGATACCGTTTCCATCTTTAGAAATCATGAAATGTATGGCTTGCAAAATTGGTAGTTATAAGTTTAACATGAGCTACCATGTTTTCCACATAATTTCTGTTTAAATTTACTTCATGTACTCTTCCTCTCCACTACCCAATTCATGAATTTGGAATGCATTTCTGAAAATAGTCTCCTGGCACAGAACATCAAAGGAGATATCAGACCTTGAAGGGGAGCTACTATCAGTTAGAAATTTGCTAAGTACACAGTCAGCTTTAATTCATGGTCTGTCCGAAGGGGTTCAGTTGGATTCATTGACAACGGGGCCTGAGGGTTCTGCTGAACAAGACATATCCAGTGTTGAAGATCAGGAGCCATCAGAAATATGGAAATGGTCCACAGATTTCCCTGACATGCTTGATGTTCTTCTAGCCGAAAGAAGAGTGGATGAAGCACTGGATGCCTTGGATGAAGCAGAACGGATTGCTACTGATGCCAAACAAAAGGGAACTCTAACCGCGGCTGACATTCTGGCTTTAAAGAGGGCTATATCTGAAAATCGTCAGAAGTTGGCTGATCAGCTAGCTGAAGCTGCTTCCCAGTCTTCTATTTGTGGCGTTGAGCTTCGAGCTGCAGCTTCTGCTCTCAAGAGACTTGGTGATGGACCTCGTGCTCATAGTTTGTTGCTCAGTGCACACAATCAGAGACTTCAATTAAACATGCAAACAATACAACCATCTAGCACATCATATGGCGGGGAATACACTGCTTCTCTTGCGCAACAAATTTTCCCTATTATAGCTCAGGCTCTCAACGACTCAGCCGAGGTCTTTGTTGACGAACCAGCATACACATCTGAACTAGTTACTTGGGCTACTAAGCAGGCAATGTCATTTTCGCTGCTCGTAAAGAGACATGCTTTAGCCTCTTGTGCTGCTGGTGGGGGCTTAAGAGCTGCTGCGGAATGTGTTAAGATAGCAATTGGTTATTCAGACTTGCTGGAAGCTCGTGGTCTATCACTTACGTCAGTTCTGATGAAGCAATTCAGACCCTCTGTTGAGCAAGCATTAGATTCCAATTTGAGGAGAATTGAGGAGAGTACTGCTGCTTTAGCTGCAGCTGATGACTGGGCACTCACCTATCCAACTGGTATACGTCCATTGTCTAGATCATCTGCTGGTAATCTGGCACTCCAGCCGAAGCTCTCAAGCAGTGCTCACCGTTTTAATTCAATGGTTCAGGTAATGTTCACTGCTTGAGCAGATGAAAAAAATGTTTCCAACAATTGTAATTACAGCATCTCTTTTCTCAAACACGCAAGAGCTGCGTATCAATGAATTAAGAAGAAAGTCATAGCAGCCTCTCTGTTATTACGCTCTCCGTTTTCAAATATATGAACCAGTTTTAACTAAGTAGCTTGTCCTGAATATACAGAAAAGGAAGGAGTATCGACTGTTTTGAAACTTATAGGTTTCCTTGTTTCTTGACCCCATTACCTTTAACTATGTGAGATGCAGACTTCAAGATGCAGATGCCATTTTTTTGTAGACATACTATTAATTAATATTTGTACCTTTTTTATGCAACATGTATGGTTTATTTCCATTTTTCTCTGAGACTCAATACATTCATTTCGTTAATGCTTATTATATTCCAATTTTACTTTGAAATGCAGGATTTCTTTGATGATGTTGGACCATTGGTTAGCTTACAACTAGGTGGTTCCGCGATGGATGGGCTTTTGAAAATATTCAACTCGTATGTAAACTTGCTGATAAGTGCTCTACCAGTGTCGATGGGTGATGAAGTTAACTTGGAAGGTTTAGGGAATAAGATTGTTAGAATGGCAGAGACAGAGGACCAACAGTTAGCTTTGTTAGCTAATGCATCTTTACTAGCTGAAGAGTTGCTCCCGAGAGCAGCGATGAAGCTGTACTCTATGAACCCGGTCAGCATGGATAGCTTTCGTAGAAGAGGTACTGAAAAACAAAATCGTGTGGCAGAGCAACGAGAATGGAAAAGGAAGCTGCACCGCATGGTAGACAAACTTAGAGATAGTTTCTGCAGACAGCATGCTCTAGATCTTATATTCACAGAAGACGATGAGACCCATCTGAGCCCAGAAATGTACATCAATATGGATAATACTGTTGAAGATCCAGAATGGGTTCCATCGCCGATTTTCCAGGTATTTCCTTTTTTTTTTTTGGCATAATGGCATGTGATGGCAAGTCATGGAAATTGATTTGTCACATGTTGCTCCTTTTAAAATTTCCCAAGAAACTCTCGTCTTTTGCGTCATCTCACGTGTAGTTCATTGCAGGAATTGTATGCAAAATTAAATAAGATGGCAAGCGTTGCAGCAGAAATATTTGTTGGTAGGGAAAGGTTTGCGACGCTGCTTATGATGAGACTTACGGAGACAGTCATGCTCTGGCTCTCAGACGACCAGAGCTTTTGGGAAGAGATTGAAGAAGGACCAAGGGCTCTGGGTCCACTTGGACTTCAGCAGGTAATCTCCCTTTTAACTTCTCGCGTGTGTGTTTTCTCCATTTCAGTTTGCAAAAAAACCTCCCAGGGCCTGACTGCTAACATTCCCTTTTATTTTACCTTCCTTTTCAGTTCTACCTAGATATGCAATTTGTCATCCTTTTTGGGCAAGGGCGTTTCTTATCTCGGCATGTGCATCAAGTCATATTGGACATCATTGATAGAGCGATGAGAGCGTTTTCTGCTACAGGGATGGACCCTGATAGGTATCAGTCTTTTCTTGGTTCATATCAGTTTCATCCTTGTCGTGCTCAATAAATTCTTCCATCTACTGCTCTCGGTAGAAGCTATGCAGCATTGCGTTGTAAGGTCCCATATACTATACCTGCTCGTGAGGGCACGGATGCACGGTAACCTTTAAACTGAAACTAATGTGCTCGCTTATGTCTGCAGGGTCCTTCCAAGCGACGACTGGTTCATCGACGTAGCCCAGGAGAGCATCAGTAAGATCAGCGGGAAGCCACGAGTCGCCAATGGTGACAGGGAGGTGAACAGCCCCACAGCCTCCGTGTCAGCACAGTCCGTATCGTCAGTTAGATCTCTCGGCAGCTCCTAGCGTGCAGTGTGCAGGTGCAGGTGCAGGTTAGACCTGCAAAGTTTTTGTATCGATACTGTAGAGCTTTGTTTGGATGATGTTTGTGCTGGTAAATATATGTGAGTATAATTGTCAGCTTAGGCTAAGGAAATCTTTGAAGCTGGTTTTGTTCTGAGACTTTGGGCCAGTCGACGCATCGGTATTACGGTTAGCTGTAGGCATACTTCGGATGTCCCAGTCAGAGGCAGGGAAGCCAAATCCCAATGGCCAAAGGTGTGCTGTGTGTAAGGTGCTAGCTGCCGACTTTTCCTGGTCTTTAACTCTGGTTGTTATCGAACGTTCAGGTTGGTTCATCTGTCATTGGATGGGAGGCGAAACTTCTCATGCCTCTTTCGTGGGCACTGCTCATGGCTGACCGGGTCTCCACCGAACCACAGAACTTGCACGTCAAGCCGTGCTCCGTCCGTCATCGCTGGCGATGATTGCCGGTAACCCCGAGATCACGATCCGTTGCAACTTAACGGAACGCTAGCATCTGAAAGCACTGACCCCAGAGTATCTTGACGTTGACGATCGCCAAGGCACCTACTACAACTTGACAATGGCGGCCATGACAGTGCAAGGGAAATATCATCGCTCCTAGCACACGACTTGTGGTCTGTGGATGTCTCCCTCACAAAGTCACCCATGACTCCACTGGTGAGGGCAGCCTTTGAACCCTTCAACTCCTTTGACCTCTGGGTATTGTACGTCCTCTTCATTCACGTACGACGTACGCACCACACATACACTTGCTTTGGTTGGTTTATATTGCCCCCAGATCGAGCAGCATACCTCCAAAACACCAATCAAAGCTCAGCACGATCATCTACACACACATCTATACACCGATCGTGTCACCAGCCAATCCAGAGCCATGTCGAATCCACCAACGTCGCCGCTGCTGTTCCTCCTCCTGCTGTCGGCGGCGACGACGCTGGTCTGCCGCGCCGACCCGGACCCGGTGCAGGACTTCTGCGTGGCCGTGGCGCCGGGCGGCGGCAACAACAACACCTACCCAGGGTTCCCGTGCAAGCCATCGTCGTCGGTGGTGTCGGACGACTTCTTCTTCGCGGCGCACGCGCGCGGCGGGAGCACGGACAACCCGACGGGCGTTGCCGTGACGCCGGGCAACGTGGCGGCGTTCCCGGGGCTGAACACGCTGGGCCTGTCCATCAACCGCGTGGACCTGGCCCCAGGCGGCGTGAACCCGCTGCACTCGCACCCGCGGTCGGCCGAGCTGGTGCACGTGGAGGCCGGCGAGATGCTGGTGGGCTTCGTCACCACGGAAGGGAGGTTCTTCTCCAAGGTGGTGCGCGCCGGGGAGAGCTTCGTCATCCCGCGCGGCATGCTCCACTTTCAGTACAACGTCGGCGCTGGACCCGCGCAGGCCATGACCGTGTTCAATAGCCAGCTACCTGGCGTCGTGCTCGCCGCGCAGTCCTTGTTTGGTGCTGAGCCGGAGATCCCTGACGCTGTACTGGCTAAGAGCTTCCAGGTGGAAACCGATACCATCAAGCTCCTCAAGTCCAAGTTCCGCAAAGGATGATGGTGGGTCAGGTGTCGGCTCGGTTACATTACATTAGATGGTGGCCCAGCTCTGCTCGATCGCTAGATTCTTCGTTGTTCCATACCTTTTTAATTGTTTCAGTACATAAATAATCTTGTTTCTTTCCCATTATTATTAAATACTTTGATTCGATCAATAATAAAGTGAATACTACATCATGTTTTGTCTCGACGTACGACTACCTGCATGTTGATGAACCTCCGGACTCCGGTCTTTCTTGCCGGATCGGAGTCGCCTCCGCATGGCGTGCGCTTGGAGCCGGTTGACGAGCACCACCTTGATGGAGACGCGTCGCTCGCGGAGGATCACTCTGACAAGATAGCACCTCTCGTCCACCTCGCCGCCGCGCGCGCGCGACGACCAAGTCGTCGTCGAGCCTCCGGGTTCTTCGTTAAGCTAACCGCCTCGAGGTCAGTTCGCGTCGTGTGGACCCGGCCGTCATCGCACGGTCCAGAGAGCACCTGTCACGCCTCCGTGGCCGTTGTTCCTTTTCTCCTACGTGGCCCAGCCGAGAGCCTAACATACTTTTAGTCTTTTAGAACAGCCGCAGTGTGGTAGAAAAACGATGCTCCGGTCGTGTTTCTCCTCACATAGCATCTAATTCAGCATTGCACCTACCGAATAATGTTTGTTCCAACTAAGAAACCGTGTGAGAGTGACAGGTGAGTTATGTATTAATGCTAAACAATTGACTACTATACAAGTAGGCTGTAAGAATCCTTACAGCCAGCAGCCGGCTGTATTATTAGCCTTGCTCTAATACTACAACCCACTGTAGGCTGTATAAATCCTTACAGTCAACCTCTCAGTTCACTCATATAATGGTTTCACCTTCACATTCAATGTATGACCTACTTGTCCATCTCACAACAATTTTTGATTCTTGTGCCCAAGCTAGTTGTAAGCTTACAACTCACTTCTCTACTCTCTCCTCCACCTCAGCATTCAGCTTGCTTGCAGCCTATCATTATACTTACTCTAAGGGCATGTACAACCCACAGACGGCGGCGCGTCGTTTGCAAGAACTGTATAGACATCTAAAAAGACAGCGTATACAACCTATAAATAGAGAGATGTCTATAAGCTTTGTATGTAGACAAGATCAACTATAAATGTCATTTTGTATACCATTGTATTGCTAGTTGATAAATAATTGATCAAAACTATGCTAAAACAACATTTACATCAATATTTTTTCATGATAATCTGCGCAGTTTCAATCATGCTCAACTAGCAGATGCAAGTTGCAATAAGTAACAGAACTATTGATGTAAACAGATCACGAAGTCAAACGCAGGTACGGTCCGTCCGCTGTGGCTCGGCAGGCCGCGGCACTCGACGCATCGGCGTCGCGTCATCGAATGGTGACGCCGTCGCCCCGCCCGACGCGCCGCCGCTGCACCCCTTCGAGCTTCTCTTCCATCGCGTGTTGTCCCGTGAGAATGGAATGTAGATGTGGATGATGGAAGAGAAAAAGGAATTGGCATCGCCGCGCTAGATCGACCGATTTATTGCTGGGAGAAGAAGCATTCTCGGAGCACGAGCCCAAACCGTCGTCTCACGAGATGACGGCATCGCCCTGACTGCTGTCCGCTGGGATGTTTTTGCAAATATGCCAAGATAGAGACGACGTATGAAAGCCCCGTTGTACGTGCTCTTAAGCATCCGCAATGATGTTAACTACGTAGCTAGTTAACATGAATGTGAGAGACAAAATCAAATATTATTATATATTATTGGACATACTCGTCTATTTATCAGATTCTTAGACTACGTGAAATAGATCAGCTATTTGCACGTCACTAATGATTCTTCTCTTTCCTACTTTTCACAGTCCACATCATAATAATTAGCCAAATAGCTAGCTGTTGGGACGCACTAAGAGCGTTTGTATAGGTCA
Source organism: Microstegium vimineum (assembly GCA_022036555.1). NCBI lineage: Eukaryota > Viridiplantae > Streptophyta > Magnoliopsida > Poales > Poaceae > Microstegium > Microstegium vimineum. Next base: position 63,645,159 of record CM039124.1, read on the forward strand.
GTCCTAATAGCTAGCTTAAGTAAAGTCAAAATAAAATAAAAAAAGGCGCTCGAACCTGCATGTCCTCGAAGCATGGGATAATTAGAGACACAACATTCTTCTATATGCTTGCAAGACAAGCACTCAGTCTGGGCATAATTAACCGAAAATCGAAGACCGAACCAAAATGACCGAGACCAAAATTTTCGATCACTAATTCGGTCCTGAGTTTTTATTAACCGAACTTTTTACGGTTAGTTCGGTTATATGTCTCGGGTAACCGAACTAACCGAATATTTCAATTTTATTGACATAATGTGTAATTTAGACTATTATTTGTGATATAATATTTATTTTAGTGACCATCATCCTTATCACTTTGTTTAATTTATATGTGGTATTGTTATTTTTCCTTGAAATAGAAAAAACGTATTGCTAAAATTGCTAGAAACTACATTATTTAGTTGTTATTTTTTGCAGTCCGGTTAGTTCGGTCATGACCGAGACCGAACCAAACTAACCGAGACCGAATTTGCTCGGTCCTGAGTTTTTGAACTAACCGATCGGTCTCCGATTTTAGGTAACCGAATTTTTGTAAAGACCGAAGAACCGAACCGATCGGTTCGGTCAGACCGAATGCCCAGGCTGAACAAGCACTTCGGGTGTGTTTGGAAGGCTGTATCCAGACGACCAGTCTGAGACCAGCCACAACCTGGTTGACCAGGTGCAGACCCAAACCAGCTAGGTCCAGCAGAGATTGTGTTTGATTGAGCCTGGACTAACGCCAACTACCACTAAAATCGATCACTGGAGCCCCAAAATCGGTATGCAAGAGCCACGCAGAGCCGAGCCCCAAAAAACGGTGGGGGTGCCATTTCCCTAGAGCCAGGCTGAGACGTCAAAAATGCATGCCGGGAGCCAGGCTCCAAACCGGCCAAGCGACATCTAACACGGAACGTTGCACCCCGGGAGCACGAGACACCCTCTGCGCCCTCCTCAAAACACGCCCTTCATATGTCTCGCTAGCAAGACCATTTCTCCCGCGCGCGCTCTCTCTCTCCGTCATGTTGGATAGATTTACATGTTAGCTAGTGACTTCGACAATCCTTTAGAGATTCCCTAATGCATATGGAGTACTCCGTAGTGCCATATCCATGGCACCATTGAGCCCTCAAGAGCCCACAAATCTCAAAGTTGGCGCTTCTCGGCTAGACATCCGATCATGTTGGGTACATCATGGCAAACCTTTTCGGTCATGGTAAAATGACTTAACTACACAGCATGCACTTACTCTTGTGACTTTAGGTTTTAGCCACACTGGCTGGAGGGGGAAACTCTCTCGTCTATCTCGTATCCAAAGCATAGGTATGTGGCCAAGTTATGTCATAGGAATTCGAAGGTTTTCTTAACCTGCGTGAAAAGATCTCCTTTAGAACATCAAAAATCCGGAACTGTCTTGAATTTTTTTTATATTGGTGCTATACTAACTAATTAGGTAAGTAAACCCTTACTACTGCACATGCCTATACTTTTAAATATAATATACAAGTTAAATTTATAGATAAATTTAGAGGACGACTAATAGAGAATGATAAGTTATTTGTCTTTTACTCCAACGTCCTCAGTTAAATTAATTCCTAAAAGAGTTCTGCTATAGTGATATGTGCAAGTCAAACTATTTTAAATTTGGCTAACTTTATATAAAAGAGTATCGATATTTATAACTTAAAATTTATATTTATATTATGAAAATATATTCAATGATATTAATTTGATTTTGATGTTTTCTTAGAAATTCGATCAAAGTTTTAAAAACTTGACATAAGATAATTCTTCAAATATATTTATTCAGGGACCGGTAACTTGTGTCCTAACCCAGGGTCATATTTGTTATAATAGGCTTTATCATTTACCAAAGCCAACAATTGGCAGGGGGACCAGGGGCACAGGACCCGGCCCAGCTGAGCAGTAAGATACATATAGGACGTGGTTGGTTGCAAAGCAAACCTAGAGCCAGGATGACCCGGCCGTGCAGGACCAAACAAGCCGAGTTGAGCTCATACATGTGATTGTGTTTAATTGTTTTCGTTGTTGATCCCATATGAGATGAATTCGTGTTTGGTTACATGCATGCATCAAAGCTTTGAGTGTCTGATATATGGGCTCCTGCACCATGCGTGAATCAAGTCATCCTACATTACAAGGGAAGTGAAATTGAGAAGATGGAGACGTGCAGGATAAAGGAGAGTAGATGTATGAGATGAAACAGACAAAACATACAAAGAGAACCAAACATGTCACAAGAATAAAGCTATGCATACAAAACGTGTAAAGACAGCCCAGTTCAAACAACCAATCACCCCCATAGATAGCTCCATTCCGGTGGCGCACACGGACTGTTGATCTACAGCACCAAATGATAATGGTCGACATGATTTGAAGACGCTCATCAACCGCATTGCATAGCTGACCCCTTGCCAGCTCCGATACTTATATACAGTACCCAGTACTACTTAATAGTACACCTCATTATCAGATTTAAATAAGGAACGTCAGTTTCCGACTCTGCTAATCGGCCCCGATCCAAAACCAGCTAAGGCCTTGTGTATTCTAAAACCACATATAATTGATGTCTTGTTTAAATGCATATATATATTTATCAAACCACGTAGATCAAAGTGAATTAGAATAAAAATTAGTTTAAATATACTTTAACATATGTGAATTGAGCGAGTATCTCCAAGGGTTTGTCAAAATTAACTTGACAAATCTTGTGTTTTACCAACTCCCAAAAGCATATGATAAGCAAAAAATAATGTAATTTCCAATGGTTTGGTAAATTGGACTTGGCATAATTAAAAAAAAAAGGAAGGGCTCACCAAAATTATTGTTTGCTGGTTGGAACAGTTGAGCCCGTACGTGGGTTTCCCTTCTCCCGTCGCGCGCGTAGGAGAGCGGCGCGGGGTTCAGGTCGCGATCGCGAGGTTTGCCGCGGGGTTCAGGTCGTCGCGAGGGACTTGGCTGCACGTCAGCACCAACTGCTTCAAGTTCATGATTGTCCTGTGTCATTGGAAATTGGATGTCGTCCAGTCGAGCAACATCATTAAGATCTCCATTGAGAAGAATGTCGAACATGAATTCTTCACCTTGCATCTTGTTCGGACTACACAAAATTTGCAAAAAATAAACAAATGGCACAATAGCAGGGATCAATAGCCGCAATAAAAAATAATGAGTATACATGATGACTACAGCAGAATCTATGTATCCAGCATGATCGGCGTGAACAGAGTGAACAGGAACAGAAGATCATGATCGGAATGAAAAGAAGACGAACAGAAATCCCACTGCAGCCTCGCCGGCCGAGGCCTCGGCCCGGAGCATCGCCCTCGACCCGCGGCGTGCGGGGAATCGCCGTCGCACCGCGCGCCTCGCGGCCTCGCCCTGCGGGCTTGCCCCAGCGCGGCCTCCGACCGCGGCATCGCCCCTGGGCCTCGCGCCGCGGCCAAGCCCCGCGGCCTCGCCCCTTCGACTCGCCCCGCGCGCGGCCTCCTACCGCGACCTCGGCCCACGGCTATCTACGCTGGAGATCGAGAAGGGAAAAGAAAACGGCCTACCTCAACGAAGGATTGCAGCCGCTGGTGTCGGTGAGGGAAGACACGGTCGAAGATTGGCGGCGCGTCGAAGGGAGCCGGAGGCGCGAACCAGAGATGGAAAGGAATGTTTTGGCGCGAGAAGGAGAGGAAAGTCTGAGCGCGCGCGGGAATTCACTCTACGGCGCGCGGAGGGAGGATGCCAACGCGAGTACGCGCGCGGAAAGATGCGCGCGCAGGTGGGAAGATGCCAAGTTGCTACATTTGCCAACTCAATTCGCCACGAAGAAATCCGGCAAGGAGGTCTGGGATTCTCTCAAGGCCAGATTCGTGGGGGAAGAGCGGGTGAAGGAGGCATGGTTGCAGACGTTGAAGAGCGAGTTCGACGTCCTGCAGATGAAAGAAGAAGAGACGATCGACTGCTACGTCGGGAAACTGACAACTATGTCAGTGAGGTATGCAAGTTTAGGCGGTGTCTTAGATGATGCGACTCTGGTTAGGAAGTTGTTTGATACTATACCAGACCGTTACATTACTGTCATTGCTGGGATCGAACAGTTCTTCGATCTGAAGAAAATTGCTTTTGATGAGGCCATTGGGAGGTTGAAAGCATATGAGGAGCGCACTAGGCGGGGAGCTAGTAGTGCGAAGTCAGATACTGGTCAGGTACTTCTGTCACAGGCGGAGTGGGAAGCTTGGCAGAAGAGGGCCGTCGGTGAGGGGTCCAGGAAGTCTAGATCACAAGACGGCGGTGGTCGTGGGCGTGGTCGGAGTCGAGGAGGTGGTCGTGGAGGTCGTGGTGGTCGGGAGTGATCAGTCAAAGGAGAGTTCAGTAGATGGCAAGAAGGATAAGAGCCATGTGCAGTGCTTCAAATGTCGTAACTATGGGCATTATGCTAATCGATGTCCAGAGGAGAAGAAAAAGGAGGGTGAAGCACATCATGTCAGAGTTGTAGAAACTGAGCCATCAGTGTTGCTAGCAGAAATGGCAATGCCAGGACTGCATGAGCACACTGCATTACAAGTTCAGGAAGTGACAACTCTGAATGGTGACATGGAGGAGCCGAAGCTGTTCACAGTTGGTGATCAAGAGACTACCAAGGAAGTATGGTACCTGGATAATGGTGCTAGTAACCACATGACTGGTGAATTTAATCAAAACTTTACTGGGAAGGTGAGGTTTGGAGATGGGTCTACTGTTGAAATTGAAGGAATGGGATCTATTCTGTTTCAGGGGAGATCTGGAGATCAGTGGCTTCTTAGGGATGTGTATTACATACCCAAGCTTACAGCTAGTCTTATTAGTTTGGGGCAGTTAACTGAGATTGGTCATAGGGTTGTGATGGATGATGATTAAATAACTGTTTCAGAGAAAAATCCACCCAGGTTAATCATGTGTGTTCAGAGAACAACCAACAGAATGTATAATATAGAGCTGCACTCAGTTGAACCTATTTGCTTGTTGACTAGTTTGGAGGATCAGGGATGGTTGTGGCATGGGAGACTGGGCCATGCTAATTTTCAAGCTCTAAAGAAACTAGCTGATAAGGAGATGGTTGGGGGTGTTCCACTGATTCAGAAGCCTGATCAGTTGTGTGAGTCTTGTTTGGCTGCAAAACAGACTAGGAGTCCTTTTCCACACTCAACTCAGTGGAGAGCTGATGAACCTCTTGAGTTGGCGTATGTTGACTTGTGTGGACCTATCAATCCACCCACTGCAAGTGGCAATAAGTATTTCATGCTTTTAGTGGATGACTGTTCCAGATGGAGCACTGTGTATATGTTGAAATCAAAGGATCAGTCAGTGGAGTTCTTTATCAAGTTTAAGGCTTTGGCAGAAAATAATTGTGGCTACAAGATCAAAACTCTTAGATCAGACAGGGGGGGGGGGAATTCTTGTCTGGTGTTTTTCAGGGTGTGTGTGATGAGGCTGGCATCAGAAGGCAGTTCACTGCACCATACTCACCATAGCAGAATGGAGTTGTGGAGAGGAAGAATAGAATAGTTATGGAAATGGCAAGAGCCTTGATGAAGAGTATGAGGATACCTGGCAGGTTCTGGGGTGAAGCAGTTAGGCACTCAGTGTATTTGATAAATAGACTACCAACTAAAGCTATGTGTGATAGAACACCATATGAAGCATGGAATGGAAGGAAGCCACATTTGGGTCATTTAAAAATATTTGGCTGTAAGGGTCATGTCAGACCAGCAGAGCCATATTTGAAGAAACTGGATGATAGAAGTGTGCCAATGGTGTATTTTGGCATAGAAGAAGGCAGCAAAGCTCATAGGATGTTCAACCCTCATACAAATAGAATTGTGGTTAGCAAGGATGTTATTTTTGAGGAGGGAGTGAAGTGGGGCTAGAATGCTGAGGAAACTGAAGATTTTTCAGTAGAAATGGAAGTAGCGATTGGTCAAATCTCAGTTCCAATCATACCAGCAGGTAATGTTGGTGGAAATGCTCATGATGATCATCAACCTAAAGGAAGTCTTGGAGGAAGTAGTAGTGGAAAACACTCAGTTGCAGGGGGAGACACTACTGAATCAGCAGACAATGGAGAAAATTCAGTTACTGTTCATAGTCAGACAACAAGAGTGCAGTCAGATTCACCACAGAATCCTGGACAAAATTCCAATCTGTTTGATGAAGCAATGGATATTGATGATGATGAGGAGTATGATGAAGGTCCACAGAGGTTTAGAAGTCTCAATGAGGTTTATCAGGAGACAGAAGAAGTGGAACTGAATTCAGATATTGAAATAAATGCTCTACTAGTCATAATGGAAGAGCCTTGTAGTTTCAAGGAAGTTGTGACTGATCCAGAGTGGGTCCAGGCTATGGACAGTGAGATTCAGCCTATATGCAAGAATGGAACTTGGGATTTGTCAGTGTTACCACCTGGTCATAAACCCATTGGGCTCAAGTGGGTTTATAAGCTGAAGAGAAATTCAGAGGGGGAGGTAATAAAGCACAAGGCTAGGCTGGTTGCTAAGGGATATGTACAGAAGCAAGGTGTGTACTTTGAGGAGGTTTTTGCATCTGTTGCTAGGCTTGATACAATCAGATTGATTTTGGCTCTAGCTACCAACAGGGGCTGGCAAGTACATCATCTTGATGTGAAATCTGCTTTTCTCAATGGAGAATTGGAAGAGGAGGTGTATGTATCACAACCAGAAGGTTATGTTGAAAAAGGAAAAGAGAAAATGGTACTGAAACTAAGCAAAGCCTTGTATGACTTGAAACAGGCTCTAAGAGCCTGGAATGTGAAACTTGACAAAAGTCTGAAGTTGTTGGGATTTAGCAAGTGTGCTAGTGAGCCTGCAGTTTACAAAAGAGGAGTTGGGAAGAAAGCAGTGATACTTGGTGTGTATGTAGATGACTTAATAGTGACAGGAGAGGATATCTCTGAAATTGCAAATTTCAAGAAGCAGATGACCTCACAATTTGAAATGAGTGACTTGGGTTTGATGTCATTCTATCTGGGAGTTGAGGTTGAGCGGAAGATTGCATTCTAATCAAACCGTCAAGCTATGCACAGAAGGTGTTGACTCAGTTTGGGATGTCAGATTGTAATCCCACTAAATTTCCAATGGATCCAGGGTGTAAACTGAATGCAGATAAAGGGGGAGAGAGAGTTGATGCTACAACATATAGAAGGATCATAGGTTGTCTCAGGTACTTGTTGCACACAAGACCTGATCTCTCTTTCTCAGTTGGACTTGCAAGCAGGTTCATGGAGAAACCAACAACTATGCACATGAAGGCTGTGAAACAGATCTTGAGGTATGTCAAGGGATTAGTAAACTATGGTCTGGTCTATACTCAAGGGAAAGAATATGACTTGTTAGTGGGGTACACTGACGTAACACCCCGGGAGTTAATCTCTTAATTAAAAACTAATCATGTCATCATATGCATTAAGCATCATTCATTTGTTTGAAAAACCTGGATATGCATTGAACTAAAATGAATTTACTTGCTTGTGTTTGATCAATTGTTGAATGCAGGTCATCTTTTCAAATTCTCAAATTTAAATTGGAATCCAAACCCTAATTCCCAAAGGGAGTTGGATTAAACCCTAAACATGATTTTCAAAATCTATAAGGTTTTTGCATATGGTTGTTAAGAAAAGTTGTAGATCATGAATTTCTGGGCAACTTTCGTATTCAAAGTTTTTCATGAAAACCCCTGGGAGCTTGAGCATTTTGCAAAATAGCCACAGGGTCAGTTCAGTCTTTTCCTCAAGCAGTTGCATGGCGGGGTTGAACTCGACGCCGACACCTGGCCGGACACCTGTTGACGCCACCGTGCGACTCCTGTCCTTGACTCACGTCTTGTCGTGTGTGTGGCGGCATCGCGGAACCGTTGCCGTCTTCAAAACGGGACACCGTCCACTCTGCCTCCCTTTCCACGCCACGCCATCACTCTGCTCTGCTCCGCCGAGCGCTCCACCATCATCGACGATCTCGTCCGAGCCCGTGAGACACTTCCAATCACTCAATCCATTTCCATTGTCTTCGTTTTGACCTTGCGCGTCTCGGAGTGAGTTAGTTGAAGTCGTTGAGCTTGCATTCATCTAGCGTGGTTCCGTCTTCCTTAGCTCTGGCGAGAGCGTCGTCGATCTGGTCAGTCCTCAACCAGGCTACGCAGGAGCCACATTGTCTTTTTATCTTGAGATTCTTGCTCCTTGTTCATCTCCGATTCTTGTCGGTTTCTCCGTTTTGCAAATGGTGGACCATAGCTCTGGGAATATCTTCGTTGCCGCTCGGTTCTTCGTCTCCGCCGGCACGTTCTCCATCGACCGTCGTCGCTGCTTCATCTCCGGCCACGCTTGCTAGCACTTCGTGACCAGGGTGAGCTCCTAGACCTCTCCGCTCCACTCATTTGTCCGTGAATCGAGCCTTCGAGCTCTGTCCTCGAGCGCCGCCGCGGTTTATGTTCGGCGCGGCGGTGTGTTCGTCGTCTAGTCGTTGTAGTTGATCTTTTTGTGATCCAAGTCTTGCGCTAGCTCGGCTAGCCATCCTGAGTCTGTTTCGAGGGGTAGTTGCCCTCGAGCGCGTGCGTGTTTTCTCCGGCGCACGTCGCGCAGATCCCCACCGACCGCCATGGCCGTCGATGAGGATGTTGCGTTTAGCTCTGAGTTCGTTTCGTGCGCGCTTCGCGTTGTTTGGGGGCCGCTAAGCTTGCTAGGGTTGTTTGTTGAGCTGATCGAGGTCTGATCGAGGCCTGTTTTCTCCGGCGTATGTGTGGTCGAGCTCGGTTCGCCGCCATTGCCGTCGACAAGGTCTCCTGGGTAGGTTTTAGCCTCGTTTTTGTTGGGCGTCTTGCTCGTGGTTGTTCGCTGAGTCGTTATCGAGGCCTAGTTTCTTCGATCGAGGCCTGCGCTCGACGGTGCGCGATCGGTCGAGCTCTGGCCAACCGCCATGGCCGTCGATGAGTTGTCTCTGAGGGTTTCTTTGGGTCGTGGCGCACCTCGTTGGGTTCGGCTCGGCGAGCCGAAGCAGGTTCGAGGGATAGCCGTTCGGTTTGGTCACCAACGGCGACGCGCCGCCGTGTTTTGTGGTCATCGGCGCCGCTGCGAGCGTCTGCGCCACTGACGGACGGGACCCAGACGTCAGTGGGTTTTATAAAGGGTTTTTCCTTTTTCCTGTTTTGTGCAGTAATAGCTTTTGTTATTTTTGTATGTTTAAATCTGTGCATGTTTAAATTCTGCAAAGTTTTGTGTATGCTCTCTGTGATGTGGAGTTTTTAATAAAAATAAAACATGTCTGTGTTCAATATGTTTTTAATCCTGTAAAAATGCCCAAAGTAATTGAAAAATGAGTTTTTCATAAGTTTTGCATGCTCTGTAGGTTGCTCCAAAAATTCTGAGAATTTTTGTGTAAGCTTTGTACTCTGTTACCTTGTTGTACAAAAAGTTTGGGAGTTTTTGGATGAGCTTTTCTACATGGCTAGTTGTTTAATTAGTTATAAAATGTTTAGAAACCCTAATAACTTTAGGCTTTGAGTGATTTTGGATTATTTGATACAAATGGTCATTGTCCAGTGACAAACACAAGTTGGACATGCTTGATGTAATGTTGTTTGCTCAGTTTTTTTGGATGTAATTATTAACTTAGATAATCAAGATAAATAGGGTTTAATTAGTTTGCTTTTTAACCTAGTGTTGCTTTCCTTCATGAAGGGAAGTGGTACTCAAGGTGCAATCTGTTTTAGTCTTCTCTTAAGAGCATGTTTGTTTGTGTTGAGCATCATGTTTACTATTCAAGCATCATCTAAAACATGTCATTATATCGTGTAGATTGTCCGTTGGTTGGGTTGGATACCTCCAGTGAAGAGGTTTTCTCTCTTGAATCTGAGCCCGAGTTCGTTTATCCCTCCAACCAAGGCAAGCCCCGGTGCATTCAAACACTTCCTTGTATTTAAAATGATTGCTTTAAATACACTTATGTTTATTCTATTGCATTACGGTACTTTATTAAATTCTCACTTGATGCATAGCTTTATCCTTGTACTATTTGTACCTTTAACCTTGACACTTGTTTAAAGATGCAAAGTTTTTGCAAAAATGCTTAGTATGCTTAGAACTTTTATAGTAGGTGATTTCCGGTCACCTACGCATAGCGTATTGCTTCAGCAAATGGTTATGTTTTCTGAGAAAGGGATGTTGTTGTTGGAAGTAATAATCTGAGACTGGGCGGACACGGTGTTGGAGAGCCATCAGTGGTGTCTGGTGAGCGGGTTCTTTCCGCCTGTGTCGATTAGGAACCGTCCATTGTAGACGTCCAAGGGTTGTGACTTTGGAGTACTTATCACATACTTCGAGAAGCTGGACTTTGGCTATTCTCGTCTGAAGAACGGTTAACTCGCACTGGGAGTGGAGAGATGGCGAGAGTAGTGTGTACCCTCTGTGACGGAACCGCCCAAATTATAAGAGATCAAGTGCTAATGTAGCTGATAACTACCATTTACAACACTTGAGCCCATATAATCCCGGTAGTCCGGAAATCTCGAAGGATTTCTTACATCAACTCAGGATCGCGTACATTCAGGGATACACATCCGAACGAGCCACAAATCAAACGGAAATACTTGAAATAAAGTTATTACAACACTTTGCTCCAAATAAAAGTAGTACTTACGCCACAACACTTGCGGCCAAATAAAACATTGTTTGAAACTGAACTTGAAGTTTTCAAAAGACAGGGTGCCCACAACATCAGGTCCGACAACAGCAAAAGGTGAGCTTGTAGAAGACCTTGCCCAAGGCCTACTCATCTTCTCCGTAGAAAGGATATAGACAGTGCTTACAATAGCCGATGTATACTTGGCCATCTGCAACAAACGGGATAAACCCTGAGTACGGGAATGTACTCAGTTAGACTTACCCGTCTAACTGAAAATAAAGACTCCAAGGGTATGCATGGATGTATCTGGAGTTGGGTAAGCTTTACTTTGCGGAAATGCTTAAAATTAAAGAAGTTTACTTTAATGATGCGGTGAGCAGTCATCTTTTATCCTACTAATTATTTCTAGGTTATTGCATCTACCCTAGAGCACACACTTGATTCTACCCAAACAATATAATAACATATATCCAGTTCCTTCATCAACATTTTAGTAGAACCATTAAGATGTCACATGGAGTTGTACCGTGGTGAAGCTCAGCATAATCCCCCATATCCAGTGGGGGGGCGGGAATTCGAATCGATATACACCAGCTGGTAAGATTACCTTTAACACACGCCCATGCTTTACCCCGTCGGGTCAGCATTAGGTTACCGCTCAACAAAGTCCAGGTGGTAATCGACGCGGGCTCGCATGGGTCCACCCCAATTGTAGAAAATAGATGGCCACCACGGGGCAGATCATGCCTACAGTCTAGAGGGGTGCTCACAGCTGAGCGAGCTCCGGCCCGGACAGTGTTTACTCGGCTTCGGGGTCGATACTCACAACGGCCCCTATGCGAAAGGGCGCATTCAAAGATGTAAGAGGGCCACCATCGTGTACAAACCTACACGATCCAATGGACGGACTGCCCCCAAGTCTAAACCACTTGGTGCACTTGCCTTCCAGTTGACCGTATTCCATTACTACCATAGGTTCTTTCCACGATAGCGAATATAGCCAACCGTGATAGTATTACCCCCAAGGGATAATACGAAACATAAAAAGAAAGGTAACCATTATTTCTAAGCATGCTAAGCGGTTGCTTTTACTTTATTAGCAGGGTAACAAGGTAGATAAAACAAAGATCAAGGAAGTCAATGCATCAATTTGGGATTCAAACAACTCCTATCACCTAATGCATCACAGTATAAAATACTCAAGTAGATTAAATTGTAAAAACTGGGAGGCTTAAGAATGCTCCGGGGCTTGCCTTGAGAGAAGGTGGAGGGTTGGTGGTCAGGGCACTCAGGAAGGTTAGTGTCGAGCTCTTGGTACTCCTCGTACAGCTCCTGTACTTCCTGGACTTCGGTCTCTGTGGGCTCCTGATGTTCCTCCACGGATCCTAAATGATTGCAATGCATAAAAATAAATAACTGAATGGTGCAAGGATGATGCTTGAACAGGTTTTTTAACACACTAACAGAGATTCTAAGCACACACCCAAGAGAACCACCACAAAGCTACTAAGGCTCGAGCTACTAGCTAGCAGGACAAAACAGGCTATAACTAAAAACAGAAACTAGCAACAAGACTTTACCAACTCTAGACATAACAAACAAGCATGGCATACAACTGAAAACAAAATAGGAAATCATTTCGGGAACGGGCTCGAGGCACGTCGAGGCAACAGACGAGCGTGACCCTCGATTACTCGAGGATGACCCTCGACTACTCGAGGTCCAGCGACCATCGATCGAAAACAGAGAACGGCTGATCGACGTTTTCTCGCCGATGGTGAAGTCTTTGGCGGTAGGATTGGCTGGGCTAGGCTCGGGATGACTTACGCGCATCCACTGGTGGTGTTGGTTGAACAGTTGCGACCGTGAAGAGGGTCGACGGTGTGCAGTGGTGGTGCAACACGGCGGTGTGATCATCGGCAAAGCGATCATCGGCAAACGATCATCGGCAAGCGATTATCGGCAAAGCGAAGCTCGGCGCTGTGATGCGTGAGCATTGTGGTGATGAGGCAAGTGCGGCTGGAGGGCTAGCTGAGCCAGAGAGGCTCTGTGGAAACCTGTCCACGTGCAAGCTCCGCGGCGGCGGCAATGGCGCACGGCCAAAGGTGTTGTGACGACACGGGTCGAACTGAAGCTATGGGAACGGTGTTCTCACCTCGGTTAACTCCGGCGAAGCTTCCACGAAGATGGAGGCGTCGGAGACGAGACGACGAACGGCGAATGCTGGTTGATCGGTGCGGTGGGGATTCAGAGTCGAAGAACGACGAAAGCGTTCCGGCGACTGGAGTCCACGGCTGGGGAAGAAAAGGCGAGCAGCGTGGGTGCGGGGCAAAGGCGAAGGCTAGGGCAAGAGGGATTGAGCACAGGAGCTTGGGTGGTGGTGGATTTGAAAAGGGGCGCTTGCGGTGCTTGGAGCTCTCGGCTGGCGAGAACAGAGACAATGCGAGCGATTGCGCGAGTGCGGATGAGTGTGGATGAGTGCGGGAGGTGGTGGAGGTATAGGCGCTCCTCCTGGCTTGGTCATGGCCGACCGGCGCTGCTAGAGGGGATGTGACGCGATGTGCGGCGGTGGCAGCGGCGCTGGCGTGCTTGCGGCGAGCGGCGCAGAGCGGATCACGACTTGGTCGACGCGCCGTTAGCGCGGATTCGCGCTTGACTGCGAAAGAGACAAGGCGGCGCGCTGATCGGACGCGGCACTGCGGCGACATTATTGCGAAACGACGGCACGGCGCGCGGCAGGGCGGCTGGCAGGTCTGCGGCGGCGAAGCGGGACGTCAGCGGCGGAAAAGCGGAGCCAACTTGGTCCTAGCGTCGTTAACTCAGATTTGAGGGAGACAGCGCGAGCGGCGACAGCGATGGCGTGTTCCACTTCCGTGGTCAGGCATCGGCGGCCACGCGGCGGATGACTCCGACGTACGGCTCAGCTGCGGTCGGGTGAGTGCGCGCGGGCGTGCGCGACACGTGCGTGCGGTCGAGCGTGCGGGAGAGGGTCGATATCGAGGGTAGGGTCGATCAACTGATCGAGCCTCCGACTCGGTCGAGCCTTCCGTGCGGGGTCGTTCGTTCAAGCCTCCGTCCGATATCGAGGGGTCGAAGGACTCGAGGGTAGAAGAACTCGAGGGTAGGGCGTCGATAGACTGACTGGTCGATCGAGCCTCGGCCTGGGGTCGTTCGCTCGGACCCGGTCCGTCATCGAGCCTATCGAGCGGTGGTGCTCGGCCTGTGTCGATTCTGATTTCCTTTTCCATTTTCTTTTATTTAATAAAACTAAGCAGAGTAACTAAACAGGTTAAGCACAAGATTAAGCACAAAACGCCTATTCAATTCTAGTTTCAAAATACCTAAACACACACATGAGATGATAGCATATGCAAACATGAATGCAATGAAATGATGTGCTTAGTGGCTAATGACGATCCTAATGCAAGCTTGACACAGGGTGTCACACCCTCCAAGTTAGCGAACTGGATGGAGGTGTACTATGCTCACGGGTGGCGGAACCCCGGTTTTGGCGAGAGGATCCAGGGAAAGGTAGTCATATGCGTGCTTTAAGCGGTTGTATATGTCGTGTGATAGGGAAGCCCCAGCTGGGATAAACCGGTTCGAATCGTCGTGTTCCTCGATAATGGAAACATGACCCTGTCCTCTACCGCGTAGTAATACACTTCAACTGGATACTTGTTGGATCCCCGCAGGGATGTTTATTACCTTGTTATCGATCATACATCTAGGTCGGTACTTGAGTAATCTTATGGATAATATAAATGAATTTCAATTCTTGTTATAAATGCTCTTTTATGCAAAATACTTGATTCTTGCAAACCACACCTTGAATCCTATGACTTGCATACTGTTTGTCCACCAAATACTTTTCTTTGTCGGATAAGTCTTGTTGAGTACTCCCGTACTCAGGGTTTGTTAACCCCTGTTGCAGATGAGGATCACAACCCGGTTTGTGTGGCTTCTTGCTGCATGACCGTGGTCAGTGTAGATGAAGATGAAGAATAAAACTGTCCTTGCTTGACTCTTGGGCAAGAGTACCTCAGTTGTTTGTTCATACTCTATCAGCAGCTTGATGTATTTAACGTATGACACTTAAGTTATGTTTCAAAACTTATGGTTTGTAATATGACTTTAAATTTCTGCTACTTTGATGTAATATAAAAAATTTGTATTACTTCTGTAATGATTGTGATGAGGTGATCCTATTCGGAAAGAGGTGGATGACCCGCTGCAAAGTGGCGACACCTGACGAACTAATTAAGATTTGTATCATCTGTTGGGATTAAGTTGGTTAATCCTGACAAGTGGGCCCTATTCTTAAGAGGTTCTGTCACAACTGACAGTGATTCAGCTGGAGATCTTGTGGGAAGGAGGAGCACTGGAGGTATGGCATTTTATCTGAATGAAGCTCTGATTTCCTGGAATTCTCACAAGGAGAAAACAGTAGCTTTGTCATCGTGTGAGGCTGAGTTTATGGCAGCAACTGAAGCTGCTAAGCAAGCTTTGTGGCTCAGAACTTTGCTAAGTGAGTTACTTGCAGAGAAGCCTAAGACAGTGACACTACGTGTGGATAACAATTCAGCTATTGCCTTGATGAAAAACCCTGTCTTTCATGGCCGTAGTAAGCACATAGATGTGAAGTATCATTTCATTAGAGAATGTGTCAAAAGAGGCCAGATCATGGTGAAGAGAGTTTGCACTTTGGAGCAGAAAGCTGATGCACTGACAAAGTCACTGAATGTAGTCAAGTTGGCTGTTATGATACATCTACTTGGTGTTCGTGATTTGGGTAAACATCAAGCTTAAGGGGGAGATTGTTGGCGTAAGCATGATGTTCACAGGTGATGTGGACACTGTTGACACCGTTTTTTGGCATGTGTCAAATGAGCTAAGACTTGCGTTGATTGGTAACCATTTTCTATCGGCATCGGAAGGTCATCGGTCAAATTTACCGATGAGAATGATTGTTGCGAAAGGAATAAGTTTGTTGCCGATAGAAGCTGGACGATTCTTGCCGATAGGAGTTAATTGAAGACAAGTTACCAGCTGAGGTGGAAGGTTGCCGATTGGGAGGTATTACCGATGAAGAGATGATGTCGATAGGCACAGGGTGACGTGGTGGTTGACGTCAGCAAGGGGTTGCCGATGGCAATAGAAGGAAGTTGCGGATTGGAAAGTCTGTCGATGGAAAGTTTCATCGAAGAAAGACATAAGGAAACTGGTAATCTCATACCAGTGTTGTTATAGAAGTTTGAGTCCGACTCTTGCATGAGTCATTTATTTCCTTAGAAATAGAAATATTTGTTTAGGAAAATATCATTGTCCGACTCCTGCGCGAGTCAATTATTTCCTTAAAGATAGAAGTTTTGTTTAGGAAAGATATGAGTCGTGTCTGTATATAACTCTTTTTGCTGGGGTATAAATATGTACCTAGGAGTCGTGGAAAAAGATATCAATCATACATCAAACAAATCTATTACTCTTATTTACTTTTACTGCAATGTACCCTTTTATTGTATTAGTCTTAGTTTATCTACGAGTTCTTCAAGCTTCGACGGGCTGCATCTCTTTGATCTCCGTCAAACCCTTGTACGTTCCACGTGGGAGTAATCTGAGCCTTGACATCCGGGCGCATCGCTGTTGTCTCGTTCAGCTCTGCTCTAATTATCCTGATCAAGTCTAAGTCTTGGCATCCGGGCGTATCGTCGTTGTTTTGCTTGGATCTTGTTCTAGTTATCGTTCTTGTCGATTAACTGGCCAAATCGACTGGCACACCTTTGGATATCGAATTCGGGTAATAGCCCGAGGTGTTCGCAGATTCTGACGCTTTTTGTGTCAACAGACACTGTGGTGTGGCTGGTAAAGCAAATACTGCAGATGAATTTGGATGGAAGCTTTGGCGGGAAGAGCTGGTGGACTGGAGATCGTGGGGTGACCACGCGCACGACGTCGCCCAGCTCAACTGTCTTGTTTTCATCTCACTGTATCTCGTTTGTTTTACGTTTTCAGTGTTGTGTTTGTGTATTCCATGGACTGATATAAGTACCTGGATGTAAGAGGTGTTATGTTGCGCCTCTAGTCAGTTGTAATTATGTCTTGAACACTTGTTATCGAAGGTAAAAAGGGGAGCCGACGCCCTGTCGGTTTCTGTGTGTGTTCTTGATTCCTAGGACTAGCCACTGTGTGAATTGCTTGAGATTATCGATCCTTGTGCTAACAGGAG
This sequence comes from Microstegium vimineum, assembly GCA_022036555.1. Classification (NCBI taxonomy): domain Eukaryota; kingdom Viridiplantae; phylum Streptophyta; class Magnoliopsida; order Poales; family Poaceae; genus Microstegium; species Microstegium vimineum. The sequence goes on from CM039124.1 coordinate 63,662,088, forward strand.
CCTCATCCGCAGTGCATAAGGAACGCGCCCACCGCGGCGTGCGCGAGCACCCGCACCTGGGGCACCCACGCCGGCCACACCAGGCCGCGCCCCCCGTCCGGTCCTCGAACCCCGCGGGCAGCAGCTCGCCCACGTCGTTGTCGGTGCCGGGTGCGGACATGCCGGCCGGCTTGCGGAAAGCCCATAGGAAGCGGACGCCGGCGAGCTCAAGGCCCAGTGCGAGCTCGTGGACGGTCTTGACGGTCAGTGGCGCCTCGCTTCCTAGCGCCACGTAGATGGCAGACTTGGGTGTCTGCTTGTCCAGCCATTGAAGGACCTCGGGACGTGCCCCTGGTGCTGGTATGGTGGAGCCGTCGTCGTCGTCGAGTACAGGCTCCAGCAAGACCCCGGCGGGGACGGCCGGGTGTTGGAAGAGATCGGTGAGGAGGGCGAACACCCTGGGCACGTCGACCTCGTCGCAGCTGCGGTAGATGGTGAGGCGGGTGCACTCCAATACCTGCCACACGCGGTCAAAGTCGGACACACCGGACGCGTTGGGCTGGAACGCGGCGAGGATCCAGTCGGCCTCGTGGCGGCGGTAGGCGATGGCGGGAGGGAACGAAGGCAGCCATTTCGGCGGCACGGTGCAGTCCTCCTCCGTCGTGCGCGGGTGCGCGGCGTTCGCCGACCGCGGGCCAAGGAACGCGACCCAGGCCGCCTGCACGATAAGAAACGCTGCGCATGGCACCTTGTGCTCGTCAGCGATCGCCGGGACCCAGCTGTGGCAGAAGTCGACGACGATCCAGTCGGGCCTCCTCGTCCCACCGTCGTCGGCGACGGCGGCCGCGAGGAACGCCGCGAACGGGGCGGCGAGGCCGTCGAGTGCCTTCTTGAGCAGCTCCTGCCTCTCCGGAGGCACGTCTGCCGTGGACTCGGCGCCCTCGGGCAGGCCGTCCACGACGGGCGCGGGAAGCGCCACCAGGCGCACGCGGGGCGACAGGTCCGCCGGCACCGGCGGCAGCCTGGCGACGTTCCTCGGCGTGGAGAGGAAGGTGACGGCGTGGCCCCTCGCCGCCAGGCGCTTGGCGAGCTCCAGGTACGGGATCATGTGGCCGAACGCCAACCATGGGAACAGCACCACGTTCAGCTTGCCGCCGCCGGCGGCTGCGGCTGCTTCCACTTGCATTGACATGATACGTACTACTGTTCGTGTTGCTGTCCACCACCAGCAGCAATTTTTGTTACAGAGTTTTGGGTATTGGACTCCCATATCATATAGTAGCTAGTCCCATGGAGGCACGGAGTGTGCTCAATTTTGGTACGTGGATAGACTTTTCTTCTTAATATTTTAGTCAACCACGTGAATGGCAGTGACTGTGACCCACAGTCCACATGATTGTAACATTATGCCTAATTGCTAAAAAAGAACATGAATTCGGACCATCTATTCTTACGTTGTGCTAGAGTATCTCCAAGCGATTAGTTAAATCATTTTCTAAAGATAAATTTAGTTATTATTAAAAAAATCATTTCCAACAGACACCGACTCTCTAAATTTAGCCTACTTCACTAGTCATGGATCTAGTCTTTTCATTTTACACGGTCTATTGAAGTATTATAGTATTATTCATTTTATAGAGTAACTAAATCACTAAATTTGTCGGTCTTTTTAGCCGATCTTTTGGATATGCTTTTATATAGAGATACTAATTCCTTAGAAAAAAAGTGATTTGTCTGGCATCTGTTGGCTTCTTTCCGTAGTTGTGACCACGGAGCCTGTTTCGCGGTTGGATTTTGGGGCTGACATTGGACTTACGTTGTTTTTTACTGTTTTATTGTGAGATAAAATAATTGAACAATGGCAGTTGGATTTTCGGTCGTTTGGCCTTTCCTTTTGGAGGTGCTGCAACACATTGGTTTCTCTCGTCGTTGGACAAACTGGATTTCAATCCTACTGTCCACGGCCAGCACAAAGGTGCTACTCAATGGAAGACCTGGCAGAAGGATTGCACACGCCAGGGGACTGAGGCAAGGTGATGCTATCTCGCCAATGCTTTTTGTCATCATGATGGAGCCGCTGAATTCACTTATCAGAGAAGCCGATCGCCACCTGACGTTGTCCCCACTACCGGGCAATGTGATCGCTCACCGAGCTTCCTTATATGCTGACGATTTGGTGATACTTGTGGCGCCGCTGACTGCTGATTTGCAGTGTTTGCATCAGATACTTCTCTTGTTCGCTGGGGCGTCGGGTCTCAATGACCAACGTTGACAAATGCATGGCCACGCCTATCCGCTGCACCGAGGAGATGATCACGGAAGTCCAAAATGTTTTCCCATGTGTTCTGGCACCCTTCCCATAGGTATTCCCTTGTCGTTAACTAAGCTAAAAAGGGCTGATGAGCAGCCTTTGGCGGACAAGATCTCCTCCAGGATCCCAACTCGGAAGTCAGGGATGCTCACTCATGCGGGTCACGTTCTCCTCACCAAGGTCACTCTATCTGCAATTCCTGTGCACATCAGCCTCGCTTGTTGTTTATCCAATTGGGCGATAGTTCAGATTGACAAACGCCGTCGTGTGTTTCTGTGGGCTGGTACTGTCGCTGTTTCAGGGGGGGAAATGTAAAGTCGCTTGGAAGACAGTATACAGACCAACGAACCTGGGGGGCTCGGTGTTTTGGATCTGCGTTTCTTTGGTTTTGCCCTTCGTTTGCGTTGGGAATGGCTACGCAGAGCCGAGCCGGACCGGTGCTGGGTCGGTTTGCCGGCCAGGCTTGACAGGCCGACTGCAGCTATGGCTGAGATAAGCTTATCAGTTGGCGATGGAAAGGCAGCTTTGTTTTGGACAGACAATTGGTCATATGTTGGGCCGTTATGTCGCTACGCCCCACAACTCTTTGCTGCCATTTCAAGGACAGGGAAGAAGAGATCACTCAGAGATGGGATCCATCAACATCGCTGGGCAAGAGGCATCGTGGTTGCACTCACTGTACAGGTGCTTTGCCAGTACCTGTTAGTTTGGGATTTGCTTCAGGAAGTGAACCTCAATCCTCTACAATCGGATCGTTTTGTGTGGAAATGGTCGACGGATGGGAAATATTCAGCTTCATCAACGTACAGAGCATTCTTCGAAGGTTCTACATCCTTGCTGGGTGCAAAAGAGCTATGGGCGGCAAAGGCGCCAGCGCGTGTCAAATTCTTGTTTTGGATTGCGCTACACAATCGTCTTTGAACCGCTGAAAGACGTTGGCGCCACAACCTGCAGGCTGACCAATCTTGTGTCCTCTGTGCTCAGGAGCCCGAAACTGAATGCCATCTCTTCCTTGGTTGTGTTTATGCCAAGCAGATTTGGTTCTCTTTGTTGTCGCCGCTTGGGCTGGCTGCGCTCTTGCACGATCCTGTTCATGATCTGGGAAGCTGGTGGCTCTGTCAGCGATCGCGCCTAGACCGTCAGGCGCGCCCCGGCTTCGACTCCATGTTGCTGCTCACCGCCTGGAATCTTTGGAAAGAGAGGAATAACCGGACCTTTGCCAGGCCTGCATATGATACTCAAAAACTTAGACAGTCGATCGTCGCTGAGGCAGCTGTTTGGGTGGAGGCGGGCTTCATGTCGCTTTCTAGTTTCTTAGTTCTTTGGAGTCCACGCTAGGAGGTCTGTTGTTGGGTGCTCAGTTTTCAGAGCCGTGTTTCTGTACCTTCTGTTTTTTCTGTGCTTTTTTCGGCCTCTTGGACTCGGCTCGCCATCATCCTCTCGCACTCCTTTGCTTGTAACATGTTGTTACTTTCCTCTTAATGAAAAACGGGTTAACCACCCAATCGAGAAAAAAAATTGAACAATGGCTGATCAATTAGGCCGATAAGTTAAGTGAACATGCTGTCATGGGCTGTGGGCACCATGAGACGAGCAACAACCATGTCCATTTGGAACATCATCACCATTATGGGCAAAAAACATGAACTCTCTATGCCACATTGCCAAGGATCTCGTTCCACTAGTGTAAGGTCCTATCCCAAGGCTAGAGGGGAGGTGAATAGCCTAAATCGAAATCTAAAAACAAACTCAACAACAAGTTAGATCACAAAGAAGCAAAGCTAGGATTGCACTAGCCTACTAGAAGATGCGAAGCTTCCTAACCACAATACTAGCCTAATATAGCTCTATCACTCAATGCCTAGCACAATTCTACTAACTTACAAGCACAACCTAATATACTACTAGCACGTATGAATAAGGAAATGCGAGGATGGGAAAGTGATTATACCGCCGAGTAGAGGATTGATCCAATCAAAGGATGAACAATGAACTCCAATCAATCGCAAGGGAGACAAGAGAGTTGACACTTGATTTTTCTCCCGAGGTTCACTAGTTTGTCAACTAGCTACGTCCTCGTTGTGTCGGCTCTCTCACTTGGAGGTTCACGCGCTAATTGGCATCACATGCCAAACCCGTCACCGGGTGCCGCACAACCAACACAAGATGAGGCCACTCCAAGACACGCGCAATCCACTAGAGTTACCTTTGCGATCTCCCACGGGGAAGGCACAAGAACCCCTTACAATCACCACTTATGGTCGACGAAGCACAATCACCAAACTTCTCGAATCCACACTGTTGCTTCAACCGTCTAGGTGATGGCAATCACCAAGAGTAACAAGAAACTAGCAGCGGTATCAACTCTCAAGTGCCACTAAGATGAACTCACATCATGCAATGCACTAGAACACTCAAATCTCTCAAAAATAGATGATCAATCAATGATGAGATGAGTGGGAGTATGTGTCACAAGCTCACAATAGTATGCAATAGCCAAATATGCAAGAGAGACTCCTTGAACCAGCCACACACCCTTAAATAGTCTCCTCAAAGAAACTAGCCGTTATGCACTTGGGGCTGCTGAAATCGTGACCTCCGGACCAATGCACCTGGTCCAACGCTATGGTCTGGAGCCTAGTCCGGAGCTTTCTCGAGCGCCACGTGTCCACTGACATCTGAAATCGACCGTTGAAGCTTCAAATCTTCTGACCTCCGGACCACTTGCCATAGTCCGGAGCCCCTGGTCCGACGTTTTTGACTTAGCTTCACCAAACAACTCAGTACGCACCCCTGCTTTGAACCGCTAGTCCGGAGCCTTTCTAGTCCTTCGACAAAACCACGCAGGGAGCGCCTGAGCTTCGGACCACCCCGTCGGATCATACCATCGGACCATGCAGTCTAGTCCGGAGCTCACCTTGGTCTTCTACTGAGCCACCGTCGGACTAGTCCGGAGCTTTGAGTCCGGAGCTCTTCCACTGAGCTCTGTCTGAGACTGAACCACCGGACCACTCACCAATGGTCCAGAGCTTTTATGCAACTGGTCCGGAGCTCCTGTCTTGGTCTGATTTTACTTCTCTTTTCTTCCCTTGATCTCATGTGCCACCACCAAGTGTTTCACTAACTTGTGCTCGTGTGTTGGCATATTTTATCAAGTTTTACAAGGGTTGCTCATTAGTTTAGGATGCAATGCAATGATGATCACACTAATGACACTCGATAGTTGTAACCACATACTATTGTCCCCTCTTAATAGTACGGTTACCTATCCTAAATGTGATCACACCCACTATGTGTCTTGATCACCAAAATAGAAAATCTCTAGCTTATATCTTTGCCTTGAATAGCTTAGGGTCTCCTCCTTCTTCCTTCTTCTTCAAGTGTGGAACTTTGACTTGCTTTCTCCTTAGCCTCTTCCTTGCTCCATCACTTGTCATCTTCACTTAACCTTGGTGTACTAAACCTACTCACACTTAGAGCTAGGTTAGTACTTAGGTTTCATCAATTACCCAAAACACTAGAGATCTTTCAACTAGGTAGGTGGGCGCGCTTCACCGCGCGCTGTTGCCTCCGGTACATATCTCTTTTACGAAGTGCCGCTCTACAAATGTGTGTCTCGGGCACAACATTAACATGTGTACAATAGATTGAAGCATTGGTTTATAGACAACTGAAATCTGTATTAGTTAAATAAATAATGTCAATACAATACCACATAGGTATTTTTAGGAGAAGAGAAAATAGTTCGTAAACATCATGGAAAGAGAGGTTCGTATATAGATGCCAAGTAGGATTATTTTGTCATCACATATTACAATTCCTAAATTAAAAGTACAACTCCTCGTCATATTGTGTGGATTGAAAGAAAACATCAACAGGTGTTCCCTCGTTCCAAATTGTCACTGCAACAATCGAACCAAATGTATTGCATATCTGTATCACCTTTGTGCTCTTGGATTCTCTCTGCAATCTCTTTCTTCAACTGTATTTAGATACATTTGAGAACAGGCTTCTGAAACAACTAAACAACAAGCCCATTAGAAATAATTTTCAACATCATCGATGGGGTTAACAACAAAGATTATCTCAACATCAGTACAATTGATCAAACTATTTCACTCCATTTTTTAGGAAAGAAGAATAAATGAATTTTATTGACTAATAGAAGAGTTGCTTACCGTACGTGTATATTTTAGGTGGGACTTCATATTGCCAAAACAAAAAATATCCTATTTGAACTACGGAATGATAGGATCGGTCTTGATAGTAGTTTCATTCTTTCTCACGTAGAGATTATATAGCATTTTCGTCAAAGAACAATAAATCATTCTATCACCCAAAGGATGAGACCAACTACCCTGTTGATTGTGTACGTTTCATATGAGAGTTCATGTCGCCCAAAGAAATGATATTTTATAAATGAGAACCAAGAATAGTGTTCCCGTGAAACTTGCTATCATTTTTATTATGCTTCCTGTTCCTGCCCGTTTAACACAATTAAATCAATACTTAAATCTTCCTTTCATTTTTATTATGCTTCCTGTTCTTGCCCATTTAACACAATTAAATCAGTACTTAAATTTGGGAAAAGTGCAAATGCTATAGCAGCTACCATAGCTGAATGTATTCATGTAATGATCATAAAACAATGGTATATATATTATATATGTTGATCTCAATCTCATCACACTACAATCAAACTCTAAATGAAACATGTACTGCCTAATTATAAATGATGTAAAATAAATTGCAAACTCTGAATCCTTCTAACCTAGTTAGGGGTGTAGGGTCCCAAAGCCTCTGAAAGTTCATAACTTATTTTGCATGGGGAGATTAAACCATGCGAAAATCGCGGCCAAAAAATAGAAATCAGTTCATGGGCCATAGCATAGTGTAGAACTAATTTGTACCCATGGGTCACCTCGTCCTTCTCATATGGCAGCCGACAAAGATAGAGTTGCCAACCCACCGCAGCCGCCGCCCATGGCGACGCGATAACACACAGACGGAAAACGACTACAGCTACTTAGCATCAGATGGTCGTCTAGAACCTGATCAGAATCATCCTCTACAAAAAGACTGTGTACAGCTCCCTTCTGCTCCGCCTGGCGCCGTGGCCGTTGTCAGCTCCACAAGACCGCAACACGAAGGAACAATAGCACAACTCCAAAGCGTTGAAAGAGTTCTTTTGATTTAAGTAATATATATATATATATATATATATATATATATATATATATATATATATATATATATATATATTCTTGTTTCTTATTGATGCTTTCATTGTTTTGTTTTGTTTTGTTTGTTTCATGCTTTTTAGAGGGATAGGCAATAACTTACATGCTTTTTAGACAATGAAGCTTAAGTAGACATGTACTTTTTCAACACAAAATATGTATTGGTTCATGTTTATATTAAACATCTGGTCGATATGATACATGTAGGTAAATGTTATTCATTGGCTCATTGCCATAAATATAATGCATAAGTATCCACTACTTTTGATCGCTCTACTAGTATATATCTGATAATAGAGACGGTCCCTTTCGACTATGGTGCGGAGGGTCATTCGGGTAAGATGGGCCAGAGGAAGTTTTGCTGCTTCTATCATCTTCATATGGAGCTTGGGCATAGGATATGGTGGATGTCGAGGAGTCATCAATGGGATGTGGTGGAGACGGTGGGTTGTAGTGATGGTGTATGGGGTTTGATCCGCTAGGCACACTTCTTTTTTGGTCGGGAGCTTGGGCATTGGATATGGTAGATGTCGAGGAGTCGTCGATGGGATGTGGTGGAGACGGTGGGTTGTAGTGGTGGTGTATGGGGTTCGATCCGCTAGGCACACTTCTTTTTTGGCCGGGAGCTTGGGCATAGGATATGGTGGATGTTGAGGAGTCGCCAATGGGATATGGTGGAGACAGCGGGTTGTAGTGGTGGTGTATGGGGTTTGATCCGCTAGGCACACTTCTTTTTTGGCCGGGAGCTTGGGCATTGGATATGGTAGATGCCGAGGAGTCGTCGATGGGATGTGGTGGAGACGGTGGGTTGTAGTGGTGGTGTATGGGGTTTGATCCGCTAGGCACACTTCTTTTTTGGCCGGGAGCTTGGGCATAGGATATGGTGGATGCCGAGGAGTCGTCGATGGGATGTGGTGGAGACGGTGGGTTGTAGTGGTGATGTATGGGGTTCGATCCGCTAGGCACACTTCTTTTTTGGCCGGGAGCTTGGGCATAGAATATGGCGGATGTCGAGGAGTCGTCGATGGGATGTGGTGGAGACGGTGGGTTGTAGTCATGGTGTATGGGGTCTGATCCGCTAGGCACACTTCTTTTTTGGTCGGGAGCTTGGGCATAGGATATGGTGGATGCCAAGGAATCGCCAATGGGATGTGGTGGTGGAGATGGTGGGTTGTAGTCGTGGTGTATGGGGTTTGATCCGCTAGGCACACTTCTTTTTTGGCCGTCCTCCTGCTTTGATGCCCGATTGAATGATGCAAGTCTTGGACGATGGGTAATAAACTCTAGTTGTCGTTGTCTCTCCATGTTGCCATTGACATTTGATCTCTTAGCATCAGCAAAAGTAACCTCATCAGTCCGCCACACATTGGCACTAACTGATGTTGAAGCAAAAGTGCAAACTAATAATAGTGGTACAATGGCCACCATTGCCGCCCTTGAAGGCATGTGGAATTTAGACAGTGAAGGTAACCAAGGGGACTTGGTGTACTGGTGTAGGTAAATGTGTGCACTCACCAACCCATATATATATATAGAAAACGCACTCCAGATAGAAAGTGAGAAATTAAGAATCACTTTAATAATCAATTAAAGCAGATGAGTTACTGTGTTGTTTCTAAGGCAGTTTTAATCAGGTTCCTAAAATAAAGTATGCTAATGAATCAGTTTCAAGAACGACACCCTTTAAGTTTGTTTACATAATTATTAATAAACTACTAAAACAAGTATGCATAAAATGAGGCAATACTAATGGGTCATCTAGAGAAGTATAGAAGTATGTAAAAAATCTACTAAACATTTGCACGTACTATAATCTTTTTAGAAATACGGGTCCAATCATGTTCGAAGAAAATGTATTAAATTCTCATGGTTTTATGCCAATTTTCAAGAACAACTAAAAATAGAGAATGTGAATTTTCAGGAACGGCACCCTTTAAAAAAATTCAAGAACGGTACCCTTTAAATTTTTTTGCTTTGTCAATGTCATTATTAAAGAACATACAAAATTAAGTCAATCTTTCACAGTGGGTTTGGATTGCAGCATAGATTTGTCATCAGGTCGAGACTGAAGACGATACTTTAGGCCGGCCCCTCACCTGTGATTGGTCGAAGTAAGCGCTCTAGGAGTGACCCGCCTCTCCATGACAAACAACGCCGCTAAAACGCACGAAAGAACATGGGCCGACAGATGATTAAATTTGGCTAGTCTTTTTGGCCAATCTCTTGGAGATGCTTATATATAGAGCTAATGATTCTTAAAAGAAAAGAATTGTCTGACCTGTCTTGACTTTGCTTACCGTACGTTGTGACTTAGCATATGGTTTTTTGGGGCTGATAAACCGACTTATGTTGTTTTTCTTTGTTTTGTTGTGAGATAAACCGACTTACTGCCACAAAGCGCAACTTCCGGCTTCTGCCTATCCTGAGACACATAGCCAAAGAAAAAAAAGAAAACTGGCACATTTTAGTGACTATTAATTCGCAAACTAGACCGCTACCCATATGCCTGGGAAAAAAGTCTTTAACCACCTGCATCAACTGTTGTGACACCGCTGCAACTGTATCCTGCAAATCCGGCTTGTGCATAATAGCCCAAGTACGTAGCCAGTGGGTAACCTGCACAGGAGAAATATTTTTTTTAAAAAAAAAGCAATATCATTCCTGTTGAGCCAAATAGACCAACAGGTCACAGCCGCTCCTAGCAAGAGTAACAACTTGACATCTTTATTAACACCCCTTAATCATTCGTTGAACATACAATCTATATTATGGGGTTTTAAAAATTTTGTCGCAATTTTAAATAAAAGACCAAATTGAAAAAGGAAAACGGCAGTCAAATTGAACCATGTGCCATTAGTGCAGCTTCCGTCTAAGCAAAACTCAAACCGTATATGCGCACAGTGCTTGGGAACGCGTTCCATGACACCACTGCAGACCCTTCCCCAAGACCCGAGGCAGCCATGCCCATGCTGCAGCTGTACACCGGCAGGAACCGAGCTCTCTCCTGACACCTCAAAGCCTCGGCGACCAAAGGTGAAGAAGCGTTGCAGCTCGCCCTAACAGCTACGTCTGAGCAGACTGGACGCCAGGAGCGAACTCGAGGCCGGCCTCCCTCATCTGGCCAACGCCAACCTCTCATCAGTTGCCGTGTTAACTTTTGCCGGCGGAGTTGACCTTGTGCTTGAGGCGGCGCGTGTGGGACGCGGATGTGCATAGGCACAAACACCGCCCACATGCGCGTACCTAGAACAAGGAGACCCGGAGCAGAAACAACAACAACGGAGTGCCCGAGCCGCGACGCAAGCCTTTTATTTTCTGAGAAAAGCTAAACAATACTATGCTGTTTATCTACCTCTCAACACGTACTCAATTCCATTTCTACAGTAAATCCGGCGTCTCCTCCTCTTCTTCTCCAAGTCCAGCGGCCAATTAAGGGCCTGTTTGGACGGGCTCCGACGGCTCCGGCTCCGGCTCCAGGTACTGTAGCTGCACTATAGAGGAGTCACCGGAGCCTTTGAAATCGTAGCTTCTCCGGCTCCTTCCGTTTTGCTGTGTAATTTGGAGGGAGACGGAGTTCTCAACACTGCTACAGTGACCAACAGTGACCAACAGTGCCAAGGGAGGAGGAGCTGGAGCCCCTGGAGCCGCGCCAAACACTGGCTAAGTTAAACAATACTTGGTTGTTCCTGTCCCTCTCTCTCAACACTCAGATTCGATTTCTACAGCAAATCTAGTTTCTCCTTCATCTTCTTCTCCAAGTCTAGCCGGCATAAAAGGGGGTCTAGGGGGAGGAAAGCCGGCCAGACGGTAACGACGGCGACAGATGGTGTAGAGGCCCTAACGACGATGGAGGCAGCCGGATCAGGATAGGGTGGAGGTGCCAATGGTCGGAGCTCGTCCCAGCTTCAAATCATTTTTACTAATGATCTTATCCTCAACAAAATATGACTCATAGCTCCAAGATCAATGCTTTGTTGTGTGACAGTCAGACTGCTAATTTGCCGCGACGCCAATCAACTTTGTTGTGTGACGGTCATACTGCTAATTTGCCGCGACGCCAAACGGCTTTGTTGTGGGGTGGCCAGACGGGAGTCCTAGCTAATTTAGGCTATTTTTTTTTAATCCCAGTTACTTCTTCGGTCCCAAAATATATGATATTTTTTATTCTTAGACATATCATTTAACTTTTTGTCTTTTTCTCGAACACGCAGGAGGGTTGCGTATCAATATATTAAAAAGAAAGAAAGAAGAGTGTAACACCCAATCCATAATACAAAGGGGTGTTATAAAACCCCCCACACACTAGATTACCTGTTACCAAATAAACAACCCAAGACCAATCTAACTGGAGGGCTGCAAGGCGAGAAGATGAGAAATTCCTCGAGCCCCAGCCAACTCCCACATAAACATATCATCTCTAATGGAGGAGAGCAGTCCATTAAGATCGGGCTGTCGACCATAAAAAACACAGCAATTCATGTGATTCCAGAGAAACCAAGCCACCAAAATTATAACAGAATTCGGTCCCTGCTTTGCATGATCAGCCACCCTTGTGGTCACCAAAACCCACCAATTTTCGAAGGAAAGATCATCCAGACCGGGGCTAAGCATTGTAAACCAAGTCGTTGCAGGACACTGAACCATATTTGACGCAAGAAGACACAAGATACAAGCAAGTGATTAATCGTCTCCTCCTCTTGGTCACACAGCAGACAATGCTCGAGATGTGGCAGACCCTTCTTTGCAAGCCTATCTGCCGTCCAACACTTATTGTGTGCGACCAGCCACATGAAAAATTGACACTTGCCAGGTGCCCAACTTTTTCATATTCTTTCCCAAGGGTTAAATTGTTAAATTGGATGACACCAATAAACATTGCCTAGTATGCTGACTTAGCTGAATACTTTTCTGAGAATTGCCAAATGTGAGAGTCATCCATATCCGGCTGCAACACCACCTCAGCCAAAAGCTGCCACAAATGAAGGTGGCTTAACTCTTTGTCTTATTCAAATGTTTTGTATAAATATTATTTATTTTGATATACCTTATTTATCATTAGAGATACTTTAATAATAAGTTAGCTATTTTATGATTTGTAAAAAAACTTAATAAGACAAATGATCAAACATGATATCTAAGAGTCAAAAGCATAAGTTTGGACAGAGGGAATAGGAAGCTGATCCAAATAAGGCCCAAACGAGAGGAACTAGGAAGCAAACCAGCTTTACATGTTCACAGCTTACAGCTGCATGTGTGGTGTCTCCAACTGAACTCTATTAGGAAAACAGGTTATACAACATACAAGAATAGGGCGCACCCAATGTTTAAGGATCTTGGACGAGGAGCTACGTAGCATATACAGAGATAGAAGGAACAAAATTATAACCACCCCTTTGTTAAAACTAAGGAGGGCGCAGCTGGTAGCCAAGTTCCAACCAGCACCACCTACAAACAGCGGTCTGTTTCAGAAATGACCTACATTCCCAATTGTGTCGCTACAAGGAAAGCCAAAAACTTTCACATATCCGGAGCAACAATTATTAACAAAACTTTTCCACTGTCTGCTATATGACACAATGCTCCGCTGGGAGGGAACAATATATTCCATGGTTTACAGCAAGTTGCGACATCTTGTTCTCAAGCTCAAAGTGGACCCATGTTCTGTCTCACCTAGATGAAAAGCCTTCATCAAGAAAAAACTTGCAAATGACGCCAGAAAAAGAAGTCAGCTCGGGGTGCCTCAGCATCACGCTAAAGAATCCAACTTCCTAGCTACCTAGCACACGCCAGCTGTCCTGCATCATAGAATCAACAAAATGTAAATTGATGATATAACAAACAAAAAGGCGCAGGCCGCACAGATAGAAACTACAAAATAGAAATTTCAACTTATAATACCAAAATTCTTGTTTTTAAGTGTCAGTGATAATACCGTGCAAGAACATATACAATGAAGCCTTGCCACAAAGTTGAATATCAATCACAAATATCTTTTAAGCAGTATGAATATTCCTATTTGATTGGCGCCTAACTTTGCCACAACCAAGGTTTTAGGCAAAGCATGGCAGCCACAAAAGGTGTGGCCAACAAAATGGGCACCAACAGTTGTGAATTACTTTGGTGACATGTAGGGCATAGTGCTAAGAAAGTTGTGGTGTAAACCAAAATACTAAGGAAGTGCCTAACTTGTGGCTACAAACCAAACCAGCCCTTGCAAGACTACGAAACTCTGATTAGTAATTGATAGAACACAACGAACCATAAATGCAGCTTCTAAACTTCAGTACTTTGAAAGTGATATTTTTCCAAGGACAACATTGCAACAAAAATCAGATGCATCATCAGCTATGAGGATTGAGGAATAAGATGGCTATGAACATTACACATTGCGATTGTGAACAAAAACATACTTGCCATGGCTTTATCCAAATAAGGCGCAATGAGGGCATCCAGTTGGACAACCCAAAGTGCAACTGCTGATGTTGTTTGTGGCATTGTCTGAAAGTAGACAATGATGTCATCCAGATATGTTCTAAATCTCACAGAAGATGAACTTTTGTACAACCAATCAACATCCATTGCCCCAACAAAATCAACAAGAACCTGCAGGGGAATATAAGCATGCTAAGAGAAAAGGCAGTAAAAACTAAACATATTACTGCAATAGAAGTTTCAGGTATTAAAAAAAAATCTTTTACTGACCTGCAAAAGCTCTAGCAATGATGACGTTCGTCGCAGCCGCTTAACCCACAGCTTGTGAGCAGACTTCATCCAAGAACCAGTAAAAGCTGCCTCAGGCATAGATGCCTACATGTGACAGATTATAAGAAAAATAAATCCGAATAGAAACATGTGTTTCTCAAGTTATTTGTGTAAGTAGGTTCTCAAAACTGATATAGTATGTGTGGACAAATTTGTCCCGATTATGAAACTGCATAGGAGTTGCATGTGTTTTGAAATACTAACCTCAATAGCATGAATGGCTGCTTTAAGTGCCTGTAGCTGTGATGGCAGAAATTTATGATTTGGCGCCTCATGTGAAAGCTCAGGCTCCCTGCACGTCGCCACATGTATAGCATATTTTTCTTCAAGATCAAAACCAACCTCGAAAGTTGAATGGCATATTCTGCAGTGCTTTTCATCTCTCCAATATAGATCATGACAACTTTCACAACGAACTACTGACTCCTTAAATGACTTCTTGCCACTTTTAACAGCAGTAAGGATGGAGTAAAAAGAAGTCCAGATCCACTTATCAAATGCTTGCAACCGTGCCCACATAGATATTTTTTCATCACCTCTCCTCCCACTTTCAATTACTATGGCAGTGGCGGATGATGAATCCAAATTACTATCTTTGAGGCTTGTAGGAACAGAAGTGTTCTCAATGTCTGATACAGGTGAAGCTTCATCCACACTACTTGTCTTGGGCAAAGCTCCATCTCCACCACTTGTCTGGGAGCAATATGAATCAGATGAGGCTGGAAGCCTGGCTGCTTTCCCTACTTCCACATGTTTTTTCATGGCTTCAAAAAGGCAGGCTTGTCTCTTTTCCATCGATGTAAGGAGATGTGCTTCCCTAGTACCCCTGCTATCGAGGACAGATAGCAAGGAAAGTAATTCCTGCAATGACGTAAAAAAAAGGATAAGGCAATTTTACAAAATTAAGCTCAAATAAGAAAATTGATATCTCAGTAGATCGTGGACAACCTGTGGTGAATCGATCACCTCCCAGTGACCATCCTCTGAGGACTCAAAGTAGACCCTACGATGCCCTGGATCATCTTCCCTACAAGGGCCAAGGAAGAGCCAATAGCTATTATACCTGCGGTCTGATCCTAAGAGAACAACTTGTGGTTCATGAGCAGCGACAGGCAGATCGTTCCTTCCAGGGTCAGTAGTGTAATCCTGATTTTTTCGCCTGCCTGGTCGGCCTTGATGACAACAATCCAAACTTACTGATCCATTTAAGGACTCGTCGCTATATTGACAAAGGTTTTTTGTTGATTTCTTTATTTTCCCACCTGATTGTGGTGGATGCACTCTTGGCACATTATGCAAGACTCTTTGTGGTTCCTAAAAGATATGAAAAGTAATGGGATAAGCTTCAGTTATTCAAAACAATACAAGTGAGGACAAATATATTTTCAGAAAACAGTGATCAACCTACACTACACATAATAAATGAAAATAATGCAATTCTAGTTCTCTCCTCAGTTAAACTACCTGAAGTTTGACCAAATTTATCAATATTTATGACATCAAATAGTTACTACCTCTGTCCATAAGTCTCCATCGTTTTAGCCTTTGACACAATGACCAAGGAGCAGCAAACTAGCGTTATTTTCCATTTAATTGTGGCGGGTGCAGCACGTACGAGGAGTTGCGGGCATGGAGCAGCCAAGGAGCAGCGAGGAGAATTTTATGCGCAGCACGGAGCAGCCAAGGAGCAGCGAGGAGCAACAAATGCACAGCCTGTACGACCAGCCGAACCTACGGAGACTTTTGGAAAATTTGTTTTTGTTCACACGATTGAGACTTATGGACGGAGGGAGTATAATATTAAAATATATTCAATGAAGAATCTAATGGTACTTATTTGGTATCATAAATATTGATATTTTTCTATATAAACTTGGTCAAACATAGTATGCATTGACTATGTACTATGTTAGAATTGCATCCCTTTCTAGACGGAGGGAAATAACGGCACACTTATGGATCATCTCTCTTCCAATAAAAAAGAATAAAGAGTAAGTTTGCTGACGATCAAGAGTAACACTTATGCACACTTACGGAGGGAAATTGATCAAGAGTAACAATCTTTCATGTATCTAATAGTCAAATTGGCAGTAAATTTAAAGTAAAATTTCTTGAGAATAAAGATGGCACACTGCAAGCGAAAAGTGCTGAAACAATTACTAAAGATTACCTCAAGCCTTGGAACAGAACCAGCACCAGAAACAACATTTATTAAAGCAACCAAACAATCCAACTTCTCATCAATGCTTAAATCTGAATACTCGCCTTCCATCAATGCCAGAAGCCATCTTTCACCTGAATAACTTTCATCAATTTCACTACATTTATTTGGACTTTCAAGTGCATTTTTCTCCTTCCTTCAAGCAAGTCTACTTTCATTTTCAGGAAATTTTAACTTTTGTGAAGCATCAGATCCATCATCACTTCTGCTAGCATCCTCATCATCATCAACACTTCCAGAATCATCACTATCTAATATAGAATCTTCTTCCCCTTTAATTTGGGGGTCAACACGGAGACGATATGCAGAAGGTGCAATCTTCTCAAATAATGTGATGTCACTAGAGAGAGCTAAAGAGATCAACTGCTCTAGTTCTGATGGGCTTGAAACATTAAGATCAATAATCTGAAAAGAGAAAATCAGGGAAATGTTACAGACAAACTCAGTTAAAAACAGAGGGAAGATCAGTTGTTACCAATATTAACAATTTATTTCCAATACTAACAAGATAAATACCTCAGATGATTTGGCTAGTACTGAAACCTTCAACCCACAACTTCCTGCCTTAGACAACAATGCAAACAATTCTCCTTTCAGTGTGCGGGTCCGTAAACCATATTTAACCATTTGATTTTTCTCCTGGATGAAGGTACCAAAAGAATTTTACTACTAAAGATACTTGGATCATTAGCAGATTTGCAGATAATAGCAACATGGATCGATTTAAAACTTTAGAATGTTGAGCTACCCGTAATACCTTGTTAAAGAGTTCCTGATTCAGCAAATGTTATTTTGGCCCAAAGCCTGAAGCAACAAGGACTTGACGAAGTATTTCAACCCAAGTAAGAGCATTCAGCGACCTAATCCAAACGTTGGCATCGAATTCTTGTTCCCTAACCTGGAAAAAAAACATCTTCAGAAGAAGAACAATGCTTCATGGAAGCACATTGATTTTGAAAGACAAAAGCTACGCATCAACAAATAGTATTGCAGAATACTTTTTGAACTGTTCCATTATTTACATATGCTTTATGAAAAGCAAGTATTTTCCCTGGCTACAAGCTTTGCAGGTCTGCATCCATGAACTTTTGCAATTCCAATTTTATTGTTTATCCGACCAAAGAACCAACTCCGGTGCAAAGCCGAAATGAATAGTCAAGCTACCTCGTTCCACCAAACCAAAAAGGCCTAATCGGTGCAAACCCTAATGGGCCTGGCCCAAATAGATATAGCCCAGTAACTGAAGAAGCCCATCTCTGCCTATTTAGTTCTGATCGGCAAAGAGGCCTAATAGGACGATTAATCGCGATTAATCGGACGATCAGGTTTCTGATCGCTCTGATCGAATCGAAGGGCCTAATCGAGTCCTAAGTGTCGATCAGGATGATTAATCGTGATTAATTGTGATTAGTCGGATGATCAGAAAACATGGATATGAAGGTACTCCAAAATGTTCAGACATAAGTCAGCATTCCGTCAGTCAGATGAACGACTTCATAGTGTTAGATGAAACTGCAATGCTACAATTCTACATTAGTAAAGTGACCATACTTACTATTGTATGATGTGCGTCTTGAACATACCAGTGATAAATTACAACAACAACTCTACAGTACAAGCTAGTGCAACTGGGTAACAAATAAAATTGCTCTTATAATTACCAGATGTAATCTTATTGCCCCTCCAGGGAAATGATTAGCTCAACTATTGAAATGAAGTATAGATAGTAAACTTTTTGAAACTCACAAAGTTCAGTAAACTGAGAAATCTGCAGTCTTTAGAAGATCGTGGAACAAACACACCATCACTTCCCATTTCAGCCTTTAACAACAGTAGCTTGAGAAGACCATCATGTACTTCCCCCAACAGCAAGGAGTCCTGGAAATCACATTCGGATTATGGGAAGTAAAACAAGAAACCATCCTAATTCTAGAGAAAACTGATCAAAATTTTGAACCTTGTCATGGAATGCTTGCACAAACTCATCAAATGTGAAGGTGTGGACATTAATACTGCCAAAATGAGTATATACTAACCGGATAACCTGTCAGGATTAATTCTCCAATCAATATATGTGTAACGATCATTAGATAACAAAATGAGAGAGGAAAATCAACTAAGCATGTGGCACATATAAAATGTAACTGTTGTGAAAATCCAGGCGAAGCTACGGTGTTTAATGGCAAATTTCCCAACTCTTGTGGCTGATACATTGATTATCTTACAACCTTCAATGATTCTTGGGCTAAGTGCCCATCTTCTCAGTAAGGTTTAAAGTGGTATCGAGCTGACGTACATTGGTAGGGCTAGGTCACACGTGCATATGCTTCCAACAGCACAAAAATCTGTACATGAGTCTATTGAAGTGCAAAGATTCATCTAGTGTGCAAGGCCCAGTGGCATCAACCCGTGCATATAACTGCAGGAAACAACTGAATTCATTTTTTGGCAAGTTTATCGATTGCATAGCGAATATCATTATTACTTGATGACAGAAGATAACTTATTCCTACTTGCAAGGGAATTCTTGAACAATTTGCTGGTTAAGATTTGGCCATGGAGAGGATGACCACTAGCCAAAAACTTTGTATGATAAGCCAGTGAAATAATGAGGGAGATGGTCCAACAGGTTCTTTTACCTCAGTGGATTAAAAAAAATGAATAGATGGGAAGTAAAACTTGTACGAATGCTGGAAAGGCGCAAGGAAAAAAAGGATAGTTCACAGAAGAGAAACAAAGACAAGAGAGATGATCTGAGAGTTTCTTTGCTCTATGTGATTGCAACAAAATGCAAAATGTTAATCTTGAAGCCTGTCTTCCAGTTCTTGAAATTTGGTTGTTTTCCTTAGAAATATACAAAATATCTATATCAGTTTCTCTGTTTCCGGATTTGCCAAAGCTACCACTATGAGGATTTACATGAAAAAGATGTAACGACATTCTTTCCTATGACTATCATACTGAAGAACTACAAACCAGTGTTCCGTATTATACCTAAGTAATTCTAACATCCGATGCAGAAGCTGCACCCAATGCTGCTGCATGAAGCCATTCTTCACAAAAGAGGGAATAGTCAGGAATTTTTGTTGCATTACATGCGATTCTATATGCCAGTCCAGATTAAACAGTTGTTCCAACTCCTATTGAGCAGGAAAAAAAGGCCCTCTGAATAAGTTGAAGTATAACATAACATCCCACCAGAACAATCCAAGCAAGTGAAATTTATCCATTTGTGTAGTAGGCGCTCTAGATGAGGTGCACCCAGGGTACATCCTTGTTGTCAACTTCATCCAGATGCTTCAAGAGGAGACCTGAAGAGCGCCATGGCACATTAGGGCACATGCCGTGGAGCAGCCCAGGCCATGCTAAGGCCAGTGCACTGTTCATTCGCAACTACTGTTTGTGCAAACAGTAACAACGTGGTAATGTTGGCGGTGCCTCTAGGATATGCTTTGCTGTCTAGAGATAAAGATTATATTAGATTGAGTTGTTTCTAGAGACTGATCTCTTAAGGGTCAAGTTGCTCCATGGGGAAAAGAGTCTTTCGGCTAACTTTTCTCTATCCTTGAGTTCCCAGAACTGCTACTTGAAACTTGAAAGCTATTAAAATCATGTATAGCATGTGTTTCATCTCTAGTTATTGATGTTCCAAAGTAAACTAAATGGAATTACAACAATACTGAAGAAGTCGCATCTCAGTATCTAAAAGAACAAAAGCATTCCAACTTCCTGGATGGTTACTGGAAGCCAGCACAATGTGCCTACTTTTATTGAGAAAATGTGCTGCCTTAATCACAAAAGAAAACTGGATGGAAATTCTATTAAGTGTTTCTTATGCAAGATCATCTGATCAGGTCTGTGAAGATGATGATGCAAAAATAATAAAGTAATAGTTTATTCATATGACCTGAAAAAGTTTTTTCACCATTTCAGGTGATGACTTCCAAGGTTTTGTAGAGAATAGCTTTTTCATCTTCAAACTTTGTGGAGGAAACTTGGCAAGTAAATCTGCAAGATAAATGAGTTAATACTTGTATAAATAATTATTTTTTACAGAAGGTGAGTACATACAGGGATGAGATATGGAGATGGATATGCAAACCTTTACAAAGGGGGCAGTCGTGTCTACCACTTGAAGACAGGTGAGCTGAACATCTTAATGGATTGGGACCTGCTTGTAATTCACTAAGCTCGAGCTCCTCATCATCCACTAAAGTCACTAGTTCAGTCTGTAGTTCTGAAGATTCTGATTTATCAACTGAAAGATGGCAATCCATTGGAGGATGCACCTTTGGACCAGTAACTCTCTTACACACCTATACAGAGGAAATCATCAGTATTGTTCAACAAAATAGAAATTCATAATCCACTCATATGAACCAGAAAGTAAACTGACAAAATTGATGGGTTTTGCTTTTCCTCCAAATGGTCAACTTGGTAAATGTGCTAATGCTACTGCAGTCTGTAGAAGCTTTCTGTTTTTTCATAGTCCTCACGCGAAGCAAAAAAAAAAACCTTTTTTCTATTCGCCAGAACTTTACTCCTTTTGACTATCTTTTTCCGTGTCATACCTTGATTCTGCACATAGGTAGGAACCATAAAAGATTTGTGAATGGCTAATTCTGTAATGATAATATAATATTCAACAAATAACTCAAACAAATGAGACTTTACTTGAGTCTTCCTTCCATTATCACGATATTCTAATCCATCAAAATCATCAAACGGTCTAAGGGACCTCAAACAACCAGTTTCGTCAATGAAATTTGGGGTGCTTTTACATGTAACGTTATGGGAATACATGGCATGCCATACTGTCATTAGACCTTTGCCAATTCCATGTTTCCTCACAGGAGCGGTATCCTCATACACATCAGATCTCTGGTTAGTAGACTCCATGATCTGCAGTTGAACAATTTTATAACATACATGGTGAAATGTTAGAATGCTCAACATAGAAAATAATATGAACTGATATTTTTTAGTTTATGGGACAGAATAAAGAAATTCTGAGGAAAATAACAATGGACTATATAGAAAGATAAAATATGAAATGGTACTGGAAGTTATTTCAGCTCACATTGACATGTATGAAAAATTCAATCAGCGTTTTTTTTAATCCGCAGTTGATGATAAAGAAAAATAATTTCAAGAAAGGACATAGTGGAGCAAAATCCTACATCTGACCATAAAATGGTGTAAAGTAGCAGTGCCCTCAAAAACATTTCCAAATACATCTGAACAAATGATGTAGCCACTAAGATAGGGACAGCGGATACTTTATGGCTGTACAAATTTGGGTGTTATTAGGGACCGATCCACAGAACAAATATGATAACCTATTGAGCTTAAGCAAAATGTGTCAATACTTGTTTCATTGGTAAGAACTTGCATTTATGATTACCAAAAATACTTGCAAACACAGGTGGTATTGCAAAGAAACAAAAAAAAAATCAAACTGAACACTAGTTCATCTGGATTAAGGAATATCATATCCTAGCATGACACAAATAGCGTAGTGGAAGTTTTAAAAAAAAGTATGCCAATGAAATAAAACATTGAGTAAACAGTCTAATGTTATTGAATTATGGTACCTTTCTCTTCTTCACAGTTCTTTGGTTCTCAGATGAATGATGGCATGTAGTGTCTGCAAAATATATGTAAGAAAATGAACATTTGTATCAGTTGCACACAGCACCATTAGTATATCAACTTATCTACAAGAAAATGATGCAATTTGTATATGAAAGATTGGGGCCATGTTAGCAACAGTACTGTTAGAAAACATTAAATGAAATCATAAGTACATGTTTGGTTGTAGCCGACAATTTGTTTGCAAAGCATGAGGGAAGGTTTGGCTAAGAAATGAATCTATACAGGTGAGGAGAAGATGTGAACAGACACATTTGTGCCAGGAAATAAAACACTGGCAAACACTTGTCCAAGGGACTCTTGTACCTAACATTTGGTATTGTAGTGTTTGTCAACCAACCAAATAGATCTGTTTATACCAAGTTAACAGAACACTATACTAAAGTTCTACAGCATAAAAAAAGTAAATGTAATTGTTCAGCATTGGTGGACAGTGACCAAAAAAATCAAGCAAATGCATATTACGACTTCAGACACAATAGTAGAATGTGTAAATGAATGTCTCAACAAAAAGTTGGAAGAATCAATAGCCTGCGAGTACAACACTTTAAGTGGGCATGAGAACATAAATGAAGCAGAATAAGAAATAAACATAGCTCCTAGTGGAACCGGTAACATATTAACCCATCTGTGGAACAAATCAAAGTTTTAGCAATAAGATTGAATAACCTACAATTGTTACTAGTGTACCTCTGTTACAGCCATGTGCGCTTTGTGGGAGGGGGTCGAATTCACTACCAAGAGGTGGACCATCCTTGCGGAAAATTTTACTCAGGATATAATCCTTGGGGAACAGAACTTGTGATACAATTTTACTTTCCTCTCCTGCAGTGCTCATACCCA
The DNA here is from genome assembly GCA_022036555.1 of Microstegium vimineum. Lineage (NCBI taxonomy): Eukaryota > Viridiplantae > Streptophyta > Magnoliopsida > Poales > Poaceae > Microstegium > Microstegium vimineum. Next base: position 63,685,096 of record CM039124.1, read on the forward strand.
AGTTTCCAACTCCGATTGTGAATGTGAAATACCATAGATGGGAGCTTGGTTGCAAGAGGAAGAACTGCTGCTGGATCTAGGTCCAGTGAACTGTGCTCTAAATTGCCTTTCCATCTGAGCCCCAATGGCTCCCATCTCCCTCCTCTCTTTTCTCCTCCGCTCTTTGAACCATATACGGACCTGACTGTAAGTCAAACCAACACAGGTTGCATACTCTCCCATTTCCTCTGGCTTCGGATACTGTACATCTGGATGAAAAGATGTATCAGCAACAATGAAATGTGTAGCAAAGATAAAGGACTTCCAAGCATTAGCTTATAATTACCAGAGTAAAACTTCTCCAGCATCTGGATTTGGTGGGGAGTAGTTACTTATAATTAAAATTAATTCATAATTATAAACAAAATATATTCTATAAAAAAATATTGCTTAAAACATAGCAAAATGTATAGATCTGTGTTCGAACCCACGACCAAAGGCTCAACACCTCAAGCCTCGACCAACTAAACTGCACATGCGTTTCTGTAGCGCCGAGGTGCCTTCCCCGTCAGCGCCAACTTAGCTCCTGGTTAAAATGCTCGGCGCCGCAAGATATGGCATCAACCTATGTTACCTCGGCGCCGTGGGGCATGGCACCGACCCCAGGGTCCAAAAATGGGAATAGTTTCTCCAGGGTCTAAATGTGAAAATAGTTCAAAAAAGAGGCTAAATTTTAAAAAAATTAGGTCCCCTCCCACGCTAGTGAATGGTGATTGCGGCCCACGGAGCGCAAGGGCCCAGCAGCAGCCCACGCAGCACGGTCAGCATATGACATGGACGTTCGAGTACGTGGATATTCCTATCGTAGGTGGTTTGTGCTTTTTTTCATTTTCCTTTTTATTTTTTTATTTTTATTTTATGTTATTTTATTATTATTTTTTATTTCATTCTTGTATTTTTATTTTCCCCTTCTTTGATTTCTTTTTTTATTTTTTCCTTTTTATTATATGGTCTTTGATTTTTTTTATTATTTATTCCTATCATTATTTTATTCATTATTTATTTTTACCAAAATAATTATTTTAAATTTATTTTTTGTTTTCATGTTTTTTCTATTTACTTCTCTTTTTCTCATTTATGTTTTGCATTGATTTTTTCATTTTTATTTTGTTATTCATATTTTTATTTGGCGTCTTTTATACTATGTTATTTCACTTTAATTAATTAATTCCCTAGTTTTATTTTTTTAGATTTTATGATATATGTGATGTTTATGTACTACAGATTATTTTTATACCCATGAGCAGAAATGCAATATTTTTATGTATTTTGTGATGTTCAGTATGTATATATTTATTTTTTAGGATACATCTTATGATGCTCAATAGCTTTTTTCTTTTAATTTGACTCAAATTAATTACTTCACTAATTTTAATTTTTTATAATGTATTTATGATATTTACAATGTTTCATATAGTATACCTATGATGTTATATTGTATAGTGAGTGTTGTTCATGTAGTGTTAAAGTGATGTTGTATGATGTATTTGTAGTGTTCGATAGTATACATTGATGTTCTATAATATATCTTGTGATGTATGTTATTATTTTTTCTTATTTTATCTATCTATAATTAGTTATTTCATATTTACTTTTGTTATTATTTATTTTTTGCATTTCATGATATATGACATATTCGTGTAAGTATATGTATGATGCTCTATGCAATATTATATGATGTTTGTCTATGACGTAGTATATATAAATATTTTTTTCAAAGTATATCCAAGTGGGGTCTTGATTTGAAGGATTCATTGTAAGAAACATAGTCTCTTATACATTTGTATCAAAAAAAATCCACTCTTTATTATTTTCATGTTCTTCTAGCTTTAAATTGGCCGACAAACAAAAGAGAATAGAAGATACGTGTCATTCGGAATAACTTTACACGGAGCAATATAACTTCTTTTAAGTTAGAGTATCTCTAACGGTTTTGCATATTTTAATTAGCAAAATTGGGAGTTTGCCAAGTCCCAAATGGATATGTCAAAGGTAAAAAAAAGTCAATCTCTAACGGTTTGGCAAAATTGACTTGGCAATTAACAAAATTGTGAACCAAAATTGCGGTGGTGAACGGAAAGACACGCACAGAGGGAATGTCAAGTGCGATCCACGGTTGGCATATATGTCAATTCTTCTCAGGAAATTGCCAAGTTAACAAAAATGCAAAGCTCACTTGTCAAACCGTTGGATAGGAGTTTTTTTAGACTTTTTTTAAAAAAATAAGAATGCAAAGTCTATTTGCAAAACCGTTGGAGTTGCTCTGATAAGGAAGTATAGATTAGGAGCTGTTGAAAAGTTTTTTTCTTCTAGCTAAAAACAAGGATTAGGAGGCTCTCCATAGTTTTCGTAGCGACAACCTCTAGTTATCACAAGGCAGTCCTCTTCAATTTTTCGCTAGACACCAAGAAAGAAACGAGGGATTCTATGATTTGAGTCCGCTCTTCCGGCTCCGGCGCTAAAAGCCCATTTCCATCTTATGAATTACAAGTGTTCTAGCGGTTGTCGTCCTTGTAGCGTTGAAGATATCCGGCAAGCTCGTCTACTGATCCTGCCGTTGTTTATCGCGAAGAACTCGCCCCAGCCTCTCCGCATTACTCGTGAACACCTTTCCCTGTTCGTCCACCACGACGCTCCGCACCGCTGTCGCAACGCCGTCTCTACCGAACGAGCCGTCTCCCTCGTCTCTCGCCACCTCCACGCCGATGCCCCGCTCCGCCATCGTCCGTGCGATGAGGCCCTGGTCGACGACGAACGGCAGCATGACGAGCGGGCGCCCGAACACGAGGCTCTCGATGGTGGAGCCCCACCCGCAGTGCGTCAGGAACGCGCCCACCGCGGCGTGTGCGAGAATGGCCACCTGTGGCACCCACCCCGACGACACCAGGGCGTGACCCCGTGTTCGGCCCTCGAACCCGGCAGGCAGCAGCTCGGCCACGTCGGTGGTGCTAGTAGTAGTGGGCGCGGACATGCCGCTTGGCTTCCGGAAAGCCCATAGGAAGCGGACGCCGGCGAGTTCCAGCCCCAGCGCGAGCTCGTGCAGGTTGCTCTCCGTCAGCGGCGCCTCGCTCCCAAGCGCGACGTAGATGGTAGACTTTGGTGGCTGCCTGTCCAGCCATCGAAGCACCTCGGAGCGGGAGCTGCCGTCTCCGTCGCCGTCGGCAAGGTCGTCGGGCTTTAAGAGGACCCCGGCGGGGATGGCCGGCTTGCGGAAGAGATCGGTGAGGAGCACGAACACCCCGGGCTCGACCTCGTTGCAGCTGCGGTAGATGGTGAAGCGGGTGCGCTCTATGATGTGCCACAACCCACATGCGTTCTATGTCGGACATGTTGGAACCCGAACAGCGACGAACGCTCTCAGCTCACGCTCACGAACACAAGCTAGAGGTGCAAGATAAACACTACATGTTGATTTTCCGACGACGAACGCCCCGGTCATCGAACGGCCTGTATGTTGGTTTTGATTGAACATATAACTCAAGACACAGACTCTCTGTTGTCTACAAGATAGTTTTATACTCCAGGTGGCGCAACACCCACGAGCTCTCGTCGGACTCCACGCACGAGTCGGACTCGACTTGAGATCCTAACAAACTTGGAAACTTGACGCTACACACATACGCATCAAACCTAGACAGATACGACACACGCATCTTGTTGATAGACTCCAACACGAGCACGTACTCGTGCGCCACCAACGACTCTAACACGCACACGCACGCCGTTATGCACGGACATGACGAGACGGCGTGGTTTATTCTAACAATCTCCCCCTAAACCACGACCTCACTGACGATCCGACCTACAGAAGCGCCGACTCTTCATCAACGTTGACGAACAACGTGTCATTCTTCCTTGGCTTGGGGCAGTCCCTCGAGAAGTGGCCACGGACGCTATAATTGTAGCATTTGCCCTTGCCGATGCTGCGTCGACCCTGACTCATGCCCGATGCGACGTTGCTTCCCTCGTCGTCGTCGTTCTGCGCATCCCCCGAACGTGCGCGATCCTTGTTGCGCAGCTGACGACGGCACGTCTCCCACTGCTCCTCCGTGAGCAGCAACTGCTTTGTGCGCTCTTCACCAAGCTCGACGCCGCCACACGTCTTCGTCAGCTTCGGGATCTCGACGCCACCAAAACTGCGCTCCACCACGATCGTACGCGGCGAGCTGGCTTTAACCTTCTTATCACCACCGGCCATCGCCCTAGCTCTAGATACCAATTGTTGGAACCCGAACAGCGATGAACGCTCTCAGCTCACGCTCACGAACACAAGCTAGAGGTGCAAGATAAACAGTACACGGTGATTTTCCGACGACGAACGCCCCGGCCGCCGAACGTCCTGTATGTTGGCTTTAATTGCACATACAACTCAAGACACAGACTCCCTGCTGTCTACATGATAGTTTTATACTCCAGGCGGCGCAGCGCCCACGAGCTCTCGTTGGACTCCACGCACGAGTCGGACTCGACTTGAGATCATAACAAACTTGGAAACTTGACACTGCGCACATACACATCAAACCTAGACGGATACGACACACGTACCTTGCTGATGGACTCCAACACGAGCACGCACTCGCGCGTCATCAACGACTCTAACACGCACACGCACACCGTCATACACGAACACAACAAGACGGCGTGGTTTATTCTAACAGGACACACCTGACGCGTTGGTCCGGAACGCGTCGACAGCCCAGCCGGCCTCGTGGCGGCGGTAGGCGATGGCGGAAGGGAACGACGAGCCCCACCTGGGCGGCACGGTGAAGTCCTCCAGCGTCCTGCGCGGGTGCGCGGCCTGCGCCCACCGCGACCCATGAACGCGATCGTGGTGGGCTGCACGATCAGGAACGCGGCGCACGGCACCCCGTGCTCCTCGGCGATCGCGGGGAGCCAGTGGTGGCAGAAGTCCATGACGATCCAGTCGGGCCTCCTGCTCCCACCGAGGAACGCCGCGAACGGGGCGGCGAGGCCGTCGACCGCCTTCTTTATGAGCTCGTTCATCTCCGGCCGCCGTCTGCCGTGGACTCGGCGCCCTCGGACAGGCCGTCCACGACGGGCGCGGGCAGCGCCACGAGGCGCACGCGGGGCGACAGGTCCGCCGGTACCGGCGGGAGCCTGGCGACGTTCCTCGGCGTGGAGAGTAAGGTGACGGTGTGGCCCCTCGCCACCAGGCGCTTGGCGAGCTCCAGGTACGGGATCATGTGGCCGAACGCCAGCCATGGGAACAGCACCACGTTCAGCTTCCTTTTTTTTTTTGACGAAATTTTCAGCTTCCTTGTGGCTGCTGCTTCGTCGTTAATCTTCGTGCTTGAGCAAAGCTGCATACAAAAGCTGAATTTGTGTAAATCTTTTGGAATTTTGGTGGAATGGTGGGGTTTACAGTGATTTGTAATAAATACTAAAAAAATATAGAAGTGGTTGATACATCGCTCTAGTTGTTGCATTTCCGCATTTGCATAACATCTCGCGCTACACGTGGCCTAATATTTTAATTTCAAATATGAATATTTGATTGTGGCTATGTAGGGCCCATGCCTTTGTAAACACAAGCGGTTTGTAGGATTGGACATTTGAGAACGGTTGATCGATGTCTGCTACGGAATACAAGTTTCAAACCTGTTCTAACGAAAGTCCATGGTAAAAAAAAAACATGCGAGTTCGAAGTTTGCGAATTTCATAATAGCATTCACAGGTTTGAGGCAAGGCATAGAAACTCTCAAGCAATTTTCAGGCGAGCTCTAAACTGAAAACAGGGTGTGGAGTTGTTGACAGGGTTCTGTGGAAAGCATGCTCGGCCCAGCGCATCATGCAAACGGCGGTTCTTCTCGTAGGTCCAGAACGGCTTCCGTGGGGGGCCGGGTTCTGTGGAAGACGAGACGGCAGAGGGACCAGAGAGTAGCCCACATCACGCCGATGGGCCGTCGCTAGTGCTGTGCCGCCACCGTCATAGTAGGTTTTCTCAGGTGGTCCGCGCGACGGGGATCCAGCGGGGGGGCGGTTTTGGGCAGCAGCAGATGGCTGAGAGTGGAGATGCACGGACGGACGGGACGGCAAGAGAGAAGGCGTACGTCGTCGGTCAACATCCATGTCGACGACTTGTCAAAAAAAAAAAACTTGTCAAAAAAAAACATCCATGTCGATGGAGGGATGGATGGACGGGCGAGCGAGAGATAGATAGAGCCACGCGGCTGCGCGCGTCCAGGTTCATGGCATGCTGTCGGCCTGGGCGGATGGGCTTGAGCATGTTTGTTTAGCTTTTCAGCTGGCTTAAATTTAGTTAGAACATTATTTTTCTCTCACAAGAAATCAATCAACAGTGCATAATCCTACTAATGTTTGATGCCTTGCTCTACAACGTTAGGATATCAACAACAATTGTTTGGTTACCTGTTCTGATCTATAGCTACATTCACTATCTCACAGTCAAGCTACGAGGCGTGTCTATGCGAACCCGTGAGAGCCAGCTCCCAAGAAACAAAAACTAAAATTTGTTACCTGAAATGCATTGCAGCTAGCCAGACTTTGGAATTCACACAGACAACCAATCACGCCAACCTTGCATCGTATGAGATAGGTTCATCCGAGAACATGTAACCAAACACACCCAATTATAGAAAAAATTATAAATATTTATGACATCAAACTTCCCCAAGCTCCCCTTGATTATCGTGGCCAGATCTGTAGCGAAGGAGGACAAGTCGTGGGACGAGCACGGGGCACAAAAATCTCTAGTGGATTTTTTTCCCAGGACTTCACACAAACAAAAACATCACAAAAGATTTTTGGGACATATGTTTTTTGTTCGTACAATGCATACATTAGGGTTTAGGGTATGTTATAGTTGGTTTGTTTTTTGGGAGATAGAGAGGAGGGAGGGGGCACAAGTTCCGGGCTTTGTTTGGCTGGTAGAAAGCCGGAATCAGTTGATTGAATAGTGTTGTGTAAAAGAAAATAAGATGAAACGAACTGAAACAAGGTGGTAGTAGTTCAACCGAATAGACAAAATGTAAGTCAATTCAGTAGCTTTGGCTTGAAGATGAAGCATTTTTTTTATATTATAGGTGGCCAAATCAATCCTTTGAGACTGACGATCTCGAAATTTTCAAATATATACCACATGTAATAAGATCGCTGCGACGTGGCATTCGCACGACAAACCGGCACATCCTTTCCTTGGCGTGGCGGCCCCGCCCTCCAAGGCTTCCAACTAGATGTGGATGTCTGGAACCTTCGGCAAGCACTACACATGGCATTCGCAGGACGCACCGGCACTCCCACGGCGGTTGCCCTCGCCGCCCCGAGATATTTCGGTTCAACCAGCAATCTAAACACACGACAAGACTCTAACTCGTGCGAATCCGAATAATGATGCGTGGTGCTTGTAGATGAAAGATGGATCATGGATCAACTGGATCCATCTTCCATCTACAAACACATCTGCAAGCACCACGCATCCATTCGGATTCGCACAACGCACTGGCTGGGACTCCCATGGCGGGCCTCCACCCCACGAGGCCACGAGGGCCTCACGCGCTCTCCGTCGCAAAGCCCTGACGACTCGTGCCTTGACCAGCCTCAGCCACTGCCACTCCGGCCCACCCGAAGTGCCGCCTCACAGGGGCCCGCTCGTCATAAGACGGCTGCGCTGGACAGGCGGAGACAACGAGCCAGATCCGCATCCATCCGCTTGCGACCCAACCCGGACGACCAGAGTAATTACGGAACGGGAACCAGGCGCTTGCCAACGCACAACGGACGGCGCGGTGGACGGCGACACCCTTCTCATCTCATCTCGCCCCCCGCCTCTCTCGCCGCGTCAGCGTCTCCTCCAGGGGCGGCCGCTACAAATACTCCCACGCGGACGCGCTCTCCTCCAGGGTTGTCCAACGCTCGATCGAACAACGGCGAGGAGGCTGGTCGCGGTCGGATAAACAGATTCTCGAGTTTGCTGGATCAGAGTCGCAGCGATGGGGACGCTGTCGCGGCCGGAGGAGGTGCTGGCGCTGGTGAAGCTGCGGGTGGCGGCGGGGCAGATCAAGCGCCAGATCCCGCCCCAGGAGCACTGGGCCTTCGGCTACTCCATGCTCCAGAAGGTCTCCCGCAGCTTCGCCCTCGTCATCCAGCAGCTCCGACCAGAACTCCGCAATGCCGTCAGTACCAACTCGCTTCGCCTCCCTCCCTGTTTTCCCCACATCCCACACGAATTCGCTGGCGCCGCCACTTGGTAGCGTTTGGTTCAGAGTCAGGGACATGTCCGATGCGTGGCGCCTATGATTTTGTTCGCTTTCGTCCCAACAACCAATTTTCGTGTGCCCGTGCGCGCCTTCCGTGTGGTGTTTTTAATGTCTGTTGTTGTTGTGACTGCGCAGGTGTGCATCTTCTACCTCGTGCTCCGTGCCCTCGACACCGTTGGTCAGTACTAGTCTCATGCCCTCACGCTAGTAATATTGGTTTTTAGTTCAAGCTATGCTGTTTTTGGAATGTTTTGAGGGGGGTTGTGGTTACTACAAGTGCTAATTGTTTGACGACTGTAGTAGAGGTTCTCGTTCTAATAACAGTACTTTCAATGACTGCAGAGGATGACACTAGCATCCCGACCGAGGTGAAGGTGCCCATCCTCCAGGAATTCTACCGGCACATCTACAACCGCAACTGGCATTTTTCGTGTACGGGATCTCTCCTCTGAATATGGGGCCCTCCAGTTCACCAAAAATGGGCCTTGTCGTTCTTTTTCTAGAAGAGATGCTGACTGGTGTGTGTGTGTGTGGCTGGTGGCCTTGCAGGTGGAACAAATCACTACAGAGTGCTGATGGATAACTTTCACCACGTATCCACTGCCTTCCTGGAGCTTGGTCAAGGGTAACTTTATTTCTTCCCTGGCTCAGTCGCCTTCTTCAGACTTCCCCAAGTACTTGCTGTCCTTACTTTGATAATTTGACAACTTGAGGTTTCATATAGTTTTTTTTTTAAAAGTCTTAGCTACACTTTAATTGTTCAGAAAGCACTTTTACAAGAAATATTAGACTATTCTAAATATTGAGCTTCCACTGGGTAGTACATATGTTGCTCGGCTTTGAAATCATTCTCTCATTAGCAGGCTGCACGAGGGAAGCAAGTAGCCAAGTTCTGATTGTTACACAAGCAGACAATTTGTATAAAGATAATGTTCGTCTTTATACTTTAATAAGCAAGCGTGCAGTTCCCTAAATTAGACCCAATGCACAAATGTATTGTCCAATACTGATGCTGTATCTAAATTAACCATTTCAGGACTAGTTTTTTTTTAATGTTGTCATAGTAATAGTAATACAGTTTTATCTCAATCTTTTGATTTTATTTTGTCAGATACATTCCAAATTATAAGTTGTTATCTAGACATAATATATATCTAGGGACGTAGCAAAATGTATGTATCTAAAAAAGCCAGAGCGATTTATAATTTGGAGTGGAAGGAGTACTACTTTAGTGAATAGCCTTGTGATAAATAACTATATCTTGTTTTCAGTTATCAAGAGGCAATTGAAGAAATCACTAGGCGAATGGGAGCAGGAATGGCAAAATTTATATGCAAGGAGGTCGGTTAACGTATATCCATTAAAGTATCCAAGCCTAGTCACAGTGCTAACTAATACAAATGTACTATATGATTATTTATACTGATGAAACATTGATATTAGTAGTGCTAATATAAATATACTACATGATTATTTATACTGATGAAACATTGATATTGGTATGTATTACTGTTCTTGTATCATTTTAGCATTTTATAGGATCTGGATGTTTGTCAGGAGTACCATTGTGAATGTACTTAAGAATGGAAGTACGCCACATGTATATTGAGTACAGTAGTGTTCTTAATGAACATAAATTACATTTTACTCGTATTCACTTCATGACCAAATACCACAGGTTATACCAGCACACCATGGTGCCACATTTTTGTGGTTATACTGTTTGACATGCAACTCAAGTTTCTGGATGAGTGGATGCCATGTCAATGGGTTGTCATTTTGGCTGCTTCTCTATATGAAAATATGTTTCCAGGCTGTGCGGCTTTCAAATATGTTCTGTTACACTGTAAAATGCATGTTAAGCCATGAAAGCTATGTGTAATGATGAAACTTTTTCATTGATAGCTTGTGGCTATCTGCTAACATGTAGCATTGTTAGATGGATCTGAATAAATACAAATTATTTGCTGTCACATTTTCATGGTATATAGTGATTCATATCCTGCATTGAGAAAAAAGCAGCAAGGAAACTTCTATTCCTTCAGCGAGCATTATTTATTATTTAGTAGTCCTAGATTCATTGGGAAACAAGGAGAAAAATCCATGCACTGATTACACCTACAATTTCTATATATGTGTTGGTTAAGTATTTCTCTGAACTGATGTGAAATGTCCTTTTTTTATTTAGGTTGAAACTGTTGATGACTATAATGAGTATTGTCACTATGTAGCCGGGCTAGTTGGTTATGGACTTTCCAGACTCTTTTATGCTGCTGGGACGGAAGATCTTGCCCCAGATTCAATGTCAAATTCAATGGGTCTATTTTTACAGGTATGTTAATTGGTGTGGACGAATTAGCTGAGCCATTTTTTGCTCCCTGTGTGAAATGCCATTTCTTGATTTTGTGTCATTAACAAGTACTTGTCATCAAATTTCAGAAAACTAATATAATTAGGGACTATTTGGAGGACATAAATGAGATACCAAGGTCCCGCATGTTCTGGCCTCGAGAGATATGGAGTAAATATGCAGATAAACTAGAGGTACGTATGGCAAATATTCTAAATACTAAATAATCACATATCCGGCAATCTTTCATGATATGTGTTGTGTTCAACCTGTTGGGGGAGTCCATAACTGCTGGTTATAGATAGTGACTAAAATATTATTACAGTGAACAATAAATTGTCAGATGTTTTTGAACCGTAAATACAGCTAGGGAAGCCCTCACTGTAGGTTTTTATTAGGAAAAAGAACCACTAAACAAGCAACTGAACAACAAACAGAAGAGGTAGGAGAAAATAACAAAAAGGAAAACTGTACAACAACCAAGCAAGAAAAAGGAGCTTAAGCAAAGAGACTTAGCAGGGAAAGGAAAACTGATTTTTTTTAGTCGCTAAATCTATGAGCCTGAAGCTAGCTTCCTCGGAGAGTCGCTAAATAATCAGGTGTTATCTATCTAGTCAACTTTATTATGCTAGTGAACCTTTTGCCGTAGTAACATATGTTTTGTCTGTGAAACCAGGATTTCAAATATGAGGAAAACTCGGAAAAGGCGGTACAGTGCTTGAATGATATGGTGACTAATGCACTGATTCATGCTGAAGCGTGCCTTCAATACATGTCAGCCTTGAAGGATCATTCCATTTTCCGTTTTTGTGCAATACCCCAGGTACATAACTTGTTTGACTTTATATTGCTAAAAAAAAAACTTGTTTGACTTTATTTGTCTATCGTGGACCTAGTTTTACAACGCTATTCTTGTGGTGCATTTGTAAATCTAGTTCCAGAATCCAGATTGAACACTGTTATTTAGAATTTGAACTAAAAAATCTGCACATAAACCCTCTTTTGAAATAGTGTGGCTCCGGAAAACAATGGTAAAGTCTGCTAGTATTTGTGGAAATTACCTTCTAGCTCAGAGTATCTGAGTTAAGAAAGGATTAAAATTAAGACTTGTTGGTCTATCTGCTTTTGTCAGACAAAGCATTACCAAAATTAGTCTTGTCCTTCAAGCATGTATTTGTGGTAATTGGACTAGGTTCTCAAAACTGATGTACTATCTTTTGTCCTGGAAATACCCAAAACCTTTGTATTTTTTAACTTTATAGTTGCTGCTTCAAATAATAGTTTAGCGGTTATGGAAAGGTTTTTTTTATCATGTTAACTGTTACATTTTTATAGACTCAATTGATTTTTTTTTTGCTAAGTTGCATCACGAGCTTTGTTAATATGATTTTCGCTAAGTTGCATCAGGAGCTTTGTTCTAAAACATCTCATTTTGTCAGGAAAATCTAGCATTCCTGGTTTCTTGACTGATGAAGACTGATTATCTGTCTGTTTTGGTCATTTTTTTTGTTTTTTTTGGATGTTATATACTTTGTTCATGAATATATTATTGAAACAGTTTCCTCCATAGGATACTAGAGTATTAAGTTGCTATCTCCTCTTTCTAGATAATGGCAATTGGAACATGTGCTCTTTGCTACAATAATGTGCATGTCTTCAAAGGAGTTGTAAAGATGAGACGTGGTAAGCTACTTTTGTAAGACATACTGTACTTCTGCGAGACTTACCTGTCTTTACCTCACAGGAAATGCCTGTTTGTTCTCCATTATATCACCTTGTCACACTTAAGCTTAATGAAATCTATTTTGGAGATCTGCAGAACTTTGCTTTTGTATGTTTATATACTAACATTCTGAGAGAACATATTACGTTTCCTTGATTTCTTGTGATTACTGCTATGTGATTGCCGTTTGATTACGCCATGCATGTTATGCTCTAGGGAGAAATGTGTCTCTATCACCACCTCACACCCTTTATTTATACAATAGGCACAAAAGTGCAATTTGAAACATGCAGGGCACCTACTATTGTTTATGCATCTGTTTTGGATCTGTGGATAAACATATGCACCTGAATGTATCTGTTTTATCCTTGCTTTTTTTTTGGGGCGCAAGTGGATCTGCATCTTAGTATCTTACAATTGCTTCCGATTCATAATCACTAATCTAACTAGCATAAAATGCAAGGTGCCATTTCTGTATGTAATTACCCCCTTTCTTAACATCATGTGATTAATCTATTACTTTGTTTTGTCTATATAATTACCTGACACATTTTTGCTCTTAGGTCTCACAGCACGAATAATTGATGAGGCATACTCAATGTCAGACGTCTACACTGCTTTCTATGAGTTTTCTTCATTGATAGAGTCAAAGGTACACTATGGAATACAGATTGTTACGGCAGCCAATATGGAGTCTAGTTGCCTTTATATAACTAGAACATTTATATTATCTGTAGCATTCCTTTGTAATAATAGTATGAAATTTGATAGTATGTTGGTCAATCCGACTATCCAAAAACCATTCCACTTAATTGGTTGCTCGTGTGGCACCACTCTTTTGGTTTGTGGTCAGTAATCATGCGGGCTGTTTTTGATCAAAAGTAAATCATGAGAACTAGGGTGAATTAATCGGTCAACCCAACCTGAGCTACTTGCACCACTACAAAATCTATTATTTCCGTCAATGTCGTTGTTCCAGACGAATTGAGATCACTAGGGTGAATTAATTCAGACAGCCCAAATGAACCTGCAATTAGTTATCTTGCTGCAGAAATGTCAATAAATCCTCACCAGTGTGTGTGTGTTGGGGCGGGGGGGGGGGGGGGGGGGGGGGGACTGTACTATGTTGGCCAGTTAGACTACTGACTAAATATTTAGGTTTCAACCTTGAAATCCTTAATCAAATTGTTCACTCCCAGCTGCTCTATGCACTGCCTTCTAAGGGACTCGCTATTGATTTAAGCTGACAGTGTGTTAATGCTGCCCTAATAGATAAATATAAGTTTATTTGGAGCAAGTTGCCAGGTCCTGACCACCTTAGTACCATTATGTGTCTCCTTTGTGGGGTCAGTCATGGCCTCTAAGCTCTCTGCTTGAAACTTGATGCATATCTTGGTCTATGTTCCAGATCGACGACAGTGATCCAAATGCTGCTCTAACACAGAGACGTGTGGATTCTATAAAGCAAACTTGCAAGTCATCTGGTTTGGTAAAGAGGAGGTACGCCAATAAGAGTTGCACTTCTCTGTTTGGCATCTTCATCCTGAGTTCCTGATTGTATGTCTTGATTCTGTAGGGGGTACCATTTGGACAAGTCACCTTACAAGACTATGCTGGTGAGTAACCCATAATCTGTAAATTCATTTTGGCATGCTGCTATATAATTTGTCAATATTCTTCTGTGGTTTCTTCAGATCATGATTGTCCTCCTGCTGGTGGCTATTCTTTTCGGGGTACTATATACCAAATGATGCACTTCTAGCTGGACTTGAGAGAAACTATGTCAATCTGGTATGTCAAATAGTTTCAACAATCTAAACCACATTACTTTGAACAATTTCGGATTTCCATTTTTCCCGAGGCTGACTGTTGCGTTACTGGTTTTATATAGATTCCTTTTTTACTCTGTAGTCCCCAAAGGCTGCGGGAAATTCGGAAGTACTGACTATAGATGATAAGGCTGCATGCTACGTCTTCCATGACTCCGTTGCTGATCTCAATTCGTCTGTTCATTTTATTTTCTGTTGGGGTGTATGTGTATCGTGTCAAGCTGTTTTAAGTGAGAAATTACCCTGACATGTTCCTACGAGCATGCCCTTCTGTTCAGTTAGCAGTGGGCATGCTGTAGTTATCTGTTGTGTTGCCATGTCTTGTTTTCAAAGCAGATGTGTTTACCAGAATTGTGTAGTGGAGAAAACAATTTGCCGTGTTGGCCTTGAGCATTCACTTTGAACTTTACACCGTAAATGATATGCGAAGATTGCCCATTTTATTTTGTTTCTTTCAAAAAGATAATATGCCGGCAGTAATATGCGAAGATATCGTGTTCCAAGTATATATATGCATACAACTACTGATGTGCCAAGTACCTAAAATTGATGTGCTAGCAGTCAAAAGGCAAATATCACACCGACCTGTCCATGATCGACGAAGATGGTATATTGCTCGAAAATGAGTATAAGGTAAATGAAAGAACGGAGCTAGTTAACTATCTCTAGGCCCTGTTTGATCCCTGTGGATTAGCGTATAGATAGTGTACTAGATAATTGTTAGATTGAGCTATAGATAACAATAATCAAACTAATTGAACCAAATCGGGTAATAACTATTAGCTTCATAACTAATACTCCCTCCAGTAGGCATTAACTAGACCAGTAGTTTGAATAGTATGATCTTAGTTCTCTCGGCATAGGTAGGATGATGGATTAGAAGAAAGATTTCCACGTTCAAGCAGCTAATCAGTAAACGACTTCTCCGTAACAGTTTGCAGATTGGTGAGCAACGCAAGGCAAGAAAGGATCATTATTTCTAGATGGACCTAGAGAATTGATTGAAACAAGTATTAGCGTAGTAGGTGGGAAATCACAGCAATGCATTCCATCAATAGGGTTTTAGGAAATCAAGTAAAGGATATGATAGGAGAACTTCTTTCACTCGTGTAGTATTCCCTAGCAATGCATTCCATTAATAGGGTTTTAGGAAATCAAGTAAAGGATATGATAGGAGAACTTCTTTCACTCGTGTAGTATTCCCTTCTTTGCTTTATCTTTTCATTCAAAGAAATGTTTGGACATAGACTTCAAATCCCAAATTGTAAGTCATTCCAAAAATCTTGGAGAGTCAAAGTTTATAAAGTTTAACTAAATTTATATAATATGATAATAACATATTTGATACCAACTAAGTATCATTAAATTCTTTATTAGTTATATTTTCATACTATACCTATTTAATGTCATAAATCTTTATGTTTCTCTCTATAATCATTGGTCAAACTTAAAAATATTTTGACTCTCCAAGATTCTTGGAACGACTTACAATTTGAAATGGAGGGAGTATCAAATAATGAATCCAAACAAGGCCTAAATAGCAACGTTGGCAATGCCCAACAAACATACGATCCTTCCTTCTGGTGAATAATCAACTGCAAAGGCATTTCCATTTTTAACAGTGGTATAATAATAGCAACGAGACCACCAGAAACTATTTAATCAACAACCAAATAACACACATCATCCAAAAGTAAGATGAGCAGCAAACATCCCAACTACCCCCACGCGGGCAATAACACTCGGTAACAAATAATAGCCCAGCCCGGGCAAACAAAGACTGCAATAACCAATAAGCCAATAACCAACCTTCAGAAAGTATATGGGGACTTCCTCCAGCACCATACCAACCACCCTAGGGTTGACTACAAACTCAACGTCTGTTTTTGGTTAATGCCAACAGAAGACATCTTCAGTTCAGTTCTCGCTTGACTAGGAATCAGTCCCAGGAACTAGTTGCACCTCCACCGTAGCCGCCGACGTATCCTCCACCACCACCACCGCCACCGCCATATCCACCGCCCCCACCGCTGTATCCTCCTCCACCGCCTCCTCCCCTGGAGTCCCGGTCACGGCGGAAGTCACGGCCACCAAATCGAGCACCACCTGATCGGCGATTTCTACCACCGCCACCACCGTATGAAGAACGGGCAGCATATTGCTCAAGCCATTTTGGGACCTCTTGGTTAGCCTCCTGCATTAGATCACACAATGACCTTGCTAGGGATAGGTTGCCCTCATTGAAAAAGGCAGTAGCTAGACCAGATTTCCCCGCTCGTCCTGTCCTCCCAATACGATGAACATAGTCATCTATATCATTTGGGAGGTCAAAATTGATGACATGAGCAACGTGAGGTATGTCAAGTCCACGAGCAGCCACATCAGTTGCAACAAGTATGGGTGTTACTCCACTCTTGAAGGACCTCAGTGCATGCTCTCTTTCCTGCACAGATAAAGCACAATGATGTTATGGTAAATATCAGTATTTCATCCTGTGCCATGCAAGAGACTGAATACAAATTACACAGATGTAATCAGACTAAAATGAATGAAAATATTGACCCCATGTGTGGAATGGTACGTTTAAATATCAATTGCATCTGAATGCCTTGAGAATACTAAATCTGATATCTTATTTTCATAAATGCATTTGGTGCCCGATTCAAATAAATATACAGCATGTCCATTTTTGTAGCATCTTCCTGTTCACGCAGTAAGAAATAAGCCTACATGATGACTTGCTAATTTACCATCTAGAATGAACTGCAACTACAACTGAAGGAGGAAAGTCCTAGCTCTGCTGCACCTGTTGTGATCGGTCACCATGAATGCTTGTTGCAGGGAACCCGTTTTTAAACAGCCAGTCCTCCAGAGCATCAGCTCCCCTCTTTGTCTCCACAAATACCAAAGTAAGAGATTGCTGCAGACATCAGAACAAAAGTTGGTGGAAATTACTGAGATCGGATTAATTATGGTAGTCTACTGTAGTGAAATAGAATTCATGGAACGACGCTACATAACTCAAAAGTAAACCACATCATATGTTGTCAAAAAAAAACTCTACATATCTATTCCCTCCATTCCAAATTGCAAGACGTTTTGGCTTTTCTAGATATATAAATTTTACTATGTACTTAGATATACACTGTAGATGCAAAGCTAAAGCAATGCATCTAGAAAATCTAAAACATCTTATAATTTGGAACGGAGGAAGTGGTACCTTTCCATGGGTGCCGTTAGCTTTTTGTGCATGAATAAGGTCCATAAGGTAACTTCTTTTGTCTGCCTCAAGAACAAACTCAACCCTCTGAGCAATCAAATCAGTACTGGAACCAACTCTTCCAACAGCAAGGAATATGTAATCAGCAAGGAAATCTGAAGCCAGACGCTGCACAACAAATTTATGATATGTTCATTAGCAAATCCAGCAAGCCCTTAGGCAAACCTTTTCTTTTCCACTTCATGAAAGAAAGCTAAAGCTTATTAAATACTCCCTCCGTACCCATACCCATAAAACAAGTCGTTTTGGACAGAGACACGACCTCCAAAGCGTAACTTTGACTGCTTATTTTTTGAAATATAATATATGTATATTTTTATGAAAGTATTTTTCAAGAAAAATCTATTCACATTTCCAAACTCAACAACTTAAAAGTTATTCATGATTTATATTCCCAATGTTTGACTCAAACTTTGTCCAAAACGACTTGTTTTATGGGTATGGAGGGAGTACCAATTATAACTATTATAAGGATACAACTGAAAAAAAATTGTACTTATACTAGACAGATGCCCATGCGTTGCATGGGGGTCACGAATTTTTATCTACATATATTAACACGCACATGGGTACATGGTTTGTGGATTAGACGAACATATTAAGGAATCTACAAATATAATTTCATAGAAAATATAAAGCCCTTTTCATGATCTTTGTCATGTATATCGTGTCTAGTCTATATAGAAAATATAAAGCCCATTTCATTTTACTAATACTTGTGTGATTTGTTATTATGCATTTTATAATTTTAAGTTGATTTGATCATTTAAAAAAATAATCAAAACTAGTAAACAATTTTGCATTGGGAACCCTAAACTATTTTCAAATCCTTTCAGACCTATTTATTTTTCTCTTTTTGTCGTTGTTTGTGGCGAGGCCTCGGCCACAGCCTTCCTGGCCATCTCCGTCCTTGTTCCACTGTGAGAACCTGGTCTACTCCAAGTTCCGGCATGTCAGTAACGGAAGTAGCTAGGGCTGGAGACGAAGCAGCAGTGCTGCAGTAGCATGGCATCGACATGGTCCTATAGGCGAGACGACTTGGGATGCTGCTGCTCTACACCCCGGCTTTCGTCGCCACGCTCACGTCCTTTGCCGTCGTTTGCTTCCCCCCGGGACCAGAGCCATGGAAAGGACCGCGCGGCTGTGGCCAGGGCATTGTTGTTGGCCGGCATCAAGGGTGGGCGCGACAATTTCGTTTTATATTTTCTTTTGTGTTGCAAAAAAAAAAAACCACAATAATTTAAATTCGAGTCCAAGCAACTGCATTCTTCACCTTAAGAAGTTGGGGGCCAGCTGCAAGAAATGGATGTTGTATCTTAATTAGACTTGAAAATCTTCTAACTTGTCTTTGATACGAAGCAGTTCTTATGATCGAACTATTAAGAAATAGATGATAGATGATTTTATGTGTTTTTATCTTTTTTATTTATTTTTTTATGCAGGTTGAAATGGTGCTCAATTTGTTTATTTTAGTATAAGATTTTTATGCCTTGTTTTTTTTTTCTGTTTTTGATTTTTTCAGCTGAGATCGATTCTTTTTCTGTGATTGTTTTTCGTTTATTTACTCGTTTTCTTATTTTAATCGGGTATTGTGATCGGCCAAGCAATCGGTGGAACAACCGAGCGTTGATGTGCTGAGTGGTCTAGATTGCTTTGCATGCAGACATACAAAGAAGCAGGCGCCATGGTACTCGTTCCGTGACTGCACGAGTTCGTGTCGGGTTTCTATGAGCTGGGTGCGGGTTGGTTTCAGGAGCCAAGGCAGAGCGAAGGTGGGGTGATCTGACAATACCCTTAGGTATGTTGCAAGTGCAATTAATAAACTACTACTAGTAGTAGCCTAGCCAAAATGTTTTTTGACCATATCCTGCGATATTAAAAAATGCTGATATGGATGCATTTTTAGCTTACACAGGTTCTGTAAAATGGAAATAGGCATCACTACAGTTGCAGAGTTGCTAGGAATAAATGATGAAAAAAATACTTGATTTCAGGTCCTATCCATTAACTTTGCAACACTGAACATGACATATCTTCATGGAATGATAACTTTAACAGGCAATATGTGATCAAAGTTCCAACTACCTCAGCAACTAACCCAAACTGCTAGGCATCTAATTCAACAAATAGTAACTGTGCAAACATTATGGATTGACATATGATTGAAGCTAAAAGTGTGAATATGGAAGACAAAATACCTGGATTTCTTTTGGAAAAGTAGCACTAAACAGCATAGTCTGCCTCACACCACGAGGGGGCATATCCATCTGCTCAACAATCTTGCGGATCTGTGGCTCAAAGCCCATATCGAGCATCCGATCAGCTTCATCAAGTGTTAAGTACTTTATCAGTTGCAGTGACACTCTGGCTCTCTCCAGCAGATCCATCAAACGACCAGGAGTTGCCACAAGGATTTCTACACCCCTTTCCAGTTCCCTCAGCTACAATAACAGATCAGTACACATTTAACATCTATGTTGTGCAAAATCTCGTGTAAATATACTATGGCTAGCACCATCCAATTAATTTCTGATAACTTAGAAGATGCAACCGCTTCTGAAATGAGTTCACATTTACAGCCAGTATAGCTTCTATACTAGCTTCTACAGAAGAAAGGGCATTACAATGATTTTGTTAGTAATAAGAATGGGCTAAAATCCTGTGTTCTACCATATATAATTGACAATCTTTTCATTCTAATACTAGATACTAGAGTTCTTAGGTTTAGCAAAGCTGTTCCTACCCTAAGCTTCCTAATCCCATACAATTGCACACACAAAAAAAGAAGTGATAGCATGGAAGTTTTTTCCTATCAGATGTGCTTCCTGATCCGGAGAATCTTGTGGACACATAGCCATTAAAATCACTACAGAAAGTATGCACCGCTAATTTCAGATATATAAAAAAAGAAAGGAAGAGGAATGCGGAAAGCACAACTAGTATTGCTTGGAGATATTCCATTTCAGTGTGATGAAATAAAACAAGTGCCTATTAACACAGTGCATTGCTCTTTGGCTACTTCCTAAGAATTATAACTAATTGATGCATCATTGCAAGCTAATCAGCATAACTATCACTATGTTTTATGCTATCAGACAAGACAAGGGAACTTGATATGCCAACAAACCAAACAAAGTCAGGGAGACAAGCAATAAACTATGAGATGAGACCCATCATGTAATTTCCAATGTGAACAAAATTTATATTGCAAAAAAAAAAAAAAACTAAACCTGCTGATGTATTGGTGCTCCGCCATATGCAACAACCACCCTCACACCAGTTTGGTATGAAAACTTCTTTGCTTCTTCATGAATCTGAGGTTACATAACATAAAGAATCAGAAATAAGATAAAAATCAACAATAAGAAAAGAAACAGAAAGGATAACCTAAATGACAACATACTTGCATAGATAGCTCACGAGTAGGGGATAGTATCAGCGCCAGAGGGCAAGCAGTCCTGGAACCTCTTTGCCTCTGGGTGGCCTTGAGTCCCTTGACTTCAAGATCCCACTAATGATAGGGAAACAGAAGGCTGCAGTCTTTCCAGACCCTGTCTGTGCACAAGCCATGAGGTCCCGACCTGAATTGGCAATAGGAATGGCATGTCGCTGTACAGGTGTTGGCTTCACATACTTGCACCGCCGTATGTTCTCATTGACTGCATCACCCAAATCAATCTCTGCAAAGGTATTGACTGGTGGAGGGACGTCATGGCCACTTGTCTCAACAGGAATATCCTCATAGGCGTCAAAATTGATGCCTGTATTCTCCAGACTCTCGAAATCAACATCTGCAGTCTCAGTGTCCGCAAAAGGGTTTGGTTCACGGTCTCTACGGTCCCACCCAGGTCGGGAGTTCCAACCGCCACCTCGACCGCCGCCACCACTACCACCACCACCACCACCCTGGCGAGGCCCAACTATGGCGCTACCAACGCCACCGTCACTACCACCAACAGTAGGGCCTGCCCAACGAGAGCCACCTCCAACAGCAGCTGCGTAACCAGAAGGCTGCACGGCAGCAGGCCTTACGTCAGCTGGTGCAGGATCTGCATCAGGCACTGCTTTGTTCTCAGGGAGAGGACCACCTGAGCGGCCACGGAGGTGGGGAGGAACGTACGCGCTGAGGGTGGGGCGCGAGTTCTGATGATTAACAGCAGGGGCAGCAGCAGTAACAGTCGCGGGCGCCGATTCCTCGGCGTTCGCAACTGAATCAGCCCATGAAGATCGCATAATTTTGCAAAATGTCTTTGATGAAGTCGCTACCAGTGATCGCTAAAACCTGGAAATAACAGAAATAAAACAAACAGTCATCAGTACATAAAGAGAACGTAGAACATGGCAAACCCTTCACAGAAAAAACCAGAGGATCTCAACCAAAAAAAAATCCTTCATGAAAAAAACAAATAATATGGGGCGGATCCAGTAGGGGGGCATAGGTGTACACATGTACACCCAATAATTTTTGCAAAAACTTCGAGGTTAGGAGGCTTGTCAAATAGGTTTAGGTTAGGGTTTCGGTGCTCAGCCTCGCATGGCATGTAGTGGAAGGGAAGGGAAGGGAAGGGGAGGGAAGGGAAAGGAAGGGGGGGTGGGAGTACCTGGTGGGAGCTCGTCGCCGGCGAAGAGACCAACACAAGCTCTGGCTTAGGGCGGCGGCGGCGGCCCAGTCGTCGGGGAGCGAGAGGAGGCGAGAGACAGAGAAGGCACGAGGAGGGATGCAGAATATCCCGACGGAAGAGGGGCTGCAGCTTATGCAGCGACGGAATGAGCGCACCCGCACGGGCCTTCTTCTGGGCTGTTTTCTTTTCACAATTTCTTTCAAAATTTCTGTTTTTTTTTTATCCACGGGCGTCCGCCCCGCCTCGGACGCGGCTAGCTGGGCCTGCGGGAACGGCCCACAGTTTGCTCCTCGCCGCCAAATAAACCAAGTATATGTACATACTTATCGCGGAAAGAATCCGTCTCCATCCGCTCCACCTCCCTTTCAGCAAGACACGAACCATCGAAGCCAACGTGGCTTCTAATCGGTCGTTACATGATAGCAAATGGGCTCTCGCCATGTGTCCTGTACTTATGTTAGCCTTACGTGTTGTGTCGCTGTCGTAACTCAAAAATCCTCAGTGCGTAGATAAAAAAAAAGGCTTTCTACTCGTTCACGGCTACCGGTGTACTGACTCAGTCCCTAAATAATTGTCATAATTGGTATCTGTGACACAAATTTAACTCGATTTATAAAAAATATGTACAACATTTTTATCTCCAAATAAATTTATTACAAAACTAGATTCAAAGATATTTTCAATGATAGTAATTATATATCATAAATATTTTTAATATATATAGTCAAAAATGTTTCTTGGGAAGCCCATATTTAAAGACGGTTAGAGTATAAGAGCAATATCAATAATAAAGCCAAGTGCTTGGCTATAAGTAAAGCTATTAGAGTCAAGTTATATAATAAGTTATCTTTTATTTAGCTTAAAAAAGCTTCTCTTTTCTATTTCTCCTCACACATTTATTAATTGGATGCACTACTACCTATACTTCTGTGTCCAGCTTGATGTTTGCATGAGAGACAAACTCTCCTCTCTCTCTCTCTTCTCTTTTCTTCACATTAACATTTGTTTGGCTATAAGTCAATTATTATACTTGCTCTAATAGAATGACAAAGATGACGATGCAATCTCGCGTCAAGCGGCTATCTCCTCCTTCCCTTCGGTTTGCGCCGTCAGATGTTCTTTTATGCTCTTATGAAGTTTTTAGATTAAGTGGATACCCTTCCATACGCGGATGCTTGACAGATTAAATTGAACATCTATATGTATCTAACAAGAGAACAATGGTAAAAACAGAGAAAATCACCTTGGTTCGTGATTATTCTTTGATATTGGATTAGTACAGATTATTCATGTGGTACATCTTGCCTCCTTATCCTATACTGCAATTTTTCCTTGCCTTTGTTTTATTCAATAAAAAGAATGGCTATATGTTGGTTAAATAAATGTTCTACCAAACTTTATTTGGTCCTTTCCTAATAAATGTCCTGAATTTTTTTTGCTCAGGCCAAGAAAATTGTATGTAGCAGGTAAAAAAATATACTCTAGGATCCACTAAATGGCTATGTTTATTTTCTACCACTCATTTTTGTATGTACTAACTGATATGGTCTTCTTACCTTTTGCATTGTGATCTTCAAGATATTAACGCAAGATTTTTAATGATGTCGAATCTTTGGAAGTTATTTAATTCTTTTCAGTTTTGTAGATATTAGAGCAACTCTTATGTCTGTTTTTTTCTTCTATTTTATACAGAAATTTAGGAGCATCGCTCCACAATAACACACAATGTATTAATATGTGTGCACTAAAACCAATGATCTCACGGTTACAACGGGCGCATGTAATATTTGCGCACGTAGCAAAGCGTGTGTATCGCCCTAGTAAAAACCATAGAGCCACACATTCTTGAGGCCGGTTAGGTGCCGACCACCAAGTTTGTCGCATCCCAGTATCCCATCGACCCCCCTCTGCTCCCTTTATTTCAGTTTCATGGGCCTAATTTAATTGTTTTAGTGGGTTAAGCAAATAGAAGTCAGCAGCCATAGACTAAAATCTAAAAGTGCTGACATCAGCACTAATCCCATGTTATTTGAAGTAGAAAATAAATTATATCTCCTAAACCGAGTATCCTAATTAAAATCTGATTGCACCATCGTCTTTGTTACAATAAAATCTTCAAAACTAGACCCCACATAGATATATTTTCATATTTTTAAAAAAATATTTATCTCATAATAAATCTGTATTTAAAGGTAATCAGCGAACATCACATTAATACTGCACAAACATCATAGAAAAATAACATAGAACATTATATGTATACTAAAAAACATCATAAATATATTATAGAACATCGCTTTAACACTACACAATTAGTTTAGTATCCTAATTAATTGTATATACTACACAATTAATCAAAGTAAAATAAAATACTAATAACAAGATAAAATTAGAAAAATAGAAAATATGTACAAAACAAAAAAAAGAAAAGCGGAGTAAAATAAAAAAACAAATAAAAAATAAAAAAACAAAGAAGAATAAGAGGCGACATAATAAAAGAAGAGCAAAAAGCAAAATTAATAAGGGAAAAAAGAATAAACTGAGAAAATAAAAACCAAACCAAATAAAAGGAAAAAGGATCATGTAACACTTGAAAGAAAAAAAAAGAAGAAAAAACAAACAGAAAAGGAAAATAATACACCAAATCTATATCTATTAATAAAGAGGCAAAATTTCAGACTCTTTTTTTTCGTCCATTCATTCTTTTTATATCGTCTCTCTCTAACTAACTTTGTGAATGTGGAATTGTCTCTATTTGACTTATATATTGTCCTTCTCTTTATATGAACTGGCTATTATTATGAATTGTAAACAGGGGTCCTAATCCAAATAGAACTAGATATTTTTTTATGCAAACAAACTCACCTTCCGTTTTTTCTTTTTTTTCTGACCACGTTACACTAAAATTAAAATGAGATTGTTGTCGAAAGAAAAAAAAGAAAACAACCCACAATTCCGAGTCGGAGGAGCATACTGTAGGGTTGAGATGACGGATTAGAGGGGGTGAATAGTCTTTTCTAAAACTTAATCGCTTTGACTAACCGAAACTATTGCGGAATTAAAACTATCGGTCTAGCCAAGACTACACCCCTCTATCTATTACTTTAGCACCTAGCAAAGATGTCTATTATGTTACTTAAGGTGCCAAGCTAGGAGGCTCACCTAAATAAGTCTAGCTTGCAAGGTCACACAAACCTAAGCAACTAGTACTCTAAGCAAACCGGGGAGCTTCTACACATACTAGTAAGCAAAGCACAAAGCACCTAAGCTCACTAGCAATGCTCTCTAGCAAGACTACACAAGTCAACTAGAGAGCTCAACTTACTTAGCTACACAAACTAAGCAATGTGACTAACAAGGCTACTCAAGCCAATTAGCCACTCAAGAGCAACTTCTAAGCTACACAAGCTAGAAGGTAACTAGAAAAGCTACACAAGTCAAACTAGTTACAAGAGCAACAACTAATCACTAGCACAGGTATGAATAAGTAAATACAAGCTAGTGATTTGGAGAATGCAAACCACCGAGAAGATGTACAAGGTTGACAAGGTGATTTTTCTCCCAAGGTTCACTTGGTCGCCACCAAGCTAGTCCCCGTTGTATCGGCTCACTTACTTGAAGGTTTACAACTTTTTACAGGCCTCACTGCCTAACCCCCTCAAGGGTTTCCGCCTAACCAACACAAGATGAGGGCACTCAACGATACTTTCAACTAGAGTTGCTCTTCGCGATCTCCCGCGGGGCGAGCACAACACCCCACAAATTCTTCTCCGGAGCGCCGCACAATCTTCTTGCGCGCTTCGACGAAGCCACAAGCCACCAAGCCGTCTAGGAGGTGGCAACCTCCAAGAGTAACAAGCACCACGAGCTTGCAAGTCGATCACCTAGTGCCACACGAAGCTATCTCTCAAAGCAACGCACTAGTAATCGCTCTCTCACACAATCGGATGAAATCTATCAAGTGTGTGTGAGTTAGAGGGCTCCCAACCAAGCACAATTAAGGGTAACACAACCCCAAGGTGCTCAACCAGCTCCAAGGGCCGACCAAGGGCTATAAATAGCCACACCATCGAAAGTAGCCGTTTTGCCCACTCACTGGGCCTTTCTGCGTACCTCCGGACGCAAGTTCATAGGGGGTCTGGACCATCACGCGCGCGTCCGGACCCTCCTAGCCATTAGAAATTGCCCATTGGCGCGCTCACCGCGCTCTGCCACGCGTCTCCGGACGCTTGCAACAGTGCCGCACCGGACCAACAACCTGCGTCCGGACCTCCACTCCAGAGAGCGCCAGATACCGGACGCGCGTCCGGATCCCTGCGTCCGGACGGCAAAAACGTCTGATTCTTCACTCAGAGCCATTACAGAGAGGGCAAACCTCCGGACGCAGCGTCCGGAGTTCCCAGTCCGAACGACAAACAGCGTCTGGATCTCCTGCTCCCGATCAGGCACACTAGGGTTTGCTTCCGGACGCATCCGCGATGGTCCGGACCATCAGCACCCTTGCGTCCGGACCTGCGTCCGGAGCTCGTACCCGAGCCAAACCGAGCTGCCACTTTTTTCCTTGCTTCTCAAGTGCTAACACAAATGTGTTCTTCACCTTGTGCAAGTGTGTTAGCATTTTCACAAATATTTTCAAAGCATTTTCACTTGCTTCTCACCACGCCACTCGATCCTAATTCATCGCAAAGTTAGATCGCTCACAGTGGCACTAGATAACCAATATGCAAAGAAGTTTGCTCCTCTTGATAGTACGACTATCTATCCTAAATCCGGTCATAATCTTCTCTACACACCTATGACCGGTGAAATGAAATGCCCTATGGTTATACCTCTGCCTTGCGCATTCCATTCTATCTCCTTTTTCAATGTTGATGCAACACATGCACCAACCTATAACCAAATGATATGATCCACTTCATATCATCACGTGACTATATTGGTTCATCGATCTTGACATCACTTGTTCTTCACCGTTGCGTTGGTCCATCGGCGCCAAGCATCACCCGCTTGCCCTTCACACTTGCAACCGGTCCATCAAGCCAAGCCTTATCTTGATCTTCTCCACCTTGATCACATGACTCCATGCCATGTCTCATGTGCAATAAGCTCCTTCATCACACAATCACATGTGAACTAATCTCATGTGTATATATCACTTGAACACATATTAGTTCACCTAGGTTGTCACTCAATTACCAAAATCACATAGGAACTCTCAATCTCCCCCTTTTTGGTAATTGATGACAACTTTACAAAGATATGGAAATTAAGATCATTTTTGGACATTATGCCATTTATCCAACATTTAAGCTCTATGTCAAGATTTGGATAAATGCCACAAAATCCGACTTGGTAGTGATAGCTCCCCCTACATGTGTGCTCAACAAGATTTGTTTTAAGCCTTGCACACATGCATAAATAGGAGTTTTGGGAGTGCTAGCACTATTAAGTGATGCTAAGGGATATAGGATAAACATTTGAAGATACTCATTGTAGTTCCACTTGAAGTTCATCCTTAGCACCACTTTAGTTAGCTAGATAGCACAAAAACACTAGAAACCCCGTGAGATCAACATTATAAGCAAGGGTTCTAGATACCACTTATTAGAACAACTATCTAGCTTACCAACCCATGCATGCTAGTTTATCAAGTCATCATGTAAATCCTATAACTAGCATACACCACACAAGCATGCATATAAAGATATAAAGATAATACTTATGCAATATGCAAGAAATCACATGAATATATGCACATATCAAATGCAATCAACCAAGTTCATGAGCTTGCTCCCCCTACTTGTGTGCATCTCTTAGTCCAAGACTTTGATCCTTTCGATCTTGTTCCCTTATGTCCATGTCCATGTCTCTCCCTCTTAGTGCATGTCCAATATATATTCATATCTTTGCACTAATCTCTCGACTATTGTCATAAATTTCCATAAAAGGTAACACTTCTTTATTGATGCAAATCGGAATTTCTTGTCAAAGTCAATAATGGCGTGCCCATGTCCATGCTGGACAGCCCTCCTGGAGGAGGTCACAGTGCACGCCCATGGAGCACGCTGCACCAGCCCGCGAAAGCCAAAGTATAGGCAATATGTGTGTCGGGTACAAAGGTAAGGGGTACCCTAAACGTGTGATAATCTAATGCTTAACATAGCAACCATTTTTAAGGCAGGATCCGATCAGTCGTTCAAGTCAATGGAGAAAAGGCCCATCACGCAAAGGCCTCCCTCACCAGCCTAATACTGGAAAAACGGTAGGAGGGATCCCCCTCCGTCTCTACCTCGACTAACGGACAGGGGTCGAACGAACGACCCTTCCGCCTCTACCTCGAATGACGGACAGGGGGTCGAACGAACGACCCCTCCGCCTCCGCCTCGACCCCTCGAATGACGGACAGGGGGTCGAACGAACGACCCCTGAGAAGGAAGCTCGATCGACTTACCTGCTCCCGGTATGGGGTAAAGGGGATCCAATGCGCCTACCTACCCCCGCCTAACGCCATGGGCGTCCACTACCATAGTCAAATCCATTAACTCGCCGCCCATGCCCGGGACCTCCGTCAACCGTGCGGCCGCTGTAGCCACATCGCAGGTACGGAATCCAGAGGCACCCCCTCGAGCCATGAACAGGACGACCCTCGACTGTGTCTCCAGGGATACGACAGGGTCACGCTGGCCTCGACCCCCCTCGACCAGGGGGCTCGACCTCCGTCTCCAACCACTCCAGCATGGGACCCGCCCTATCCGCTCCGTTCCGCTTCAACTGTGGAGCCTGCACCCGTCTACAGGAGGCCAACCGTACTGCGCCATGACGTTCGGCAACATCCAGTCTGCTATCACCATGCCCTGAACACCGGAAGGACGAGAAGGCCACGCCGCTACAGCGATCGACGTCCCATCTCAAGCATGGCGCCGCGAACATCTCTCCTATGCCTCTACAGTCTAGGACCTCTGTACTCTCAGGCCTCCCCTTGATCTATACAAGGGGACGCTGGGATAGAAGAAGGGGCATGCGCATTCGTATCGGCATCAGCAGGTGCATTCGAATCGGCTCACGTATTCGGACATCAGAGATCTCTCAACGAGCCGAGACATCAGCTCTGACCCGCATACACCAAGAGCCAAGTCGCACACACCGCACCCGATTGCTTGATCGACACCTCAAGCAATCCACCAACCGACCACCTAGGATAGCCTCGCTAGTCCTAGGCTTAGCTCACTCTGAGCACCCCCGTGTAAACCTGCTTGTACCCCCCTGTACGAGCACTTAGGTGCAAGATAATACAATCCATCCTCCCCCGCTGGACGTAGGGCCTTCTTTGCCCGAACCAGGATAAATCTTGTTTTCTTCTTGCATCACATCTGGGTGAGGGAGCACGCAATATACAAATTTACTAGTTGGTGGTCTTGACCCCCTGGGTCATAACACCGACAGTTGGCGCGCCAGGTAGGGAGATTTGCGTGTCGATCAACTCCGAACTACTCTCCCAGATGCATTCCACGATCCCGTCACTTCCATTCGCCACCATCATATGGTTCGGGAGCCTAGAGTTCATGTCCACGGGCCACGGCCACGACATGGTTCTACTCTCAGGTAGTGGCATGGATAGCAGCAGCTCCGATACGCCGAGGCCAAGGAGGACCAGACGACGGTCCCACCACTCGCGCCTCTCACCTACGACCAGGGGGAGGCGTGAACGACACCGCCGCACTCTTCACCGCGCGGATTCCGAGACGCTGGACGCCATCTCCCCGGCCCCGCCTGGTGACACAATTCCTCCCTTCGGGAGCCTGTTTGACCCATGTTTGCGGGTCGGGGGTGGGTACCTCGCTGAGCCTGACTTTGGCTCTGCCATACCGTCATCTCAGAAGGTCCACGCGGCTTCTCCAACATACTCAGCCGCGCCGCAGCGCGACCTACTTCCGCACGGACTTTACAACAGCGCCAGACTCTGTTCTGCCTTTGTAAACTCACAGATGCAAGCACGTTACAGGTCCTCGGGGAACCTGCTACGTGCGACGACTAACCTCGTCACCACCCCTCCACCGGATGAGCGCCCGGTGCCACGGCAAGCCACGGCCCCGGGTTACTACACCTGGGACACGCTGCAACGACAACTGGAGGAGGAGCGCAGGGGATCTTTCCCCAACTTCTACCACAGCTACCCCGACTCGGACTCCCCCGATGAGGATTACGATCCCACTCGGGAATGCTTCCACCTCAACGGCCAGGTTGACTCCCAGGACGACATCAACGACGCTGTGGCCACGGATGAAAGAGGAGGGGGCAACGCTACACCGGCGCGAAACGCCGACCCCCCAAGTCCTGACAAAGCCGATCCACCGCAGGACGTCCAGATCGCGCAAGTCCGAGAACTGCTCGCCAAGCTCGAGGAAGAGCGCCTACGACTTCAGCAGCTCAAGCACGCCCTCGAGCGAGATCGCGGGCGGCCACAGGTCGGAGGAGCTCGCGAGCGGGCCCGGGAAGTCTATCGGCAGATTGTCAATGAAGGGGCGAACGAGCGCCACGTCTACAACCGCGCTAGCCAGAATGTCGTGGCAGCCGCGATGCTGCTCCACGACATGCCGGCACCATCGACGCCCCAGGCGCAACGCATCAGGGATGAAATCCAGGGGCTTCTTCGAACCGCGGTCGTACAACAAGCGGAGAGCTCGGCCTCGAGGCGCAGGGGAGCTGCCTCCGAGCAGCGGGACGTGCCCTCTCGAGAAGATCGAGAGGTATCTATCCACCAAGACAAGGCGCCCCAAGGAAAAGTGGAGCAGCGACCAGTTCGAGACCACATCCTCGACAATCGACAACCGCGAGACGCGCAACGCGACATCAACGACAACAAACGACGCCGACACGGTGACGCTGAGGCTCGAGGTTACAGTGCTCATCGAGGTGGGTGCTACGACAGTGACGAGGATCGACATCGATCTCCGGAACCACCAGGGCCACGAGTCTTCGGCAGGACCATCCGACAAACCACCTTGCCTGTTCGTTTCCGTCCGCCCACCAGCCTGGTCAAGTACAACGGCAAAACCAAGTCGGAGCTCTGGCTCGCTGATTTCAGGTTGGCATGTCAGCTAGGAGGAGCCGACAGCGACCACGTCATCATTCGGCAACTCCCGCTCTTCCTCTCCGACACCGCTCGAAGGTGGCTCGAGGAACTCCCCCCGGACATGATCCATGGCTGGCCCGACCTGGTCAGGATCTTCGAGGGGAACTTCAAGGGAACCTACGTGCGGCCAGGAAACTCCTGGGATCTCCGCAGCTGCAAGCAGAAGCCAGGGGAAACCCTCCGCAGCTTCACCCGACGGTTCTCCAAGCGACGTACTGAGCTAACCCACATCTCCGACCATGACGTCATCACAGCGTTCGTCGTCGGGACAACCTGCAAGGAGTTGGTGCGGGAGCTGGGACGGAATACCCCCAAGACCGCCAACGAGCTCATGGACATCGTCGCTAACTACGCAGTCGGCGAGGAAGTCGTTGGCGCGTTCTTCTATGCATCCCCCGACAAGGGGAAGGCCAAGGCGGACGAGCCCGGGGGCTCGAACAACGGGCCCAAGAGGAACAACAACAACAAGAAGAAGAAGAATAACCAACCGGGTCGGCGCAACGTTGAGCCCGACGATCTTGTCGCTGTGACAGACAAGAAGAAGCCTCGAGGTCCCCCTCTCGAGGGGGGCGTCTTCGACAAGATGCTGAAAGAGCCCTGCCCCTATCACAAGGGACCGACCAACCACAGCCTCGAGGACTGTCGCATGCTCAATAAATACTTCGACTCTTTTGGCCTCAAGAAAGACGACAAGAAGGAGGATCCATAAGACGGGGGCGATGGCAAGAATAGGGGCTTCCCCGAGATTCACGACTGCTACATGATCTACGAGGGACCCTCGACTCGACTCAGTGCGTGTCAACGCAAAAGGGAGCGTCGAGAGGTCTTCTCCGTTCGAGCCTAGGCTCCTCGATACGTCGACTGGTCCCACACGCCGATCACCTTCGACCAGAACGACCACCCCGAGCACGTCCCCATCGCAGGGGTCTACCCACTCGTCATCGACCCGATCATACTCAACACCCACCTCACCAAGGTACTTATGGATGGGGGAAGCAGCCTCAACATCATCTACGCCGAGACCCTCGACCTCCTGGGGATCCCAAGGACCATGCTCCTGCCCAGCGCGGGGGGATTCCACGGGATCGTTCCAGGGAAGAAGGCACTCCCGATCGGCCGCGTCAAGCTACCCGTCTGCTTCGGTACCCCCTCAAACTTCCGGAAGGAAGATCTGACCTTCGAGGTGGTCGCGTTCCATGGCATCTACCATGCCATCATCGGTCTACCGGGGTACGCCAAATTCATGGCGATCCCGAACTACACCTACCTCAAGCTAAAGATGCCAGGGCCCGAGGGAATCATCACCATCGACACCTCCTACGAGCACGCTTACGACTACGATCCTCGCGGCCCTCGACGACTTCTCCAAGGAGATCCCGGACCCCAAGCGGCACTCCGACAACTTCAAGCCTGCGGAGGACACCAAGACCATCCCGCTCGACCCCAACCACGCGGATGGCAAGGCGCTAACGATCAGCGCTACCCTCGAGCCCAAATAGGAAGCCGTGCTCGTCGACTTTCTCCGCGCGAATGCTGACGTGTTTGCGTGGAGTCCCTCGGATATGCCGGACATTCCGAGGGATGTCGCCGAGCATTCTTTGGACATCCGGGTCGGATCCAAACCGGTGAAGCAACGGTTGCGCCGCTTCAACGAGGAGAAGCACAGAATCATCGGGGAGGAGGTCGACAAGCTTTTGAAGGCCGGATTCATCAAGGAGGTACATCATCCCGAGTGGTTAGCAAATCCTATACTTGTTAAGAAAAAGAATAGGAAGGATAGAATGTGCATAGACTATACTAGCTTGAATAAAGCATGTCCTAAAGTTCCTTTTCCATTACCACATATCGATCAAATAGTTGATTCCACCGCGGGATGTGAAACTCTTAGATTTCTTGATGCGTATTCTGGCTATCACCAAATAAAGATGAGGGAGTCCGATTAGCTCGTGACTTCCTTCATTACCCCTTTTGGCATGTTTTGCTACATCACTATGCCCTTCGGTTTGCGAAATGTCGGGGCCACATATCAACGATGCATGCTCCATGTCTTTGGAAAACACATAGGACCGACCGTCGAGGCCTACGTCGATGACATCGTGGTCAAATCCAAAACAGTCGGGAACCTAGTCGAGGACCTTGAAATCGTGTTTGGGTGCCTCGGGGCAAACCACATAAAGCTAAACCCAGAGAAGTGCGTCTTGGGGGTCCCTCAAGGCATGCTCCTCGGGTACATAGTTTCCCAGCGCGGGATCGAGGCCAACCCTAAGAAGGTAACCGGAATCACTAGGATGGGCCCGATCAACGACCTTAAGGGCGTACAAAGGGTCACGGGTTGCCTCGCCGCCCTCAGCCAGTTCATCTCACGGCTCGGAGAGAAGGCACTACCCCTTTACCGCCTCCCAAAAGAAAACAGAACACTTCACATGGATCGTCGAGGCCGAAGAGTCGCTCTCCAAACTCAAATCCTTACTCACCTAGCCACCTATCTTGGTGCCCCCAAGCCCAGCCGAGCCCCTCTTGCTCTATGTTGCAGCAACTACCCAGGTAGTCAGCGCTGCCATAGTGGTCGAGAGGACAGAAGAGGGACATGCCCTGCTGGTTCAGAGGCCCGTCTACTTCATAAGCGAGGTGCTTTCAGAAACCAAAGTGAGATACCCCCACATTCAGAAGTTGTTGTATGCCATCGTCCTCACTCGGCGCAAGCTCTAGCACTATTTTCTGGGCCACCCGGTTACTGTGGTCTCGTCTTTCCCCTCGGGGAGATAATCCAGAACCGCGAGGCGTCTAGGAGAATCGCAAAGTGGTCGGTCGAGCTCATGGGGGAAACTCTCTCCTACGCCCCTCGGAAGGCCATCAAGTCTCAGGTATTGGCAGACTTCATTGCAGAATGGACCGATACTCAACTACCCCTGGCGCAAGTTCAGACCGAGCTCTGGACCATGTACTTCGACGGATCGTTGATGAAGACGGGGGCACGCGCCAGATTGCTTTTCATATCACCCTCAGGGGTCCACATGCGCTACGTCATCCGCCTCCACTTCCCTACCTCCAACAACGTAGCCGAGTACGAGGCCCTCGTCAACGGTCTGCGTATCGCCATCGAGCTCGGGGTTCGACACCTCGACGTTCGAGGGAACTCGCAGCTTGTGATCGACCATGTGATGAAGGCCTCGAGCTTCCACGACCCCAAGATGGAAGCCTACTGCAAGGAGGTCCAAAAGCTCGAGGACAAATTCTACGGCCTCGACCTCAACCACGTCGCCCGCCGGTACAACAAAGCCGCTGACGAGCTAGCCAAAACCGCATCCACTCGAGGTACAGTCCCTCCCGACGTCTTCTCGAGGGACCTTCACAAGCCGTCCGTTGACCTAGGCTCGGGGGCTCCCACCCTCGAGCAAGGGATCGACCCTTCCTCCTCGACCGATCCTTCCTCGAACGGAGGAGAGGTCATGGAGATCGACGAGACAACCGCAACACCAGCCCCCTCGACGGACTAGCGCACACCCTACCTCGAGTATCTGATACGGGGCGAGCTCCCAGAGGACCACGCCGAAGCCCGACGAGCCAAAACCTACGTCTTGTATGGGGATGGCCGCGAGTTGTATCGACGCAGCCCTACCGGTGTACTTCAACGTTGCCTCACCCTCGAGGAGGGGAGGGCACTACTGAAGGACCTACACTCGGGGGCTTGCGGCCACCACGCGGCGCCAAGAACGCTGGTAGGAAGCACCTTTCGACAAGGCTTCTACTGGCCGACAGCCATCGCCGATGCTACCAAACTCGTTCGATCTTGCAAGGGATGCCAATTCTACGCCAGGCAGACCCACCTCCCCGTCCATGCTCTTCAGATGATACCCATAACTTGGCCATTCGCAGTATGGGGGCTCGACATGGTCGGCCCCCTGAAGAAAACCAAAGGTGGCCACACCCACCTCCTCGTGGCCATATACAAGTTCTCAAAATGGATCGAGGCTCGACCCATCGCCATCATTCAATCTCGACAAGTTGTGTTGTTCTTCACTGACATCATCCACCGCTTCGGGGTCCCCAATACCATCATCACCGACAACGACACGCAGTTCACCGGCCAAAAGTTCTTGGACTTCTGTGACCACCACAACATCAAGTTGAACTGGTCTGCAGTCGCCCACCCTCGAACTAACGGTCAGGTCGAGCGCGCCAATGGTATGGTTTTGCAGGGCCTCAAGCCAAGGATCTTCGACCAGCTAAACAAACACGGCAAGAGATGGGTCGATGAGCTGCCCTCTGTCCTATGGAGTCTCAGAACGACGCCAAGTCGAGCTACAGGGTTCTCCCCGTTCTTCTTGGTCTACGGGTCCGAGGTCGTCCTCCCCACTGACCTCGAGTATGGGTCCCCTCGACTAAAGGCCTACAGTGAGCAAGCCAACACAGCAGCCCGAGAGGACTCCCTCGACCAGCTCGAGGAAGCCCGGGATGTGGCCCTCTTCAAATCGGCAAAGTACCAGCAGACGTTGCGGCGCTACCACGACAAGCACATACGCAAAAGGGACCTCGAAGTCGGCGACCTCGTATTGCGCTGTCGACAAAGCAATAAGGGGCGTCACAAGCTGACGCCACCTTGGGAAGGACCCTTCATCGTAGCAGAGGTGCTAAAGCCAGGGACTTACAAGCTGAAGAACGACAAGGGCGAGATCCTCACCAACGCATGGAACATCGAACAACTACGTCGCTTTTACCCCTAAGGCCTCGAGGCCTTGTACATTTTCTACATTATGTACATTTATCGCATTATGAATGAATAAAATGTTCTCGAAATACATTTCACATTCGTTCATAACTCTAAGGTAGCCTCGACTCTGCTCCGGCAAAGTCAAACCTCCCTCGGGGGTACCCCTCTCCTAAGTCCTCTAAAAACCTGAACGTTTTTTCGAAACTCGGCCTTCTCTCGCCACCTTCGCCCCGAGTATGCTTCACGGCTAGATAAAAAACGCCTCGAAGTCCCTAAGGGTCGAGGGCCGTCGAGCTGGGGACTCTCCTACGCCTCAGGGCCATGGTACCCCCACTCACTCCCCCCTCCAGGGATACGAGCGTGCGTCAAATACTTAGTCCACAAGCAACGGCTCAGACAAAGAGAAATAGAGACAGCTCGAGAAATAAAAACACCCAAATGCATCTCGAATAAAATGCATTGAAGTTAAGAAGCCCCCAGGGGCTCGACATCATATTGTCACAAAAGCTAATCTATTACATGGACCTTCTTGTCCAGATTTGGCTCACAAGCCTCGACTACTCATCGCCATCGCCGTCCGGCAGGGGAAGCACCTCGGCCTCGAATAGCTTCGCCAACTCACTGTCGGGCACCTCTGCGGCGTCGATCAGCTCATGGCATCTCGCCATGTTCGCTTCATCGGTCAACCCCGAGTCGACGACAAAGCTGCTGGCGACGACGTCGAGGTCGTAGTTGTAGCCCGAGCGGACGACCGAGAGCGCCCGCTTCACGCCTATGTGAAGGGCGGCACGGACCTGCTCTGTCACTTCACGGGTCGCGGCGAAGAGCCGGTGCAAGAGGGAATCTCCACGCACGTCTCCCGCAATCGGCAGCTCCGGCTCGACACCCATGCCGTCGCAGAAGGAGGAGATGGCGTCCCTAAGCCTCTCGTTCAGGCTCGTCTCCGCCCCGAGGAGGTTCTGAAGACTGGTCAGATCCTCGTGGGCTCGAGCCTTGTCCCCTTCGAGTTCTGCCAGAACAAATAGAGGGCTCCGTCAAAACCAAAAAGCAGGGGAAGGGTCGAAAATAGGCAAGTTTAATAATATCTCTAAAAAAACTCACCTTTGGTGTGTGCTTCCAGGGTGACGTACTCCTGCTCAGCCCTCTAAAGTTGGTGGCGGACGTCGACGAGCTCTGCAGCTTGATCGTTGTTTTTAGCCCGGAGGTCCTCGATGATCTTGCTAGTACCATCGAGGACCCTCTTCTGGTTAGCCGCCACCTCCCCCAGAGCGGCGATCTGGGCTCGAGCCTTCTCCTCCGCGACACCCAGCGCGTTGCGGTCGCGGGAGACGACGTCGATATCCGACTTGAGCTGCCAGACCCGCTCTTCGAGGGAGGCACGGTCGGTGCCCGCCTGCTCCAGGTTGGCCTCGAGCTGCCGGACCTGCTCCGCTGTTCGAGCCAATTCCCCTCTCAGCAAGGTGGCCTCCTCCTCAGCCTTACGCCGGGCCTCCTGGGCAGCATCCCGCTGCTGCCCGACCTCGGCAACCTGCTTGAAGGCGGCCTCGGCCCTCGACTGTGCCCGGGAGTCCTCCTCCTGAGCGGCCTTGGCCCCCTCCTGCGCGGAGGCCACCTCGACCTTCACCTGGGTTGCCTCGGCCTCCGCCTTCTCCAGCGAGGCACGGAGGATGGGGAGCTGACTCCACTGCTTCTGCGCCCGGAGGATGAACTAGGACTTATCATACGACCTCGCCCTCAATACCTGATAGGGATAAAAAGGAAGGTCATCAGAAAAGAACAGCAAAATTGATGAGTGTATGGGTGTCCCGATCTTTTGGTGGAGATAGATAACTACGATTTGACTGGAGAGACGTTCACGATCCGACTACAACCATCCAAGGACGCTGCGCCTTAGCGATCGATACACCAAATCCAGCGGTTGCTCACGATCTTGCGGATCACAACCAACCAAACCACTAGGGTTATTCCTGCAAGCAATCGAAGAACAAGCAAGAACAAGTAGAACAAGCACTCAATTGCAAATAAGAGATGAAGGATCAGATGTGATACACATGAAGGTGGGGTTCCGAATCAAGTAGAACGGATGGTCTAGTCGACACACGCGTCTACAAGGAAGTAGCAGCAGCTAAACTTTCATCTAAACAAAACCCAATCTGTTTGTGGCGGCTCTAGGGGGATATAAGGAGAAGGGAGGACGAACACAAGGGTCCTAGTGTCGTCCTACAACCCTAGGATGAGTCCCTAATGGACTCAACTTGATACACGGGCCATCGGCCCAAAATAGGGTGACGCAGCACCGTTGGCAGAAAAGATCTCGGTATTAAATTGTCTACTGCGCACGCATCTGATAGGATATAGGTATGAGTCCGGACCCATTGGAAAGTAGACTTGATAAGCTTTCCAAAAAGTCCTATAACGTCTCAATCGGAGTCCGTATGAAGTCGTGGCAACCGTCGCAAGTTTGGACTCTTCTGCAGTCCGAATTGAACTTTCTAAAACGTGTTGGACTTGGACTCTTTGTTTCCTTGGATCCAATATGACGTGGTGGCCTGGTGGAGAATGTTAGGAACACTTGGATTTGGTCCCCAATCAACTTCATTGACCATCCATGCTTTCCATATGCAATCTAACCCTTCCTTGATCCATGTAAGCAATTCTGAAAATGAAAACATACACACTTCATAGTGCAGCACCCATTCATCAAATGTAACAATGATAAACCTCATATAGAATGGTTTCACCTTTGGTATAGAAGTGGTTGGCATGGTCATATCTAAGCCGGTGATGTCCTCATCAAAAATGACCCAAGCAAGATCAGAGAGAAAACGAGGCTTACTTCCATCCCCCGGTACAAATCCGCGGAAGCGACCTCCGCCGACACGCGTACCACATGGGCAAGCCACGCTCGAAACTCCTCCAGGTGCTCCCACTCCCCGAGCTCGGCTTGATCATCGAGTTTGAAGAAGGTGCGCCCTGGGTCTTGGGGGTCGGCCAGCTCGAGGGGCTCCTGCCCCCAGAACTTGCTGCGGCGGTCGATCCTCTCCTTGACCTCCCGCATGATGCCCTGGCGTATCTTGAGGTTACCCCCCTGGAGCATCACCCGCTCCGGCAAAGTGGGGAAGGAGGTCGCCCCCTCGAGCCGGGCACTCCTGGCCTCAGAGTCATCTTGTAGGGCCGCCGTCGGCTCCTCCGGGTCATCGCCTCTAGGCGGAAGAGGTCCCCCCCGTGAGAATAACCCTGCGCGGTGAAGAAAACACATGTTATCACCCAATGTCACAGGCTCACTGCGGTCCCCTCCCTCCACGTCGACTAAGTTAGGGGGCGCAGCACCTCGAGCAGACGACTGCCCGACCTCGACGACAGGCCGAGCAGCCGCCTCGGACATTGTCACGTCTGCCACGCTACTTCCCTGCAGCGCCGCGCAGCCCCTTCCGGCTCCGACCGGGGGATCGTCACCACCACCATCTCCGTCGTTGTCGCTGTCTCCGCCGTGGGCGTCGCCTCGAGCTCCTCGGCCCGTCCTCCCTCCTCGGCAGGCTCGGGGAGTGGCGCCGAGGCCCCTTCGATAGGGGTCTCCATCGACGGCGGCACTTCCGGCGCAGCAACAATCGCTACCTCCTCTTGCCGCGCCGTCTCCTCGCACTCGCGCCGCTGACGCGCCTCCCACAACGCGAGGTTCTCGGGCCACCACTTTGGCGTCAGGCGCTCCAGCGTCTCTTCATCGCCGGCAGAGGTCAAGTCGACCACCTCCATCTCTACGACGGCTTGGGGATCAACCCCCTCAACCATGGTCGTCGTCGACACCGACTCCACGCCTTCCGAGGCTGCTGGCGCCCCCCTCCGACGGGGTGGTGAGCACGGCCTCGACCGCCACTCCGGCGGACCCCGCCGATGCAACGGGTCGACCCGCCTCTTCCTCCGCCCGAGTTTGCTCCGCAGCGGCTTGCGCCTGCCCGCGCCCTATCGCCTCCCGCGCCTTGGCCGCCCACGCCGCACCTGGGATGAGGGTCGAAGGGGACAAGGCGGCAGGACTGGCCCCGATGGCCATCTTGGTCGCGGCCTCCGCCTTCAGCCTCTTAGCCGGGGTGAGGGTCGCGTCCTCCGACGAGTGCTTCGCCCTGAAAAAGGAACTCATACGCGACGGTAAGCACAAATCATAACCAACGAAAAATACTCGGGATCGACAGGAAAGCAACTTACCCTAGCGGAATCACGGGGGTCCGACCAGTGGACCTCGAGTCGCTCGGGGGCTTCAGCGAGACACGTCGGGAGCCACTTCTGCCGCCAGCGCTGGCCGCGGCAGGGGTTGAGGCTGCTCCCGGCACCGTGTCCTTGGCAGGGGCCGACAGCGTCTTCGTCGCCACCGTCGTGGTCTACTCCTGGGTCGACGGGCCTGATGCCCGTGCGCTCCACCGAGTAGGCGTCGGGGGCATGCTCGACCGACCCCTCGACGGGGACCGCGACGAACGGCTACGCATCTGCCGCGACACTTCACCTTGAAGAGCCGCAGGGCGCTCGTCCCACGACTCAATTCCGACAGTTGGGGCCGACCTCGACATCGACCCCTCTCCTCCTCCAATACCGGCAGCTGCCCTCTGACGCGTGGGCACCGCCCTTTCTTCCTCGAGCCCTCGCTACGGCTCGGCCTCCTCCTCCTGCTCCGGCTCCTCTTCCTGCATAAGGACGATACCTGTCATGTCAAAAGCGAAGGGCCTAACCCGATACCGTCACGTTATGACATCATCTTTAACAACCTCGTCGTTGCTCGACCCCTCGTCCTCATCCTCCTCCGAGGGGGACTCCTCGGAAAGGTTGGCCCGCCTCTGCCGTGCCCGGTGTTGTTCACGCTCCTCCTTCTCTCGGGCCTTTTTGCCCTTATCCTTCTTGGCCTTGTCCTTGTCCTTCTTGTCCTGCTCGGCCCGAAGGTGTCTCAACTGGGCCATGTGCTGCTCCTCCTTCACCGGTGGAAGCGACTCCCGGAAGACGACGTTCCCCTGAGGGAACGCTAGGCGGTTAGGACGCAGGCAAAGGAGACAAACAAGACAGACAAGAGGGCATTGATAGAGAAAGAGGTGTCGTTCCAACTGGACGTGCCCCTGATCTGGCCTCATGGGGACGCTGGCGACGTTCTCCACCTCGAACGCGCTGGCGAAGGAGGCACGTACTCGGCGGACCACCCTCTCGAGGGGCAGCTCGCCCTCCACGAGGCGACACCCCGTGAGATCCACCCCCGGGTGCATCTTGTCGAGGCGTCGCGGGCGAGCCATCAGCGGCACGACTCGCTGCTGGTGAAAGGCCGACGCGACGATCGCCGCCGTAAGTCCTGCCTTCTTTAGATGGGAGATCGCGCCAAGCAGGTGGTCGAGACGCTTCTTCTTCTTCTGCTCGACGTCGTACCTCCAGTGGTCGGGCCTCGAGTCGATCGTCCTCCCGGTGTAGGCGGGGAACAGACCATCGTCGTTCCTCAGGTAGAACCACCTGGAGTGCCATCCCGAGTGGCTCGACGTGAGCTTCGCCGGGATCCAGCGGTCCGCCCTCTTGAGGGAGATACTGCACCACCCTGCCCTGACCATCCTGCGGCTACCGCTCCCGGCCGAGGCGTGGAATAGGCCCGCCTCGAACAGGTGGATCCACAGCTCCCAATTCGGCTCCATCCTCAGGTACCCTTCGCACAGAGCGGTAAAGACCGCCGCGTGACAGATGTCGTTGGGGGAGAGGTGTTGGAGCTCCACGCCGTAGTGGTGGAGGATCCCGCGTAGAAGACGGTTGGGGGGGGGGATCCCAGCCCCGCCCGGTGGAAAGCTTTGAAGCTGACCACATAGCCCTCCGGCAGAGTGGGCTCAATGTACTCCCTCCGCGGCACTATCCACTCCGGCCGGTCCGCGGAGGTGATAGGCCGGAGAAGGCCGCTCTCCACCAAATCCCCCAAACGCCCCATGGTCGCCGACGATGGAAGCCAGGCGTCAGGTCCGCGCAAGCTGTAGCTAGCCATGGGAGCAGGGAAATGGATGCGCTCGGATGCGGGGATGGAAGGTATGTTGCCAATCTCTCCTCTCCCTACTCTCGCGCACGCAGAGATCCGACTCGGTGGGCGACGAAGGCAATGGCGAGAAGAAGGAGGCGGTGAAGGCAATGGCAAGTGTGAGGGAGCCGACTCCCCACCCCTCGTATTTATAACCGGAAGCCCAACGGGCGGATCCAACAAAAAGACAGGTAAATCTCCGCATTTAATGCGCCCACCTACCACCCCCTCGTATTCCACAGGATAGGGCACACCCGTCGCGTCATCGGGCTCCGCGCCGCACTCCACGCCGCACCCTACGCCTGCTACGGCTACAGTCGAACAGACATCTCCTAAAAAGGAGTGCCTATGGCGGACAACATGCAACAGTGGGCGTTATCTTCGGAGGTAAGCAACGGGCATCGACCCGTCTGTCGAAATCTCGAGGGAGCGGAGGCTGGCCCTCGGTCAGGGCTCGACAGCCGCCCTTGAGTACCTGAGATCAGGGAGGACCCAGGGTTACGGACTCCGGTCCACCCCTAAATCTCGAGGGGGCGAAGGCTGGCCCCACGAACAGGGTTCGACAGCCGCCCTCGAGTTCTCGAGTCAGGGATGACCCAGGGGGGGCCGGCGCGAGCCCCTAGCTCGAGAACGGACTCTCGAGGCCCCCCAGGACATATCCGAGGTATAACCAGGGAATACCCAAGGATCCCTATGACGGGAGGCATCGAGCCACCAACTCCCATCGAACGGAGTTGGCACCTAGGTAATCCACGTAGTCTTGCTTAATGAGAATGCCTCAGGGCTTCTATCGACCCCTATCGAACGGGGCACGAGTTCTCACTTGGATTTCTACCCGTTACCCGTTACCAGCTCATAGAGGACTTCGAGGCTCGTCCTAATGAGGATAGCACGATGCTCTTCGCCCCACAATCCGAGCACAAGGATCCGTGGGAAGGATGCTAGGAGGTAGTGAAAGCCCAGCCACACGAGGCTCGAGGGCTAGACTACGCACGGCACCCCTTGACGAAAGAGGGTCGAAAACACTCGTAGCCTGGCAGACAGAGTTGACCCCTCGATAGGGCACTATGACTCCAGTTTAACGCTCAAGGGAGCGAAGGCTGGCCCTCGAAAGGGTTTCGACAGCCGCCCTCGAGCACCCCCTTCCCAAGGAAGTGAAACGCTCGTAGCCTGGCGAACATAATCGACCGCTCGATAGGGCGCTATGACTCCAGGTAATCCTAACTCCCCTCGATAGAACACATGTCAAAGCTCCCAGAGGAGTTCTTAATGACTCCTCTGGGGCCTCGGGAGCTAACCCCGCGGGGTGCGCTCGCGCGCACCCCACGAAGAATCAGATCTTTTACTAACCCTGTAGATCATCGGCAAAAGCCCTTATACGGATTCTTCTTATCCGCATAGAGGCTCGGGGGCTACAGTCGGTTACAAAGGTAAGGGGTACCCTAAATGTGTGATAATCTAATGCTTAACATAGCAACAATTTTTAAGGCAGGATCCCATCAGCCGTTCAAGTCAATGGAGAAAAGTCCCATCACGCAAAGCCTCCCTCACTGGCCCAATACTGGAAAAACAGTAGGAGGGATCCCCCTCCGTCTCTACCTCGACTGACGGACAAGGGTCGAACGAATGACCCCTCCGCCTGTACCTCGAATGACGGACAGGGGGTCGAACGAACGACCCCTCCGCCTCCGCCTCGACCCTTCGAATGACGGGCAGGGGGTCGAACGAACGACCCTCCGCCTCCGCCTCGACCCCTCGAATGACGGACAGGGGGTCGAACGAATGACCCCTGAGAAGGAAGCTCGATCGACTTACCTGCTCTTGGTATGGGGTAAAGGGGATCCAATGCGCCTACCTGCCCCCACCTAACGCCATGGACGCCCACTACCACAGTAAAATCCATCAACTCGCCGCCCATGCCCGGGACCTCCGTCAACCGTGCGGCCGCTGTAGCCACGTCGCAGGTACGGAATCCAGAGGCACCCCCTTGAGCCATGAACAGGATGGCCCTCGACTGTGTCTTCAGGGATACGACAGGGTCATGCTGGCCTCAACCCCCCTCGACCAGGGGGCTCGACCTCCGTCTCCAACCACTCCAGCATGGGACCCGTCCTATCCGCTTCAAC
This sequence comes from Microstegium vimineum, assembly GCA_022036555.1. Classification (NCBI taxonomy): domain Eukaryota; kingdom Viridiplantae; phylum Streptophyta; class Magnoliopsida; order Poales; family Poaceae; genus Microstegium; species Microstegium vimineum. The sequence goes on from CM039124.1 coordinate 63,729,168, forward strand.
TGTGGAGCCTGCACCCGTCTACAGGAGGCCAACCGTACTGCGCCAAGACGTTCGGCAACGTCCAGTTTGCTATCACCATGCCCTGAACACCGGAAGGACGGGAAGGCCACGCCGCTACAGCGATCGATGTCCCATCGCAAGCATGGCGCCGCGGACATCTCTCCCATGCCTCTACAGTCTAAGACCTCTGGACTCTCAAGCCTCCCCTTGATCTATAAAAGGGGACGCTGGGATAGAAGAAGGGGCATGCGCATTCGTATCGGCATCAGCAGGCGCATTCGAATCGGCTCACGTATTCGGACATCAGAGATCTCTCAACGAGCTAAGACATCAGCTCTGACCCGCATACACCAAGAGCCAAGTAGCACACACCACACCCGATTGCTTGATCGACACCTCAAGCAATCCACCAACTGACCACCTAGGATAGCCTCGCTAGTCCTAGGCTTCAGCTCACTTTGAGCACCCCCGTGTAAACCTGCTTGTACCCCCCTGTACGAGCACTTAGGTGCAAGATAATACAATCCATCCTCCCCCGCTGGACGTAGGGCCTTCTTTGCCCGAACCAGGATAAATCTTGTGTTCTTCTTGCATCACATCTGGGAGAGGGAGCACGCAATATACAAATTTACTAGTTGGTGGTCTTGACCCCCTGGATCATAACACTGACAATGTGTACCTAGCAGCAGTACAATGTGCTCACACTCTTTAATTTGCCCCCACGCCAATGTACTCACGATGCTCTTGATCACAACCGCAATGCGGTGGCCATGGCACTCCAAAGCTCTATTGTCATCGAAATTGACATCACAAGGGGTGAAGCAAAACAGATATTCTCCCACTTCGACGAAGGTAGTTGGGTGATGGCCGAATCTACCTCACAAAACTACCATTGTGGATTCCTTAGTCTCGGCGAGATGTCAGAAGCACGACACATTGAAGACGAAATCAAAGCTAAGCTTGGCGAGGTGTTCTCGTGCATTGGCAAGGGTTGCAGTGTCAACTGCATATTGCCGAAGCTAAGCAGCTGATCAACACATTGTTTTTGTATGCATAAATATTATTGTATATATAATATTAAATTTTAGACTTTGTTTATTATCACTCTGCATATTAGAGTTTTTTGTCTCCCGTTGCAACGCACGGACATATTTGCTAGTAGAAAAGAAAAGGGAAAAGAAAAAAAAAAGAAATCTCACCTGCTGGTCGGCGCATGTTGTGTTGTTGCCGGGCTGCTGCTGGACTGGTCGGCGCATGCTGGGCTGCTGCTGGGCCGGCGCATGCTCTCGTGGCCCACAATCGCGAAGGTGATGGGGGGTGGTCGGAAGCTATCCTTCCCGCACATTCTTTCTCATTCCATATAGCCGCTATGGGTGTCTATATAGTACCGATTGGTGGGGGTTGATGTGTACCCCTCTGTAGAATTTTGAATTTTATTTTTTTCGATTAAGGATATTGAAAGGTCTAGGAATGGCTAGAGGGGGGGTGAATAGCCTAATTAAATTTTCTACAACAACACTTAGCAAACTTGTTATAATAAAACACGGCGATAAGCAAGTTTGCTTTAGCTCTAAGGTTAGGCAAGCCACCTATATCAAGTCTAGTTACTAGCAAGATATATCCTATGTCACACACAAGGGCTAGACAACTAGAGCTACTAAACTAAGTTACACAAGCTAAGCTAGAATCTCTACTTTGCAAGAATGAAAGAAAGTAATACAAAGCTAGAGATAGAAGGGTTATACCACCACGAAGGGATGAACCAATAGATAACCAATTACAATATGAATCCTTGGTAGAGAAGTTGACACAATGACTTTTTACCGAGGTTCACTTGTTTGCCAACAAGCTAGTCCTCGTTGTAGCGATACACCCACTTGGAGGTTCACGCGCTAATTGGCAATCAAAGCCAAACCCGTTCAAGGGTGCCGCACAACCAACACAAGATGGGGATCCCCAAGCTATGCAGAATCCACTAGAGATACCTTTCGCGAATCTCCCACGGGGTAGGTTCAAGAACCCCTCACAATCCACCAATCGGAGCCGGAGACAATCACCTTCCTCCGCTCAACGATCCTCGTCGCACCAAGCCGTCTAGAAGGTGGCAACCTCTAAGAATAACAAGAGCTCCGCGATGACGACGATCACCAAGTGCCACTAGTATGCAATCAACAAAGCAATGCACTTGGATTCACTCTATCTCTCTAGAATATGTCAAATATGTTTAGAAAATGAGTGGTGGAAGCTTCTCAAGCAAGCACAAATATGTGAGTGAGTAGAATGTGCAAGATATGGCCCAAAAGGGCCGGCCATATCACCTTATATAGCCCACACTTACAACTAGTCGTTTTGCCCTTAAAACAGACTCTCTGCGTCACCTCCGGACGCGAGAAACAGTGGGGAGTCCGGACCGTCATCAGCGTCCGGATGCCCCCACACAGCAGAGAAGCCTCTATGTTTCACCTCCGGACGCAGCCTCCAATCGCGCGCAAACGCGCGGTCCGGACCAACGCGCCAGCGTCCGGTCACCTGGTCGTTTGAACCGGCTTCTTCCCGCGCGCACCGCAGAGCACCACGTGGATCCGGACACACGCAACAGTGCAGTCCGGTCCCTACAACAGTAGCGTCCGGATGCCACGCAGGGAGCACTCCAGTGAGCACTTTCTTCCGGACGAGCGTCCGGTTCCTCCAACCGGACCAACAATAGCGTCCGGTTGCTCCATCCAGAGAGCAACAGAGAGCTCCAAGCTCCGGACGCAACGTTCGGAGCTGAGCGTCCGGGCCATAAACAGCGTCTGGATCCTCCTCCTCAGCCGAGCCAGCAAGGGTTTGCCACCGGACGCATACGCGATGGTCCGGTCGGCCAAAACCCTTGCGTCCGGACCCTGCGTCCGGACTGCTTCCAGCTGCCCAAACAACTTCTCCAAGCTTCCAAGAGCCAACACTAAGTGATCCAACACTTGTGCACGTGTGTTAGCTTTTAGTTCATAAAAATCTTGGATTTAGTTGGTTGTTTCACTAGTTCAATCGATTTTAATGCAATGCATATGAACCTAGTGGCACATGATAACAGTAATCATACTTAAGAGCTCCCTCCTTGATAGTACGACTATCTATCCTAAATGTGATCACATCCTCTATGATGTCTTGATCATCAAACCGAAAATGGTTCCTAGCAATCACCTTTGCCTTCACACCATTTTCCTTTTCCATCACCATGCTAGAGCTTGTGCCATCCACACTTGATCCACCTTTCTCCATCACATGGTATGTATCAACCTATCTCATGATTCACACTTAGAGATCAAGGTTAGTACTTAGGTGGGTTTCATCAATTACTCAAAACCAAAACACATAGGGACTCTCAATCTCCCCCTTTTTGGTAATTGATGACAACCCTTCCATAAAAGATATGAAATATAATCATTTCGAACTTGAGTTGCTTGTCCAAGCATTTTAATCAAAGATTCAAGATTTGGACAAGTTACACAAATTCGGTTTTGGTAGTTATTAGCTCCCCCTACATATGTGCTTCATGAGTTTGGTTCAAGTTTTGCACATATGTATAGATAGGCATTGTGGGAGAGTAAATAGCTACCAAATGATGCTAAAGTGTAAGAGTTAGACCTTTGAAGCGTGATACCATCAGAGTGCGGAAATTAGAATCACCCTTGGCACCATGATTAGCTAGACACCACTTGAAACCAAAAATCACTTAAAAGTTCATGGGTTAGAGCTAATCAACCTATGTATACTAGTTGATCAATCATCATTCATTTAGATTTACTATCAAACACCACACAAGCATGAAATGAATTCAAGTACTTGTGCAACAATACATATGAGGATGCAAACATTCAAATGCAACAAGGTGTTCATGAGCTTGCTCCCCCTATTTGTCCCATGTTATATCTTTTCAACTTCTCCCCCTTGATCTTTTCTCCCCCGTGATATTTCTTTTATAACTTCTCACCCTTTGTCATCCAATTGACACAAAAAGGTGGGACCAATTATAGATATTCAAGTTTTAGCTCCCCTAAGTGTGAGATAGGGTGAAAGATTATTTTGCTTGATCTAAGCTACTTGCCCAAGATATTTAATTCGGTTTAAACCATAGACAAGCTTCTTCACAGATGCTAAAATGATTATCTTGCCTATGTTGAATTAAACACTTTGAGTTCATAGACATAGAGCAAACACTAGGATTGCAAGCACATCAACATGTCATATGCCACCACTAGATCATATCAACTCATAGAAGCAATAGTGGTACCATATAAGCATCAAAGACATTTTAGTTTTTATGAATGAGTCTAGAAGCATGAGTGATAACTATATGCTCTATACAAGTCCTAACAAGGTATGCATGAATGCTCTCAAATCAACTTTTACCTTGCATTGTTGGAGTAGAGGCATGTCATATAAGTGGGGGTGCATCAACTCATGTTAGAGAAGTCAAGTATGTTCAACTCATTCCTTAGCTTGCAAAACCTTTTCTCATCTAGTGGCTTGGTAAAGATATCGGCCAATTGATCTTCGGTGCCAACACTAGTGATAGAAATGTCCCCTTTCAATTGATGATCTCTAATGAAATGATGGCGGACATCAATATGCTTTGTTCTTGAGTGTTGAACCGGATTGTTGGTGAGCTTGATTGCACTTTCATTGTCACATAGCAAAGGAACTTGCTTGAATTTGACTCCAAAATTATTCAAAGTAGCTCTCATCCAAAGTATTTGTGCACAACAACTCCCCGCACTAATATACTCGGCTTTGGCGGTAGAGAGTGCCACACTATTTTGCTTCTTTGATGACCATGAGACTAGTGATCTTCCAAGCAATTGACAAGTGCCCGATGTGCTCTTTCTTTCTATTTTGCAACCTGTATAGTCCGAGTCGGAGTATCCAAGTAACTCAAAGTTTGATCCTTTAGGATACCACAACCCAACATTAGGTGTATGCTTCAAATATCTCAATATTATCTTTGTGGCTTTCAAATGACTCTCTAGGAGATGATTGAAACCTTGCACACATGCATACACTAAACATGACATCCGATCTTGACGCGGTCACATAAAGCAAGCTACCAATCATTGATCTATATAGCTTTTGATCTACCATGTTGCCACTAGCATCACCATCCAAATTTCCATTTGTTCCCATTGGTGTACTAATAGACTTTGCTTCATCTAGATTGAACTTCTTGAGTATGTCCTTGATGTATTTGTCTTGACTAACAAAAGTCCCATTATTCAATTGTTTGACTTGAAGACCAAGGAAGTAACTAAGCTCTCCAAGCATAGACATCTCAAACTCTTTGGAAATCATAGTGTCAAACTCTTCACAAAACTCTTGATTGGTTGACCCGAAGATAATGTCATCTATATAGATTTGCAACACAAACAAGTCCTTCCCAATCTTCTTGGTGAATAGGGTAGTATCAACCTGTCCCATAATGAATCCCTTAGAGAGGAGGAAGTCCCTCAACCTCTCATACCATGCTCTAGGAGCTTGCTTCAAGCCATACAATGCCTTCCTTAACTTGTACACATGGTTGGGTTTCTTGTCATCTTCAAAACCGGGTGGTTGCTCCACAAATACTAATTCATTGATGTACCCATTGAGAAATGCACTCTTCATATCCATTTGATAGAGCTTGATGTTGTGAGAACAAGCAAAGCCAATAGAATCCTTATTGCTTCTAGCTTTGCCACCGGTGCATATGTTTCTCCAAAGTCAAGACCCTCTACTTGAGTGTAGCCTTGTGCAACTAGTCTTGCTTTGTTTCTCACCACTATTCCATCTTGATCTTGCTTGTTGCGAAAGACCCATCTAGTGCCAATGACATTGTGGTTCTTTGGTCTCTCAACTAGCTCCCAAATTTGATTTCTAGTGAAGTTGTTGAGTTCTTCATGCATAGCATTTACCCAATCAATATCTTGCAAAACATCTTCAATCTTGGTTGGCTCAATAGATGATACAAAAGAATAGTGCTCACAAAATGAAGCCAATCTTGATCTTGTTTGTATACCACTAGTGATATCTCCAATAATATGATCCAAAGGATGATCTCTTACAATAGATGTAGGTTGGAGTATTGGAAGTTAATTGCTTGTACTTGTTTGATCATTGGGTAGAGTAGATGAACTAGCTTCTTGATCTTGAGTTGGAGAGGATGAACTAGCTTGATTGTCATTTAGTTGCACATTGGATGAAGGATTCACTAGATCTTCAAAATCTCGCTCATCATCCACTTGCTTTGGTCGAATGTCTCCAATATCTATGTTCTTCATTGCATTGGTCAATGGTTCACCTCTCACATCATCATGGTTGTCATTCTCATCTTGAGAACCATTTGTTTCATCAAACTCCACATAATGTACCTCCTCAACTATGCCATGAGTAAGATTCCATACTCTATAAGCTTTGCTTGTAGTTGAGTAGCCAAGTAGGAAGCCTTCATCACATTTCTTCTCAAATTTGCTCAATCTTGCACCTTTCTTCAAGATATAGCACTTGCATCCAAACACTCTAAAGTATGCAATATTTGACTTTCTTTCATTCAATAGCTCATAAGGTGTCTTCTCAAGCATCTTGTGGCAATAGAGTCGGTTGCTATAATAGCAAGCCGTGTTGATAGCTTAGGCCCAAAAAGAATCACTCACATTGTATTCACTAAGCATAGATCTTGCCATATCAATGAGTGTCCTATTCTTTCTCTCAACAAGCCCATTTGATTGAGGTGTATACTTGGCCGAGAATTGATGTTTGATTCCATATTCATCACATAGCTCATCAACTCTTGTATTCTTGAATTTACTACCATTGTCACTTCTTACTCTCTTGATAGTTGTTTCAAATTCATTTTGGCATCTCTTGACAAAGACTTTGAATGTATCAAATATTTCACTCTTGTCACTCAAGAAGAATACCCATGTATATCTAGTGAAATCATCAACTATCACAAAACCATATTTGTTTCCACCAATGCTAGTGTAGGCGGTTGGTCCAAACAAGTCCATGTGTAAGAGCTCAAATGGTTTGCAAGTACTCATCATGATCTTACTAGGGTGAGTATTTCCAACTTGTTTGTCGGCTTGACAAGAGCTACATAGCTTATCTTTTTCAAAGACCACATCTTTCAAGCCTCTAACTAGATCATACTTGACTAATTTGTTCAATTGCCTCATTCCAACATGACCAAGCCTTCTATGCCATAACCAACCCATGCTAGATTTGGATAGCAAGCAAGTTGATAATTGAGTCTCTTTGACATTGAAATCAACTAAGTATAGGTTCTCATATCTAAATCTTTTGAATATTAAGTTAGAGCCATCTACACTTATGATCTCTACATCATCAACTCCAAAGATGCATTTAAAGTCTAGATCACAAAGTTGAGCTACGGATAGCAAGTTGAAGTTCAAGCTCTCTACCAGCAACACATTGGATATGCTCATGTCATTTGATATAGCAATCTTACCAAGCCCTTTGACTTTCCCTTTGCCATTGTCACCAAATGTGATAGATTCAATCCCATTGCAATCATTTGGCTTAATAGAGTTGAACATTTTTGAATCTCCGGTCATATGTTGAGTGCACCCACTATCAAGCACCCAATGCCTCCCTCCGACTTTATAATTGATCTACAAAAGATTCAATTCTTCTTAGATACCCATTGTTGTTTGGGTCCTCCAAAGTTAGTGACTAAGAACTTAGGTATCCAAATAATTTTCTTCTTTAAGCTCACATTGGGAGTACCCATGTACTTAGCAATCACACCTTTCTTGCCTTTGGTAAGCACATAACTAGAGTCAAAGCATTAATTTTAGCATACCTGTTTGAATCTTTAGTGCTAAAAGTAGAGCTAAAAATGCAGTGTTAAAATTTAGCACTCGGATTCAAACAGACCTTAATGCTCTAATGTGAGGTGAACTAAAGTTTAGAGCTAATCTTAGACCATCTGTTTGAAGTTTTAGCTCTAAAGTTTAGAGCCCTAAAGTTTAGAGTGGAGGATACAAACAGGCCCCTAGGTTGCATAGCCTCTTTAAATCAAACAACATACATTTTTTTTTGCAGTACATAACTTACTCTAGCTTTTTCACGCCTCGCTCACAATAATCTTTTTAAATCTCACAGCTAAACTAAGCAGACTATGATAAACCATCATTTGTCTTTTTTTTTACAAACTGACGTGTGATTGTTTTTTTCTTTTCAAGCCGAAACGGTGTAATAAAATTGGCTAATTGCCCATTTTCTTGTTCCAACCACGACCAGTTCGGCAGGACGGCGAGCATTCCGTCCGACCGTCCGCTTGCTCCTCAGAGGTAGCCTCCAAATTCGCAATTATATAACCACCGTCCCTTGCACCTTTGCAGACCTTTTGCCCCCCTCCCTCTTCCCTACCTCTCGTTCTCTCCTCCCTCTTCTCCGCCTGCCCCCTCTCACGAGCGCGCGCGCGCGCCCGCCCAGATCTAGGGTTCCATCCGCGGCAAGATGAGCATCCCCCATGGCGGCATCGACGACCAGATCGAGCGGCTCATGCAGTGCAAGCCGCTCCCTGAGCCCGAGGTAACGCCTTCTCCGTCGCCCTCTTCTCTGCTCGAGGTGCCTTTTTCACCAGATCTGGCGGAATCGCGGGGCCGGGGGACGGGTCCCGGGGAGATCGGGTCTCCGGACGCGGTCGGGTGCTAGTTGGCGCGGAAATGGCTGGCGGGGGCTTTTGATTTGCTCGGGCGGGAGCTGGGCCTGGGCGGTTGCGAGCTGGGGATGTGGTTGCGAGCTGAGCGGGACGCTGTTTTATTTTTGAGGCTGAAGAAACTTAAAAAAAAGTTTTTTTAGCCCCCTCCTCTGGCGTCCCCGACGTTGAATTAATTTCTCTGCTTCAATTGAATTTTTTTTACGTCTTCTCGTTTCACCATGATCTTTGGTAGCCACATGACGATTTCTTTGCCGATTTTATGCTAAAAGGATAATGCTAGGGGGCCTAGAACTGCTCCAAGATGTAAAAATCCCAACCTGTGATTAATGGATCTGTAGAGTTAATATCCACAATTTATTTGCTCTTCTGGGAAGGGAAGGGAGGTTCTGATCCAGTGCAATTTGTGGTACAGGTCAGAGCTCTGTGTGAGAAGGCAAAGGAGATTCTGATGGAGGAAAGCAATGTTCAGGTTCGCTGTTTTGATTGCTTTGGCTTAGGTTATCATCAATTTCATTTTATGACCAATTGAGATATTATCTTTTTTGGGGACAGCTTAACTTTTCTTCATGTCTAGCTTAAGCTTTGGCCCGATCCAATTAGCAAGTAAAAGATGGTTTGAGTTCCTAGTTCACACTCCATACCACCTTGCACAAGCTAAATTTGTGTTTTGCTAACTAAATGCGTAAATTTATGGTACCTTGTACCACTTCTTCATTCCCAAACATCATCGTCAAGATCTGATGAAAGATTTCTGAACCCACCTTTTTAAGCCTTTTATTTATAAAAAATGTCACGGTGGTGGGAAAGAACACCTTA
>CM039124.1:63738784-63824883 GCA_022036555.1 Microstegium vimineum
CCATGTCCGATTCCAAACGCCGGCGCCTGGTTGCTCTCTGTCCGGGGCACACACAGGGACAGGATCTCCGCGCCGCAGAGAGTGGATGGAGGGTCTCGCTGGGACCGCAGCGCTGGCGGGCGGACTCTTGTAGCGGGGAGGCGCAGGCCGAGGCGGACGGGGTCGTCTGGATCGCTGGGGAAGCTAGACCTGTACGGGACGGCCGGACGGGACGGCGACCGGGGGGAGGTGCCGAGGACGAGGTGGAGGTGGGAGGTGGTGGCTGGCGTTGGCCCGTCTCGTTGTTGCCGGCCGCCCCCCGCTCTGGACCGCGGCTCTCGGTCTCGGGGGACTTTCTCGCTTTTTTGTTTCGTGGTAGTTTCGGTTTGGGGATTTGACGCGGACTTTTAGAAGGTTCTTATTGTTTCATTTTACATATAATCGGTTGTTATTGAAAAAATTGTTTCGTTTAATCTAGATGATGTTCCACACTGTTATTCTTTTTTCCCCCTTGTCTCGTCCAGCACTGAAGTGCGAGATTTTCGTTTTGAGAAACTGGCAAGAATTAAACTATTCTGTGTGAAGCTGTTGTATTTTAAAACTTCTATCTAAATTACTGTATTTCCTTATTAAGAAAGTAGTATTATACTTCTTTTATAGAAATATATACGTCCATCTTCCATCTAAAAATTTGTAAGTTTCTAAATTTATTCATAATGGCCTGTTCGTTTGGCCGTTTTGATGGTTGATAAGCTGACTGATGTTGTTTTTGATTTTGATGGCCGATAAGCTAAACGAACAGGGCGTCCCTAAATAGTCACAATTTAATTACATCTCTTGTAATTTAGATGCTTGATTGAGAGGTATAAATGTCCTTTTCTCTTCCTACTCACGTGGTAGTAGAAAATTCAGTGACGTTTGAAGACCTAAACAAAAGTTTAGTGATGTTTGAAGGCCTAAACAACCAAGAAACTTCCCAGGACACGCTGACTCACAGTTAGCTGCTGCTACTTTTCCAGTTTTCCTCTCTGTATGTATGCGTAAAAAATGAAGACGGTTGCAGACTGGCAGGTATGATAGGAATATACTGCTATATGTATAGGACTCGTGTGTGGATTGGAACATTCTGTTGTTCGTTTCTTCACCAAATCGCTTGCAGCGTGGGTGGATGCAATAAGATAATAGCTATATTAGCTGGCAATCTGAGTGTCAGCAAGCACATTGGAATTGGATTGCGTACGTTGAACAGATTCACTGGATTCAGCTAAATGGACTCGTCGTTCTTTGAACTCCCGATTTTTTGTTTGTTAATAATAATACTAGCGAATTGGAATTCAGTCGCTACATCATCATAGGTCCATACATTTTCAGTTTCCTAAAATAATTTTCCTCGAAGAACAAATCAACATTAGTAGCAGCATAAGTTAAATTTTAGCGAAATGAATATGTAAATAAATGGCTGGAAAAAACACGAGAAAATGTAAACAGTCTGCATCTTGAATAATCTTTGACTCCGTCATCTCTGACAGTCCGACGTATGTGCGGAAGAATTTCTGGCTCGTCGTGCTCTTCCTGTCAACTGAGCTTCGCAGAGTCAATTTAGTCGCCTGCGTATAAATTGTTTCAGGCTTGGCGTGCATAAAGTCAGTATAGGCTTGCTGCCCTGTGATATGATATGAGCACGGCCTTCTTCAATCTTCAGCGAAGGACAGACTTGTTTTTCCAAATGTTTTTTTGTCCAAACGTGACGCGTGACTTGCTTGGCCATTTGCGTGTTAAGTTTGCTTGACTTGAGTCACGAGAATAATTGGGCATGCACAGACTTACAAATTATTAATGACAGATTCTCATTTTTTTCGTTCTTTTTATCTCATGCCTGTATAGAGAAAGAGAAAGTTGCAGGACAACATTTACGATAGGATTGAATGTTATGAATTTATGAGACTGTAAGCAGTAGCTAGAATGGAATTGGGGAAGAACAACATAGCAAGGATAGTTCGGATGAAGTCTTGGGATAGAAGCAAACTTAGTGTATTACAAGTTTATGTAATTGAATTGATAACCCTCTCTCTTGTCTCACCCCGTACATATATTGCTCTTGCCCAACTCAGTAACAGCTGGACGTCTCACACCCAGTCTGGGCCTAGCGTCCTTGGGTTGGGCTTCTTGCTTCGTGCGCCGCGCCTTGGTTCCGGCCCGGGATCGTTGGCGCTTGAAGTGGACGGTGCGTGGTTGCTGACATCCCCTCCTTGATAGGAACCAGCTTACCCCCAAGCTGGTGCGCGTGGGAAACGTTGGCGAAGAGCTTCAACATCCTCCCAAGTTGCCAGTGCTGAAGGAAGACCGGACCATTGAATCAAGGCTTGAAGGCGAACATCGGCACCAACCGTGGCCACCCGTTTCTGTAGAATTCGTTCGGGTACCTAAAGACCATCAAAAGACAATGGTAATGGAATAGCAGTGTGAGACACATGTACTGCTGCTTTTAGTTGCGAGACATGGAACACCGGATGGACGGTGGACGCCTCAGGGAGTTGCAACTTGTAAGCCACCGAGCCAATTTTGTCCAGAATCTGATAAGGCCCGAAGAAACGATATGCTAACTTCTGATTGGCGCGAGGAGCGACCGACGTTTGCACATAAGGCTGCAGTTTGATGTAGACCCAAGTGCCCACCGAGAACACCCTTTCCGATCGCTTCTTATCAGCCTGGACTTTCATGCGATTCTGGGCACGAGCTAGTTGGTGCTGAATCAGAGTCTGCATTGCGGATTTTTGGCTCATCCAATCGGCCAAGGACTCGACTGAACAAGCTGAGGAAGAGTCAATGCCCAATTGTCGTGGAGAATGTCCGTATAGCACACGAAAGGGTGACTGTTGCAGGGAGGAATGTTAGGATGAATTATACCAAAACTCAGCCAAGTGCAACCAGTCGAACCACTTGGATGGTGCGGCATTGGCGAAGCAACGAAGGAACGTCTCCATACACTGATTCACGCGCTCAGTTTGGCCATCGGATTGGGGGTGATATGCTGATCTCATCCGCAGATCCACACCTGAAAGGCGAAACAACTCACGCCAAAAGTGGCTGGTAAAAATGCGATCGCGATCCGACACAATGGCAGTTAGCAACCCATGGAGACGAAAAATGTTGATCATGAACAGTTTCGCAACTGACAGCGCTTTAAATGGGTGTTTGAGGGCAACAAAATGACTGAACTTGGAGAATAGATCCACCACTACCAAGATACAATTGTAGCCATGTGAGATGGGCAGACCTTCCACAAAGTCCATAGAGATTACCTGCCACGCGGCCGTAGGAGTTTGAAGAGGCTGGAGTAACCCAGGGTAGCGAATGCGTTCAGGCTTAGCTTGTTGGCAGGTGGGACAACTCTTCACAAAAACAGCAACATGCTTCTTAAGACCAGGCCAAGCAAATATGGACTGAATACGCTTGACAGTGGCAGGAATACCGGAGTGACCACCCATAGGTGAACTGTGTAGCTGCTCAATGAGCTGTTGTTGCATGGAAGAATTATTGCCAACCCAAATGCGTTTTTTGAAACGAATCAGACCATCCTCCAGGGAGAAATGAGGGACTGAAGTGGGGTTCGTAGCTAGCTTGGCCAATAGTGTCGTGGCCTGAGGATCCATACTGTAACCAGTCGTCAGGTCAGCACACCAAGATGGAGTTACCACTGAAAGTGCAAAACAAGTGTTGTCAGGGTGCTGACGTCTCGACAGAGCATCGACAACAAAGTTTTCAGACCCCTTTTTGTACACAATGCGGTACTGCAGCCCGAGAAGCTTAGTGAAAACCTTTTGCTGCCATACTGTATGCAGTCGTTGATCATTCAAGTGAATAAGAGCTTTCTGATCCGTATGTATTTCAAATTCAGCTAACGGTAGATACGAGCACCACTTTTCAACAGCTACCAAAATGGCTAAGTATTCCTTCTCATAGGTTGACAGACCTTGGGTTTTGACGCCCAACGGCTTACTGACATATGCCAGTGGGTGTCCCGCTTGTAACAACACTGCTCCTACCCCATTGTTGTAGGCATCGATTTCGATGGCGAAGGGTTTAGAGAAATTTGGAATACCCAATACCGGAGCTGAACACAGAGCTTTCTGTAGGGTCTGAAAGACGGTCTGATGTTCAGAAGTCCAGATGAACAGAGTATGTTTCTTAAGCAAGTCGGTAAGAGGGCGAGCAATAATGGCAAAATGCTTGACAAATTTCCGGTAGAATCCGGCCAATCCCAGAAATCCCCGCAAATCCCACGTTGTGGTCGGCGGCGGCCAATGTAGGACAGCTGCGACTTTGTCAGGATCTATCTGAATGCCGTTAGCACTGAGAACATGGCCCAAATAGTGAATCTCCTGCTGCGCAAAGCGGCATTTAGATAGTTTGACGATCCACTGATCACGAGCTAGCAGGGTAAGCACAACACGTAAGTGTTGGAGGTGCTCTGCATAGGTGGAACTGTAAACGAGGATGTCATCGAAGAAAACGACCACACACTTACGCAGTAGAGGGGCAAGCGTGGAGTTCATGGCTCCTTGGAAAGTACCAGGAGCACCAGACAACCCAAATGGAACCACCGTGAATTCATAGTGGCCGGCGTGTGTGGAAAAGGCTGTCTTGAATTCCTCCCCTGACTGTAGCCGGATCTGATGATAGCCCGAGTGCAGATCCAAAATAGAGAACCACTGAGCAGTCCCCAACTCATCCACCAGCTGATCGAAGATGGGAATAGGGTACACGGATTTAACAATCATGGCATTGAGATAACGATAGTCCACGCAGAAACGCCATGTGCCATCTTTCTTGCGGACCAGCAAGACTGGTGAAGAGAATGGTGAAGAGCTGGACTGAATAAATCCTTTATCGAGCATGTCCTTGATTTGCTTCTCGATTTAATCTTTCAAGGTTGGAGGGTAACGGTAAGCTCGGACGTTGACTGGTGTCGCACCTTGCACCAGCGGAATGCGATGATCACATGATCGAGGAGGTGGTAACGCCGATGGTGGAGTAACAACGATGGGCAAATCTTGTAGAATAGTTCTGATATCCGAAGGGAAGTCAGAAGTGCCCTAAGACCCAACTGGTAATTCAGTAGACAAGAGATGAAAAACCAATTCAGAATCCTGTGGTGATGTCAGTCCTTGCATCAGCACCGTAGATCCATGGAGAGGTAACGAAATCCATTTCGCCTGCCAGTGGATGTGCATTGGGCTGTATTGCTCTAACCAATCCATCCCCAAAACGACGTCATAAGAATCCAGATGTAGAATACACAAATCATGCTGGAAGGAATGTCCTGCCAAGATCAACTGACAATCCAAAATAGCTGACGTGCAGCGCATGATCTGACCATTGGCGATTTTAACCGAAGCTTGTAACGGTGAACGCCGGAGTTGTGGTAAGCAATCCGCCACTGACGCTGCAAGAAACGAGGCTGAACTGTCGGAATCAACCAATACGGCAACAGCGTGACCGTGAACAGTCCCCTGAAACTGGATGGTACGAGGACCATGCGAGCATCTGGAGATAACGCCAACAACAGCTGCTCAGGTGGTTCGTCAGCAGGCTCAGACGATGATTCTGGGGAGAATAAATCCCATAGCTCCTGCATCACATGAAGCTGAACAGTAGGAGGGCACTTATGCCCACGGAACCATTTTTCAGCACACCGATCACATAGGCCCTGAGCGCGATGATAGCGCCAAAGTTCAGACAACTTGTCTGAGTGACCTGGTGTATGATTCAGGGTCGGAGCTTGATCGGGAGGTTTGTCAGCTTGCGGAGGTCGTGGCAGGGGCAATGCCGTACGCGGAATGTGCTTGAATCCTGAAGTCGAAACCGACTTAGGATATTCAGATGGCTTCGCCGGATCAGCTACTTATTCCTGCAATAAGGCCAAAGCATACGCAGTATCGACGTTGTGGGGATAATGCATGGCAACCATAGAGCGTATGTCGGCACGAAGGCCATCAACAAAACGGGTGGTGAAGGTGTGCATATCAGGGGTTTGGGTGTATGCTTTGAGCTGATCAACAAGGGAAGCAAAACGTTCCACATATTCAACAACAGTGGTGTGTTGGCGGATGTGAAAGAGATGGCAAAGTAGAGTATCGTGTTGGTTACGGGCGAAACGATCAATCAACATCTGACAGAATTCATGCCAAGGAATGAGGTGACTGGGGCGATCCAAGGATTGGATCCAGCGTTTTGCAGCGCCAGTAAAATGCATGCCCGACACCTTGACCCACAAATAAGAAGGAACCCCATACATGTCAAAGTAGTCCTCGGCTTGGGTGATCCACAGCTTGGTGGTTTCACCATCGTATGTGGGGAAATTAAACTTGGGAAGTCGGGAATTGACAGGGCGATGGTCATGAATGACATGTTGTGAATGCAACTCATGAACGGAATCCGACTGAAACGAAAAGTGGGGATTCAATTGCATACCATTAGCCGGGGAATGGAATTGGGAAGGTGGATCCCCAAAACCATCCACCCGTGTAATCAGAGGAACGCCGTGCCCGCTGGGCCGAGCAGCCATGAATGCCGCAGATGAGTGCGCGGCGGTCTGCTCTAGAACAGTTGGGTCCCTCGTCAGCACGCCGGTGGACGCGGAGGGGTTGTCGATAGCCGAGCGATCCATGTACTTGGTGAGCTTGGTCAGCTTCAGCTTGATGTCGTCCACCTCACCCTCCGATTCCTGACGCCAGGACTCCAAGGAGCCGGTAGCTCGGACCACGGCGTCGAGCCGCGATGTGTGGCGCTTGTCGAAGTCGGAGATGAGTTCGGACTGGCGGATCTCGGAGTCGGTGATGCGCCGCTCCCAGTTCAAGTCGCAGTCGTCGATGCGCTCGGTGAAGGCGGCGTCGGCGGCGGTGAAGCGCTTGGTGATGTTGGCATCGATTCTCCCCAGGCGCTGCTCGAGATGGCGGTCGCTGTCGGCGAAACGCCCGTCCAATTTGCTGTCCGCGTCGGCGAATCGGGAATCCCACTTGCGGTCTGATTCAGCGAAGAGGCGATTCATCTCGTCGAGCAGGAGCTTCGACTCGGGATTCATGGCGCCGTGACGTCGAGCAAGTCGGGTATAGTGCGGATGCGGCGGCGGGATGGGGATCGTAGAGCGCGGAACAACATGCTCCAGGGCGGAGTACTGCGAACGGGATCCGCTGCGTGCTGGGAATTACGGAGAGCACGGATCAGAGAGACGATCTGCTCTCGCTACCCGTGGCTGTTGCAGCAGATCAACAATTCACAGAGAGTTGAACCGGATCGAGTGTCTTTGATACCAGATGTAAGCAGTAGCTAGAATGGAATTGGGGAAGAACAACATAGCAAGGATAGTTCGGATGAAGTCTTGGGATAGAAGCAAACTTAGTGTATTACAAGTTTCTGTAATTGAATTGATAACCCTCTCTCTTGTCTCACCCCGTACATATATTGCTCTTGCCCAACTCAGTAACAGTTGGACGTCTCACACCCAGTTTGGGCCTAGCGTCCTTGGGTTGGACTTCTTGCTTCGTGTGCCGCGCCTTGGTTCCGGCCCGGGATCGTTGGCGCTTGAAGTGGACGGTGCGTGGTTGCTGACAGAGACATACGTGGATGCAAACGCGCATTTCTCTAGGACTGGATATGTAGATAATGAATTTATGATTATGTAGTGTGTGTAGGTGGGGTGGAGCCGTGGGGGCGGGGTGGTTGCGCATTTCTTTGTACGTACGAGTGTTTTGCAGGACTAGAGGCCTAGAGAAGGAATTGCTTGCCCGCGTATATTGTGTTTGGATCTTTTTATTTAAAGGAGGAATTAGAATCTACTCAATATATTAGTTTATTTTGATTGAAATTTAATATTCCACAACTTTCGCAAATTATTCTTTCTCAAAACTTTTTTTTTTGCAAAACTAGTCTATCTCAAATTTATAGAGTGAGTTTACTCTAAAAAAAATTCATAGAGTGAGAGATATACCTATCTCAAATTCATAGGGGGAGAGATGAAATTTAATTCTATAGATCATTTCTACTCTCTAATTTATAGCATGTTCTTCAATTAAGTTTTCTAAAGTAGAAATACAACATATAAATATCTTCCTTGTATGGCTAGCAATAATTTACAAAAACATTTCACATAGAAGCATATTAGCTTAATTAATTTATGTCTAAAGTATAATTATTAGAATAATTAAATTCATTTTTTCTTTTTTGCGATTTAGAATGAATTCAATTTCAAAGATCCAGAGAACAAACTACTCTCACTATGTCAGCAGGGACCAAGATTTTCTTTAACCTTTACTATCAAAATAGTTGCAGGAGTGCGGGAAGTAAATAAGCACGCATTTCCTTTTTTTTTTAAAGTAAACCACTTTTTTTTTTTGAGATTGAAAACCACTTTCTTTTAAGACCGGGATCTTCCAAGAGAATAGCTACGAGTTGTTTCATAGACACGTCATACGTGTTTTCCAAATCCAACCACTACTCACACAAACAAACGGGGCTAATTAGTGCTAGATGTTCAAACAATATGATACTACATACCACTGACTTTCACTTCCCTCACAAGAAAAAAAAATGCAGTAAATGGTTCCTCGATGCAATTGCCACGGATGGTACATAATGAGACTGGCCTAACACAACATGCCCCGGTTTATTCATCAACACTACCATTTGATATAACCCCAGTGCAACATCTGGATTCTTTGAATTTTAGTCTTTCAAATGATCATATAAAAGCAAACGCACTAGTAGTGCAGTGGTAGTGCTCCCTGTGGTTGAGCCAGCCGGCCAGGGATCTCTGGACTATGGTTCCCTTTCCAAAAGGAACATTGAGCGTATAAGGCTTACAAAACGGGGGCAAAAATGTAGTATCATCTTGATATGCTTTGAGAATAATACAACACAACATATCAACAATGAACACGCGGTAAACGACGCTTCCTTTATTCAAGCAGTGGTTTATTGAAATGGAACAAGAAAATCGATAAAACATCGCAACACATGAAAAGTCCTCCGCTGAAAGGAGGCAGAACAATCTCAAAGGTCATAGCTTGCTGCGATTTGAGAGTTCCTGCGCTAGTTGATCCCTCAGAACCCTTCTCAGCAGCTTGTTCGAAGCTGTTCTTGGGAACTCAGGAACGACTTTGACATAGCTCACCTGTAATATCAATTGACAATTCCAGTCATTTTAGCGTACACATGTTTATCATATCACTCGACCTCAATGGCAGAAAGGGGAAGGTCTTGTACCTTGAAGAGAGGATTGAGGTTCTTCTGAATGGCTGTCTGAAACTTCCTTTTGAGAAGATTCACGTCATACTGGGCCGATCTATCTTTTAGCACTGCTAAGATAGCTAGATGTTCTGGCCCCCACCAGAAGGTTTGATGCTAACTGCTGCTGTTTCTAGCAGACACTCGTCAGCTCTGTTGCATACCCGTTCTATCTCAACTGAACTGGTCTGCATATGTAGGTGATAAAAGTTATGGTTTCCTTCATGTAACACAAGGATGATTAAACACTTGAAAAGTGGGGCATTCAACCTTAATTCCTCCAAGGTTCATTGTGTCATCCGCCCTTCCCTGTACAATATAGTACCCACCTACTGTCCTCTGGATTATATCTCCATGTCGTCTGAGTTGCTGTAACACAATTGGAAAGTAAAGATTATTACTTCAATTTGTCCAGCAAACAATCATACAAGCGAACAATGCCAATATGTATATGCCCCGTGAAAGAAAATTCATGAGACTGTAGTATATACTAGATAGCCAAGCAGTGTCATATCCACACAGTTTGTGTAATGATATCAAATAGGAAACACTTATAATAAATAAATATACAAACGAAAAGATATGCAAGTCCATACCCTTCCTTTATAAATGGGCATTCCATCAAAGTAAACCTTGTCATGATCAGCATTGAGAAGCCGATCACTAGCACCAAAATACAAAGGGAAGAGACCCACTTCTCCAGTGCAGGGTACATCATCAGGCTATCATAGCCAACTTAGCTGGTTATGCCTCACATGCATTAAACAAAACAGAAATTTTAAGGGACAATACTTACATAGGGAGTTCCCTGTTCATTAAGTATGACAAACCCAGTGGACATTGATGCGCCACTAAAAGCTCCAAAGACCTGTGGTCGCAAAAGACTCCCTTGAATGTATGAGGATGCCAACTCTGTGCCCCCACAGCACTCAACAATGGGCTTGTATGAGGCACGTGAAGTTAGCCACAGATTGTCATCAATATCAGAAGCCTCCCCCGTTGTGCCTAGTACTCTGCAAGAATAATACTGTAGCTGCCCTTCTACCAGGTTGTGATGAAGATGGATACATTCTGATAGTGCCACTCACCTGATTTTGGTCCAGTTAAGCCCTTCAGCACAGTTCCCAGCTTTCCATGACTTCACCAAGCTAGGCACACTTCCTAATACAGTCACACCAGCATCCTGCAAAATATTTTGGAGGAATGCATTGCTCAGCATAAAAGGACTTCAGCATATAACAATGAAGAATTTTTTTTCAAGCATGTCAAGTCTTTTTTTAAGATTATAATAGCGTTTCAAGGTTTGAGGTTGGGTGGTTATCCAGTAGAGGTATGCTAGAGCTATCAACAAACAAAAGTGAAGTAAGATGTGTCCATGCTACGTGCAAGGTGCTAATGGTACATAACATATTGAACCTCAAAACTTACAGAACCACAATACGTTATGCCAAACACACCTGTACAAATTTGCAGAAATCGCGACCAAGTGGAGATCCATGATATAAAGCCAAAGTTGCCCCATTTAGAAAGCATGAGTATATGATTATTGGTCCCATAACCCAGCCCAGATTAGTCGGCCAGCAACCTATGTCATATGGACGAACATCCAAATGTGCCCAAGTATCAGACGCACATCTTATGGGAGAAAGTTGAGTCCACGGTATTGCTTTTGGCTCCCCTTCACAAGAAAAAAATGGAACAGAAAATATCAAATATGAACCTCAAATATAGGGCAACCAAAAAGGGGAAAATGAAGAGGGTTCTAGTACATACCAGTTGTTCCCGAAGAAAATAGTATGTTAGTTAGTGCATCCACAGATTGATAAACCGGAGAATAAGAAGACGACCTGCAAATCCAATCAGATATATGTACCACCTTATATGAAGAAATTGCCTTTCTTTTGCAATGAAGGTGTGCTAAATTTTATGAAAGAGGAATTTCAGAATCACCAAAGCTCAAATTTCCATCTATTCATGTGTGACAAAGAGACAGAAAACTGAGCACCTACCTTCCAGCAGCACGAGAAAGAAAATCTTTCCAGGACATATCACCATTCCTTAGCGTAATTCCAAGAGAGTCTCCAGTGGCAGGAATCACAACAGCTTTAGATGAAGTCCCTTGTATGACACGGCTGAAGAATAGAATTATTATGAACTGCTCAGATGTGTGGTGATGATTAGTATGTACTTTAAGTATTTCAGTTCAGTTAAGGATAAGGTATATATAAAGCTGTCCAACTAATGTAAACAGATTGTTTCAGAGGACTATATCTTATTTAACTGCAAACTGTAAAAATTACATATTAGGTACAAAATTGTACAAGAAATAACAATTTCTCGGTTTTTTTTCGAAAATAAGTAGATTAATTTACCAGAGCATAATTTCGAACTAATTGACCAGTCATACCTGTAAAGTGGAACTTTCTTCCCTCCTCTAACAATGAAATCCTGAAGTTTGTGTAATTATTCAGACTGAGACCACAGATAGTTTTTTTTAATCGAAACTGGGGGAGAGATTCCCCACCAAATTGTATTAATAAAAGTGCTCGATCCATGAAAGACATCCTTAATGTCTCACCTGCGTAAAAATTGCTTTTGCTTTTGAGGCACCCATACGACTACCAATCTCCTGAGGTGCAAAACTATCTGCTATAGATACAACAACAAAGCCACCAAGGATGATCGCCAAATATATGATGACTGCATTGCATGTCATAGGCATGTCTATTGCAATCCGGTCACCCTTCTCAAATATGGCATCTAAGGCATGTGCAACAGTTCTGAAAAAAGGGATATCACAACATAGAAAGCCACGATGAAGAATAATTTGCAGAAAAAAGGGTATACTTCAATTCTTTGTTTGGAAATGACAAACTCACATCACTTGACCACGAAGCTCCTTCAGTGACATACGGTTCACTGGATAATCATCAAGGCCTTCATCCCTCCAAATGATAGCTGTACTGTCATCTGTCGTCTTCAGGGAAGGACAAGGCAGCAGACAACATTCAGCAATGTTGAGCACTGCACCTTGAAGCCATATCCCCCCTTTCTTTGATCTATCTGATGTACTTAGAATTGACCTTGGTTCTTGTTTAAAATTGACTGCGAGCTGCTTTAGCACCATTGACCAGTAGACCTAAAAAGGGAATCACATAGGAGGCTAGGATCACACTGTTGGACACAATATAGAGTACATATCCAAAAACTAAACACTTTATGATGACAAATTCTAAAGAACAAAAAACAGAAAGAAAGAGCAAATTCTGAAATGTTTTTTTTTGGCTTTTACTTTACATATTTGTCTGATTTAGAGTAACTCACCTCTTGGTTCTCTACGGAAAACCTGTAAAAGTGATTAAGACTTGATATAGGGTTCTTGTATGATGATCCTAACAGCTTTGGTCCATTTGCTTCCATCAATCTCCCAAGGTTGGTTTGCTTACAATCAATTCTGCAAGAGTCGAAACACTTATGCCACTGATAACATACTCCGTACAGCATAGGGTCGATACAGGCATGCAGCAAACTGCAAAAGCATCGACAGCCTAGCTAGCATGCCATAGTCACATCACACAAACAGTCCAGCTGAGCAAACTTGGCAAACATACGGGTGCAAGCTAAAACTACTAGAAATCAAGTTGCCTTGTCACGTCCCGAAATCACTAGGAGCGCGACCGGCGATCGACTTACGGAGACGGGAACCAGTACGGCGGCGGGCCACGGGCGGCGCGGTCCCACCCGGCGTAGGCGGAGTAGTAGACGAGCTGGTGGAGCGCGTGCGGGTGCTCCGGCCGCAGCACCCCTGCCGCAGCCACCGCCGCCCACACGGCGTCCGCGGCAGCAAATCCCGAGCCCGCGGCGGAGCGGAGCGCGGCGAGGAACGCGGCCGCGTCGGCTGCGGCGAGCCCCGCCGCCTCCACATCGCGCGGCTGGATCTCCCAGACGCTCCCCCTCGCGCTCGCCGCCATGATGGTCGCCCCGCGCTCGCGGCTAGCGATCGCCTCTCTTCCGGGTTTCACTTGCTCGCTCGAGCTCTTCGGCTGGTCTGCCGGCTGCCGCCTGCCGCGTGCAGTGTCCGTTTCTGTGCGCGCCGCGCGGAAGCTGAGCAGTCGCGGACTCGGGGCAGGTGATCGATCGAGTAGGTAGGAGGTGTGGTCTGGTGCACTGGTGCGTGGCCTGCGGCACGTGTGGGCGTGTGCGTGCCGCTGAGGTGAATTTGGCGCCGGCCGTTGGATGCACTGAAATAAGTTGTTGTTATTCATCTCGCTTCAACTTATCGACATCAGCCGGATTAGCTCAGTAGCTAGTAAACAATTACTCTTTTCGGCCCGATATTATTTTGGATTACGCTGATTTATACGACTGGTTCGTTGAGAGGAAAAAAAAATGTTCCAGAGCTAGTTTATACGAATTAATGCCAACTAAATAGAACAAACGAACAAGCTCTTATTTCGGCACGACAACTGATTTGTGCGAAGTCAATCATGGCACTCTCCCTTGTTGCTTGAGTTGTCCTAGTCTCCTGATGGGGTGACAGATCAAATTCGCTAAAGTATACTAATGAGCTATAAGCGGCTAAATGCTGAGATGGAAAAGAGAGGAAAGAAGAGAAATGAGAGGTGGACTGCAAGTTTACAGCCAGCTTAGACATAATAACAAGAAAAGCTATGAGATAGACAAGTGAGTCATGTATTGATTGTGACGATGAAACTATTATATGAGTGTGTTGAGAGATGTGCTGCAAGCATCTCTCTTGTTGGTTGAGTTGTCCTAGCCTCCTGAAGGGTAGCAGATCAAGTTCGGTAAAGTCTAACGTTTGCTAAAGTTGTGTCCAACAATCCCCAAAAACAACTGTCATCGGTAGGGTACATTTTGGGAGGCACTAGCGCAACGTGCCAGTGTGTACAAAATTGGGAAGGAGATCGAGCACATGATCCATTTATTCCATCCATTTCGAAGTGCAAGTGGTTTTGTTTTTAAAAGACATAGTTTTTACAATATATCTAGACATATAGTAGTATATATAACTTTAACAAAAGCAATAGGAGAAAAGTGTTGTACTCCCTCTAACTCACAATTGTAAAACGTTTTGGTCTTTTTAGATAGATTTTACTACGTGTTTAGACACAATATATATCTATAGAAAAGCCAGAATATCTTATAATTTAGAACAGATATAGTAACAATCAAGTTCTATCTTAAAGTATGTAATTTTATCCAGGTCTAGAAGTTATATTGTGACCTAAGATGGTTTTTTTTTTAAAGCAATGTTTATATT
Source organism: Microstegium vimineum (assembly GCA_022036555.1). Lineage (NCBI taxonomy): Eukaryota > Viridiplantae > Streptophyta > Magnoliopsida > Poales > Poaceae > Microstegium > Microstegium vimineum. The sequence goes on from CM039124.1 coordinate 63,753,330, forward strand.
CATATCCTATTGCTGAGGGACGGGAACAAAATTTCATAATGATTGATTTTTTACCGAGTATTTAAAGCACATATGGGCCTCATGAACAAATAGTGCCAAACTGTAAGAAGGCAGCAGGTGGAATTCATTGCATAACGCAATATAAAACCAAATGTGCCATGACAAATGAGCAAAAAAGTAAGCAGAAGATAAACTTATAACGGGACTAGGTATGAAGGAACATTGTCGGCAACACACCACCACTTCACCAACAAATTCTTAAGCCTTGGCAACAGAGTGAATGTTTTCCACAGCATATTTTCCTTATTGAACAAGTGACTGCAGTGTTGCATACCCTCTTTACTGTTGAGCCTCTGGCTCTTTCTTCTCCAGGTACCTGAGAAATCAAACTTGATATAATTGCTTTTTATGCGCTAGCTTCAATATTATCAAAAAAGATAAATAGGACAGGAACCAGAATTTTTAAAAAAAATGTAAAAGGAAAACAGTTAGCACAGCGAACTTGGTACTGAACTATTTATGCTTTAGGAACAAATTCACTTCACAAGAAAAAAAAAGCCTTACCCCTGAGCCCTAGCCCAGCGAGACAACTGATAGAGCTGAACGCTTTCGTTGGAAGCATGGCATGCTAGAAGCAAATAATTTCGGGGCTGTACCATCCATGCAAACCTCATAAAGAGTCCAGAGTACACACACATGGCTGCATAAAAACATAAGCATCAATGACAGTTTCAAGTGATCCATCAAATAAGCAATGTGAGACAATCTCCACTATTTCACCTACCTGCTGTCATATTCCCAGATATCATTTCAGGAGGCTTGTTCATGTCAACCAAACCCTGCAAACCAAATACAGAATCAAAAGAGATACAACTTAGAGGGTAATGGAAGCTAAATCGAAAGTGCTCACTATATACTATATACATAACTACATAACTATATGGTTCATGCGTCCATCAGAGGGATTTAGCTAGAAATCTAATAACTTTTGCTGGTTATGGATAAACTCACAAAGTCAGTTTAATTGTTGAAATTAATGGTGGCTTAGTTGGAACAAGAAAAATGATCAGGCCAAAACATTTGTTACTTCACACACGTGACAAACAATCGATAGATGGTTCCTGAATATGGAGTAACTCAGAATGATAGCTATCACTGCAGTTTTGTGCCAGCTTAAGCCCACCACCAGAAGAAACAATTTACAGCTACACAAGGTACAGTCGAACATTATGAAGTATTAATGCACAAAACACCGTCCTTTCAAATATTAACAGCTAGAACATATTCCACCATCCAACTGAGTGCCCAATTATCTTCAATGCCAACTAAAATATTAGGCCCCGGCTGATAAGTTCAGCTCATTAGCTCAATAGAATTTGCAAGCACCTTGAAAGATACCTAAATCAAGATATCTAAGGGCTCGTTTGGTTCTTTCGCCCTGGCTCGCCCAGCCTTGCTGAGTGAGCATACTAGTCCAGTGAATGAGCTTGGTTCCTTTGCTAGCTATCTCGGTTTCCGTGAAAGCAATGTTTCTTGTTATGCTAAGCTAGCTGATTTGGCTCGCTGGCCTTGGCAAGCTTTCCGGGGCTTGTATGGCTGGTCAAGGTAAAACTGGCCTGATAACCAAACATGGCCTAAGATTCTAAGTCTGTAACTGTGTACATTACTGCAGCTAGCGTTATTACAGCGGCTGCTGGTGCATTTTTGTACAGTTTAAACAGCAACTTGTGTCATACTTCCAGAGAAGCAGCAACGGCTGCGGCTGCCAATACCAGCGTCTGAATGGACCCGATCATCCAAATAAACTGGCAGCTCATCTGCTTCATAAAAAGGCAACACTAGTACTGTGACCTAAACAACCTACAAATTTGTTTTACTTTGGAAAAGGTTGATTAATTTACAGAATTACACAATCAAGCATTCAAGCCCATGAAACATCTGGAATTCTAGAAACTCCCCTTAAGCCTTAACTGTGATACTAACACTTAGTACTTTGTTTCCCATCAGACACCGAATCACATAGAAGAGAAAATGAGAAAGAACTTTTTTGCAGATTCAATTGATACAACAAGGCAGCAATCGTTTGTCCTTGCTTCTAAATAGTATGTTGCCTCTGCCTGTGACTAATTAACTAGACTGAAAGAAAAAACCTTCTGCTTTAGCATCTTAGCTCCCAGAATAAAATCCTAAGGCTGTTTGATGTTTCTCACACAGAAAAGGTGCCCCGATTCGAATAACCCTATAAACAGATCAAAGCCATTTTCGACTAGACAGAACTCCGACACTGCTACCACCAATATTATTGCGAATTTACGTTCGCCGCGTCGTTACAATCCACGAATCGCACAGATTTGCCGAAGAAACCAAGCATGAACTGCAGAGGCGTACCGCGATGACGAAGCCCCAGTTGGCGACAGGGCCCAGAAGTGGGTGGTCTTGGGGCCGACGGGGCTGTTCAGGAACGATTTGAGCACGGTCGCCATGGGGGAAGCACCGGAAATCACCTGCCCATGACACGCGTACCGAATCACCACATCAATTCAATATCAATAGCAGCGAAATCGAGGGGCGGCGATCTCGACAGGACGTATGCCCAGCCGTAGCGTTCCGCGAGAAGATCCAGCAGCCCGTAGAGTGAGTGAGGGAGGCAGGGAGGGATACCTAGCGCAGCTCTCGTCGATGGCGGCGGCGGCGGCGGGAGAGGCTCACGAGTCGACGAGGGCGACGAGTTTGGTTGGTGGACAACGGGGAAGAACAGAGGTGAAGAAGACGACGACGAGCAGTTGGAGAATGGCAATAAATACTGCAAGTGGACCCGTCGCTATATTCCCGTCGCATCCAATCCAATGATCCAACGGTGGAGAGAGCGACATATACGTCCCAATTTGAAGGATTTTTTTTTCTCTCGAAATTCTTGCACAATTCTTCTCTTCTATTCTCTCGGTTCCAAATTGTAAAAATGAATCAAACTTTGTCCTAAGTCAAAATTATTTACTAGTTTTTAACTAAATTTGTAGAAAAATCATAGGTATATACAATATCAAATTAAATTTCATTAGATACACCATGACATATATTTTGATAGTACATTTGTTTGATATTATAGATATTAATATTTTTCTTTAAATTTAATTAAAATTAGATACATTTGACTTAAAACAAAAAATAAAACGGCCTGTGATTCGGAAGCTGGAAAAAGTGGAGCAGTGATAATAAGCAAACAAATACAGATTATAAGTGTTCTTTAGAGAGAGGACTCTGAACCTAACAATGCATTGTGCACGTAACTTTGAACATGGTCAGGGGCTGACTCTGGGCCTAAGCCAGTAAGCCTAACCCAGCTCACCATTTGCTCCATTCATAGTCAATATTGTAAATAAATCTACAACATGCATAATAGAGTTTTTCACGTACGTCACATCAATATTGTCTTGTGGTAATACATAAATTGTACGGCCAAAGCATGAGCTTCGTAGTTTCATGATTGTCCAAATAGACTATGGTTTAGGGTCAATCTTCACTGTTGGGCCTCCTAGCTCTTTCTTCTCCATGAATCTGCACAATCATGTTCAAAATCCGACATAAACATGTTTTTCTAGCTTTTCTTTGGATGTTGTCGTATTCACTTCAATCCACGTGTGTTTGGATGGATTGTGATGAAATTTAGTTCAAGTTTCGCTCCAATCCATCCTATCACATATAGATTAATGTGAATCCGACTACATACAAACAATGTCATAATGTTTTCGTTGCTAAAGGAAAATTGGAACCTAAGGCCAAAGATGTCCGTTGAACTTTTAGAAAGTTGTAAGATTAAATATATTACAAGTGGAGGATCTTTACCCTTGAGCTGTAGCCCAACGAGACAACTGATAGAGCTGAACACATTCGTTGCAGCTATGGGTTACCATAAGGAAGTAGTTCCGAGGTCGTACCATCCATGCAAATCTGACGAAGAGCGCAGAATACACACATAAAACTACAAAAAGAACATAAACATCAACAATTGTTACAAAACTGCAAAAAGAACTATGAGATATACAAGTATTTTCACGTACCTCCTGTCATATTTCCAGATATCATTTCAGGAGGTTTGTTTGTGTCAGCCACACTCTGCAAAAATATACATACATTTTTTTTTCTTAAAAAAACTCAGGGATTATTAATTGTAATGTACCAGCAACTAAGGGCAAAAACAAGTAGAACCAAATGTGAATCAGACATTGTGTTTTCAAAATCATTTCATTTCTAGAAAATTAGCAAAAAGTTAGTAAAACCATTTCATTTTTCTTAAATTCAAATAACATTAAATAATACTAACATTTATATTTATATGGTTTGTATTACATATAGTTAATGTAAAGTTTCAAAGTGATATTTTTATGTAATCAAAATTATTAGAATATTTTAAGTTATAATTACAAATTTTCATATATGTTTATTAATACATTGGAATATTTTAGTAACTTTAAAATTTTCATTTGATTCATAATATGGTATATTTTGGGGTGGGGGGGGGGGTGGGGGGGGGGGCAATTGGGTATCTGTGCCCCACTGCCCCCTTTTGGATGGAGGAATGGAGGATGGTTGGGGAAGCATGTCCTGTTTCATGTTCCACCCCTTCTGACCAGACACCATGAACTAAAATTGGAGGTCACACATGTTAAGAATGGCATGGAATGTTTTGAATATATTCTCTCTATTTTAAATTGTAAGTCGTTTTATTACCATAGGTCAAACTTCTTTAATTTGATCAAGTTTATGGACAGACATTGTAACACTAAAAAAATCAAACCAAATGTATGTATTATTAATGTATATTTAAATTTGGTTTATAAACACCGCTTTGATGTGCTAGGCATCTATCCATTCTCATATAACCTTGGTCAAAAAGTTATACTAGCTTGATTTAGAGCAAAACTAAACGACTTGGAGAATGTATGAGCTAAGATGTATGGGCTATGCTGTGAATCTATACACTAAAAGTTAGGCTAGTTCTATTTGGTTCAGTAAAACAAAATGGAAAGGTAAGATGTATGGGCTATACAATCTCTCTGTCCCATTATACGTGTCATTTTACCTTTCTACCAAGTACAACAAAGGTTTTAAAATCTGGACATAGCGGAGTATAGATGAATGGAACATGATGTGAATCTAGACATCCAATGATTGGAGGTCTATTATTCTGGTTGCTACTTGCATCGCATCATTTGGGTTCCTTTTCCCTTTTTCGATTGGGACGTGCAAATAATCCATTCTCTGGTAAGGAAGTAATCTGTGCAGATAATAATTCGTTCCCGATAAGAAAGTAAATATATGTACAAATAATATTTCGATGAGAGCGATTCAGCTATAGTCAATCGATCTTAACGAAATTTGAAGACACTTCTTGAAGAAAAACAAAGGAGATGATGAATTAAAAGGGGGAAAAAAAGACTTTTGGCGAGTTTGTGGAGCTATGGTCTGTCTGTACTCTGTAGTGATCAAAACTGAGCGTTCGTTCAGTGGGATTCCGATCAGCAGGACTGGGTCTCGGTACGACGGAAATGGACGGCGGATGGACTGAAGTGCAAGATTCGATTCGTATACAGGCAGTGGGCATGCACAGCATCCATTATTTTCCAAGCTTAAAACTGTTTGATTTGATTCGAAACACACCAGCAAGGCAAGGCAAGGGCGACTAAAAGACAGACTGACACAAATAAATGACCTGCGAGCGAGCGAGCGAAAGTGACTCACTCTCTCACTCAAGTCAAACTATCCGTCAGATGTTACTGGTGCTCAACACGATGGGCAAAGAACGAGATGGATGAACCCCGATGGGCGAACGATGGAGGCTGCAGGACGGACGTACCGCGAGGATGATGCCCCAGTTGGAGACGGGTCCCCAGAAGTGGGTCGTCTTGGGACCCACTGGGCTGTTCAAGAACGCCTTGAACGCCGCCGACATGGCGAACAGGCCGGCTGGCCGGCCGGCGACGGCGAGCGTCCGTCCGCGGAGGAAGAAGACCGGCTACTGGCTCGCTAGGCACGCAAGATTCCGCGGAGTGGTTGCGGAGTAGCTAGAGTGATGGGAATTGGACGATGGCAGACGTCGTCGCATATAAAGGAGATGAGAGACGAGATCCAAACGCCACTACTCTACTGGAGTACTGGTCCATTCCATTGCTACTTTACTTCTTATCTTGTTGCCGCCGTCCGGTCGTCCGGCGGCTTTGGAAGCAAATAGGTTAATCATACGGTCCACGTCGTGCTGACTGTGCTGGGTACAGTAACTTGCAAAACACAAGAACTGCAATGCCGGCATGCCGCCCATTTTGTGTAATTAATTTGGATTGTATTGTATGGAAAGACAGAGCAGAGGATGCAGTAGGCATTATATAGGATCGTGGACTTTGCTGCCTCAGTGTTATGTGGTTGGTTAAGTACTTAGTACTCCTAATAATAGTAGTAAATTCAAATGCATCCCTTTTGGTTCATGGCTTCCTGTAAAACGATCTTTTTTTTTTTGGATCGGAGCCATGTGATGTAAGAGAGTTAAGACAGATTTTAGCTTAGAGAGTTAGAGTACAATGTTTGCTGTAAATTTTATAAATGCGTGTGAGCCAAATTTAAATCTTCATCCTCATCCTCTGATCTTCGTCGTTGGATGTCGCTGTAGGAATCTTCGTTGGATGTCGCTGTAGGAGCTCATTTTCTGTCTCTGATAGGTGTAGCGTCCAGCCGTTTGTTATCAAAACCATTGAATGCTACATCACCCAATCATATTTTCCATGGGGGCAAGATTAATTAATGACTTTTAAAAAATTGAAGGGAGACTGCAGATTAATTATATTTACTGGATGGAAAGTATAAAATGCACTGCCAATTTGACATTTGTTGACACTAGCAGTATTTATGGATCCAATCATAACTAGTACATCCATCTTCTCTCACAAATAAAGCATTGAAACATCACTTCATTGCATCGATGCACAAGTATTTACAGTTCTTCAGAAACGAGTACATCAGAAACTCCCACGTCCCACCTAGTTCGAGGGGCGGTTCTAACACTTCGGTTTATAAAAGCAATGTAATGGTAACAAAAAAAAGAACAAAGAACAAAGGATGGGAACAAAGGGCATTCTTTCTATACAATGTACAATGAAGTTACAATTACAACAAGGTGTGTCTTGTTTAACACAAGGGACCATGTCTGTCATTTTCTGTCAGCAGTTAAGTTTGACATCACACGGCTACCGACCCTGCTCATGGTTTTCGATATGAGGGGCTGAAGCCGCTTGCTGCTACTCGAAGTTTCACTGGTGCCCTCCCCTGGCTTCTGATACTCCTTCTGAAGCTCCTCAAGACGATTCGATACCTGAAAAAAAAAGTGAGAAAGAACTATGGTATTTATTATCTTCCAGGTAGGGCAATTTTTCATGACTGTCAAATGAAACCCAGATAAAGCAAATGGAGTTTGCTAGATATTCTTTCACGTCTGAATGTAACAAAGTGAGACAACTAAAATGCTGGTCCAGTTATCTAAATTTGCTAGTTCAATGCTCTATTGGGACAGAAGTGAAATACGAAATACAAAGATAACAGTGCAACAGTATTGCTATATTGCAAACTAATCGAGCACCACAGTATTGAAAATATTAGCTAGCAAACTGATACATCAACATTAAAGCCACATAAAGAAGATTACTGAAACTTAAAGATAAAAGAATAATTTATTACAAAGAGAATTCATGTAGTGGTATAGTACCTTTAATTTATACCATACTATTGAGTTCTCTTATCTTACCATAAAAGGGAGACAGAACGTGGTAACCCAAAGCCAAAAAGCAACAATTAGAAATAATTTCCGAAAACAGCACAGGTTAACTTTTAGTTTTTGCTATGCTGGGAAAATTAATAGAAACACATGAATATTATACATGTAAGAGCACATTTATCCAAAAGCAAGCACTCATCTAATTACAAGTTTTGCACAATAAGAAGCGATTTACCTTAAATGAGAAGGCGAGTGGCAATAATACATCTGGATCTGTTGCTTCCTCAGGAAAATTTCTCAAATCATGTAGCAGTTTCTCAAAAGGTAATTTGACCTGACATTAGGATAACAATTCGGTATTTCTCAATATTTGTTTCAAATATGGTTTCAAGCGAAAGTGACAGAAGATACAAAATACTCACCAAATCATCATGACAGAATCTCAATAGAGCCAATCCAACTTGGAATACAACCTTAATACCCTATTAGGTATGAACCAGCAATAAGAAATAGCGATCAGCTCAGAAAGTGCACAATACAATCAGTATTTTTTTTGTATTACTATTACATCAACTCCAGATTGGTAGATTAGCACCTAAAAATTTAAATGAATATAACACATCAAACAATAACCTGATCATATATGAAATAAAATTTCAAGCCAAAAGGTTTTGCTCGCACATGAAAAGGGTACTGAGAAAATGAACAAGCAGCTGTGTTGTTAGAAGACCATTTAAGAGTACCACAGGCACAGCAATCCATTTCATATAGCTACTCCCTCCGTCCACAAAAGAATACAATTCTAGCACAGTAACAACTAACAAGTTAAAATATCTTGAGTTTGACTAACTATAAGTCTATAAATGAAAAATATCAATACTACAATATCAAATAAGTACCATTGGATTTGTTCATGAGATATATTTTCATGATATATGTATTTGTCATAAACATTAATATTTTTACCTATATATTTGATCAAACTTTAGACACGTTAGCCAAGATTGCACCTAGAATTGCATCCTTTTGTGGACAGAGGTAGTATATCTTAAGTCAAAACTCTTTAAGAGACTATACTATTTATGAAGCAATAATGCCTAAAGAAAATCAAATAAACCAAGGTGCAATCTAAACACGAAATACACATATGGCAGAACAAGATTCTAACCTCATAAAGAAACACATCCCAAACTCTAAGAGTTAGATGAAATGGGAAGGAATATGTGAAAACTGTGATAAACCATTGGCTTGCATACATGCTTGGGTTTATCATTTCTTCGACAAAGTGTTGTCCCAACTTTGGCATGAGCTCAATGACTAATTTCTCAAATTGAGACAGATATTGCTGCACGAGAGGCAAACCAGCCTGTTCCAAGGGTAAAAACAGATCAGTAGAAGATATTTTACAATTTTACATCTCCAGCATTACTAATCACTCAAAACTGAAGATGAACACTGATGGAATATAAGTATCCAGGAAAATACTTTAAGTGGTTTACAATCTGTATATTTCAGATAGGATAGACAGTGAATACAGCCATGAAACAAGCATTATGAAGCCCTCAAATTATAACTGGAAATTCAAATGTAACTCTAAGATAATAACGATTACCTGATACAAGCCTTCCATTGGTGCATGGACCGCTCCCTTTAGCAACGCGACTAATAACCAGAATGCATCCTCCTCACTCATATAAAGAAGAAGCAGCCCAGCTAAAAATCCCATTCCCTGTGAAATGAATTGTGTAAACAGTACAATATTATTCAAGAGAGATCTTTGTATCCAAAAATTAGGTCACTGGACTCAACACAAACCTGCACATATCCAACATCCCTGTCATAGACAGAATATGCTTTCAAAATGTTATACAGAGATCTTTGGCCGGGACCATGCCTTTGTTGGAAGAATATATGAGATGGAAATGTGCGTGATATGTCACGAATAATTTCCAATTCAGAGGCCGATGTCTCATATATCACCAGTGTCTGCCCAAAGTATAGCACAATGATACAAATAAGATTAATATATCAATAGCGAGAGCACTTGTCTACATAGTACTCAATCATTAAGAAACATAAATGTAAACTGTAATAGATACAAAACTATACAAAAATAGGACATTAGCCCCTTCAAAATTGTCAGGACTTAAGAGACTAGCCACAAACTTCAGTGAACTCAATAAAAGGATGATGGAGTTATCTGTACAAATTTGCACTTCAAGAACGGGAATCAATAGGATCTATATTCTTTCAATAGTTCAAATATTTTATTTAAGAATAATACATGTATGCCACTTCATGGGCTGTTCACTTGCTCCCCTGTTTCTCAATTAAGTATAGCTAGATAAATCACAATCATATAAAATGCCAGAAGATGCAAGAAAAAAGGATCATTATGGGTACCTCATAAACCCCAGGGTTCATTAGTAAGAGGTCCCGACTGCCTGAAATCAACTGCCAAACAAGTCCTCTGAGACAATCCGGAATTCCTTTCCTTATTCGCCTTTTAACCACAAGAGGGTTCCTTCTAACATAATGCTTCCAGTCAGTACCGCCAACACCTATCATCTTCCTCCATTTTCTTATCCTTCTTTCCTCCCTACAGTACCAGAAAAAGAAAATAGAATAAAAGCACCATGTAAGGTAGCTTGTTTATAGAGAAATAAAAAGTAAGGTGCAGTAAGCCGGTAACTGATTTTACACAAGTAAATAGTCTGATATGGGAAAGAATGATAATATGGTGCCAGAGGCATGAGTAAGGTAGCAATAAAAAGTGTCTAATGTATTAGAACCATTCCACCAGTAAGTGCTGACAAAGCTAAGACCCAATCTTCTGCACAGAAATGTAGTAAGAGCTGCTAGAAAGAAGAAAATATAATCTAGGATTTGTTCTTACAGCCACCTATTGGACTATTGGAATAGACTAATAACATATCAAATTGGTACAAACAAGAAGATACAATGACCCTAATAGATCATACAGTCCACACATTCTGACTACATATCTTATATTGCAGGTCATACCTTTCACGTTCATGTATAGATTTGCCTTTTGGAATTCCATCAGGTGAGTTGCTTTGTTCTGGCTTTATAAAACCAAATCTGTCTACAGCACGAGAAGGAGCTGGTCCTGGTTCAGTGTCATCGGCCGCTTTCTTCTTATCCATCTCACTGAGTATCTTCAGACAGATAACTTGTCCATATACAGAAATCTATATCCTGCCAATTATTTCGAGGAAACAGTTGACTAATGCAAAGCTCTGACCACATGAACTTAACATGGAACAAAGCAGAATGTGCATATTAGAAGATAAAGGAAGTAAAGACTAAACAAACAGTCTTGAATAATTCTGATATCGAAGAACAGTATTGCCTTTTTAGTGTCACATGTCATCACTACATATACAAAACAGGAGTTTAGGACAGAGAAATGAACCCTGTTCCCGAAGACCGAAAGGATCAGCTAAAGGAATGTGTGAAACAAAGCATACTTGTCAGGTCCAACAGTAACTTCAGGAGATATCAGCCTCTCCACGCTGCACAATCCGATCGCGCTGATCAAATTGACCCAATGGTCAAAACATAGCAATCCATAGCAACTCAATTCTCCAATCCGGTGCCCCCTCGGGCCTCGGGCCTCGGGCCTCCTCCGCCCACAAGCCAAATACCCACCAATCCTAGGAATCCACAAGGACCGTAGCAAAACAGAATCCCCCAGACCCGACGACCCGACGAGAACGCGACAAGACACTAGCAGCATTCGGATCGGGCGCCGCCAGCACCCGGCCGTACCGAGCCCCCCATTCCCGCGGGAGCCCCACCCGTCGAAAACGAAGCCCCAGCAGGCCATTTTTCCAAATTCAGGAGGGGGGAGCTAGGGAGACAGACCTGATTGTTGCGCGGCGCGGCGCGGCGCGGCGTGCCCGGGGCTCGGGAAGAGAGGGGAAGGAGAGGAGATGCGATTTTTGTTTTCTTCGGTCTCGTGCGGGGGTTCTTCGGCGATCGCGACCCAGACGCGGAAGGGACTCCGGATTTTTTTTTTCTTCACCCCGTATACTTCCGGACAGGACGGCACGGCAGGCTAGGGGTGATGGCTCGGCTCGGTATACAACAAGCTAAATATTATTCGGCTCGGCTCTGACTCGTGAAAAAGCTTGAGCCGGGAGTCCTTGTAGGGAGGTGAGCTGAGGTCAATCTTGCATTCTTTGCTTGTGCCCACATCGACATCGTCAGAGGTATGGCATGGTCATGGCCTTCAGAAAGCACAACAAGAATTGATACCTCTTTGTATGCTTCTTCTTCAGTACTACTTTTTCAGCGAATGAATAATATTTTTTTATACAAGCATTCAGTATAATTCAAATTTTAGCGCAACAAACAGGGCCTCAAATCGTTTGTAACACCCCACACAATTCAAGCGGATCAGCAGCTACCTCCACTTTGACAAGATCTATATGTCAATTACTTCCATTTTGATGCAATTTATAGGTAAAACTGATGTAACTATAGATTTAGGTGTGAGGAAGGAAAATTTTGCTCAATTCTTACCTTCCTCTAAAACACTCATTTTTTCTTCTTCTTCTTCTTCTTCTTCTTCTTCTAATAATAATAATAATAATAATAATAATAATAATAGAGTCTTTTTATTATGCTTGAAATTTCCTCCCATTTTCTCTCATTTCCTCCTATTTTCTTCACAATATTCTAAGTCTTTTCTAGTTATATTCGTAAAGGGTATTTTAGGCACTACTAAATTCTAATCCTTACGCAATGACAAGAAAACATTGTAATAAGTCCAATTTGGTTGCAAAAGCTACATGTTGCAATCGAATTGCGTTCGTTGTCAGTCGTTGTAAAAAGATATTGCAACCGATGTTAGATCGACGTCGTGGCCCAACTAAGCAACGTGAATGAGGGAAATTATAGAAAATCAAATGTACAAAATTTCCCCCTATTACTCCAATCATTATTTTCACAAATATAAAATTATCGTATTACCCTTGATTAGAAAAAAAATACAGAAACGGAATTACTACCTCTTTATTTGGAGTCCTAATTATCTGAGTTTTGAAGGAAATGAGACGAAATTTGACGCACATGGGAGAAAATTTGGCGCATATGACCCATTGGTCCTACACATCAGAATTTCCTCCCGTTTCCTCTCTAGAATTTCCTCTCATTTCCTCCAACTTTTATAGCCGTCGGATCGGTCGACGTGAGCCGTCGAATATTTTCTCAAGTATTGTAAAAAATCTCATAATAATAATAACATGCCTACAAAATATAGGCATACTCCACCCGGGCATGATACATCAAAATTGTTTTTGCAATTCCAGTTTTATTGTGACCTATTTGGTCGAGCCTATTTGTCAGCAATTTATGTTATTTTGTGCTTAAGTGTTTGAATAAGGTCATCTTGTGTCTAGTTGACTGGTTGTGGACAAAATTAGGATGCAATCAGGCCTTTCAGTCAACTCGCAAATAGACTTAATCTCTTTTTTTTTCGACGAAAAAAGAATTATATTATATAAAACCTGGATACATCAAAACATTACAAGCACTTTACAATACGAGACAGTACCCACGCTGTGAATAGCACAACTCAAAACCTAACTTGTTAATCGTTTTACAGTGTAAATGACCGTACAGGCAAACACTCGGTACCAGCAATAGCGGCAAACCTGAGAACAAATGCCCAACGAACGACGGCCAATATTCCTGTAGGTGGAATTGAGGATCTTTTTCTTTTTGCTGGTGTCTTCCTTCTTTTTGTTTCTGCCACCGAAGAATGAGAAAGACTTATCTGAAGGATATTCTCCCTAGTCTTTCATTGTGGTCAGATCTAATTACAACAAAACGAAGAAAAGACCGGAGAAAATTATTCCATGGCGGCGACATCATCTCCGCCTTAATGCCGCCGTCCGGAAACAAAGATCTTCATGTCGTCATGTCGATGAAGATGGTGACGTCGAAGTTGTCGCCCTCGTCTTCAACAAAGCCGTCATGGAGAAGACGATTCCACCCTTCTCCTTCACCATTGTCAGAGAAGAGGAGAAGGAGGAGATAAAACTCTAATACCAAAAACTTTGGCATGGAGAAACCTAACCCTAAGGACTCGATCTAATGAAAAAAACTTATTAAAAACAATGGATCCCCACTCCGTTCAGCCCCCGGCGAGATGCCAGAGGAGAAGGGAGGGGGACAGCGGCGACCGCGGAGGGCAGGTGACGGTAGCGGCTCCTCCTCACGCAAGACGTGCGTCCTCGGGGACGGAAGCCAATAGAGGGTCTGCCACTCCAAAATCTCTCTAAATAGACTTAATCTCTTATATACAGCTAAAAAGACCCGGAGGTCATCGTCACCGCTAAACAAATCGCTCCCCCGGTCCACGCTAATCCGTCCCGCTCCCACTATTGCCCGGCTCCGTCGCGAAACCGTCGACCGAGCGTGACACACCAACCGCAGTGGAGTCAAGCACAAATTAGCCACGATCTTTAAAAGCACCACAAGAAGCACAACAGGCTTCGTATCTCTGTACCCGCCCGGCCGTCCCCGACCACCTGCACACCACGCCGGCCGGCTTGTCCCACGCCGCCGTCGCAGGCCGCCACGACGCCACACCGTCCCCAACGTCGCCGCTCCGCCGCAGGCTACCCAGTCCCTGACTCCACCGACGTCGCAGGCCGCCACGACGCCACCCCGTCCACAACGCCGCCGCCCCACCGCAGGCTACCCCGTCCCCGACGCCACCGACGTCGCAGGCCGCCACGACGCCACCCCATCCCCAACGCTGCAGGCTACTCCGTCCTCGACGTCGCCGCCCTGCCGGAGGCCGCCACGACACCACCCCGTCCCCAACGCCGCCGCCGCGCCGCAGGACACCCCGTCCCCGTCCCCAACGCCGCCGCCCCGCCGCAGGCCGCCCCGTCCCCGACGCCGCCGCGCCGCCGCAGGGTCGTCTTGCCGGCGCAGGCCACCCCGTCTCCGACGCCGCCGACACCGTTGAACGCCAGCTGCTCGAGTCTTTGTCACACCCTGCGCTAGATATTCAACGACCAACCAACAGGTATACATGCCTACACCTTCTGTTAACTTTATTGAGTGTGAATTTGTAATCTGATCTGATAAGTGTCACCATATGCACACCTTGTTATCATGGGAATACGGCAATACGCATTGTAATATGATCTGATCTAATTAACAAGGTGGGCTTGTCTTCAACGTCATATATTTAAAAATGGAGAGAGTATAATATATGACAAACTGTAAGAGAGACACATCATTAATGTAAAAGGGTGTGTGTTTGTGTGTGGTTGTACGGGGTTTCTAAACCCACTCCTTTTTTCTTCTTAATATAATGATGCGCAGCTCCTACGTATTCGAGAAAAAAAAGGAAAAAAAAATATATGACATTCACGCGGATTACACTGAATGCCCATGGTTAATTACCAGATAGACCAGTACCAAAGGTTTTTGTTCCCTAAAAAGCCTTAAACTCTATGGTCTTCCTTGAACTTGCATGTTTTTTATGCTTTACGATAGTTCTTGCCTTGTGAGTTCTGACTTCACCGGCCTCATTGACCAGAAGAAGAAACTCTGATCCTTTCCTTCCAACCACAATCTGCAGAAATTGACAACACATTTGGTATGAATCAAAATGAAAATAAACTCACTATGGTACTATGACTATGACCCAATAAATAGTTATTAAATACAATATATGCAGATACCTGCATATGTTAATAGCATGGTATATAAATGACAATTAGGACAATTAACCCCCTGCCCTTTCTCTATGCATGTAACGTGTGCTCTCATAGTCATTTCACTCTTTCCACAAATCAATATCGGTTACAAATTATTTAATGCTTCAGTCCCTGTTATGGTCGGCAACAGCTATAACGCTGACAGAGGGGCCAATTAGGTAGGAGAGTTTTGAGGGATCAATCACGAAAGCCTGAATTAGATGGGCAAGAGTCTAGGAGAGAATTATGTATGTAAATCTCTTTATAATCAGTGGTGATCAAGGAATAAACAAGTAATTATAGCCAATTCCCATTCTCACCGTCTTTCTGTTTCCTCATCTCCTGCTGCTACCTCGACACCAGCCATGAACCGAGAGCAAAAGGTTACCTGCTTAAAGGTGTGAGAAAGACCCAATAGAGGGACCAATCCAAACATTGTCAGTCATATATGGTAAACTAACATGATATGCACTTGCAACCCTGTAATTCTCATGCTGCAGCAATCAGTGAAGTTTTTTTATATAAGTTGTAAATTCTATATTTGAGATCTATTTTAAATTTAGAATTTATGATTGTGCATGATACTGCAAATTTCACTATATCTGAGTCATGATGGAAAAAAATACCAATCTTCTATAACCCATATTACATAGATACATAGATTATCAGGCTGTACAGTTACTCATTACTCAAGGGCCAGTTATGTTCACCATCTAGATTGTTTCACTCTGCATGTCTTGCACAAAGCAGGCCACACAAGCTGAGATTTAGGGACTATCAAATTCCTGAAAGACACTTGGGTCAAGGCAGAGTCTGGCACCTGAAATGTTTGTTTATATGCATCATGCTCCTCTTGTCTACACCCACAAATTCGAGTTCGCATCCAATCGAGATTTGACTACTAAAGACTATAAAGGTAACAACATGGCTACACAACAAACTAAGAAATCAATAATGCCATTATATATATGTGGTATTCTGTTAGACCATGAGCCATGAGATTAACCTTTGTTTCATTGCCTCTTTGAGCTTTATTGTCTATAAGTTAAAATTATAGACTGCTCCTTTTTTCATTGAAGATATCTTGCACTGGTTAAGTTTTATGCTGATGTTTTCAACTGCTCCCATACAATTTTTTCTTCTTCTTTAATGGTACGCAGCTCTCCTACATATTTGGAAAAAAAAGATATACCAAAGTCTGAACTCTTATATCTTCTGCACAATTTATCCGCTGATGGTACTATATTTTTTTTGTGTGGAATCTACCTATGTTAATCTTGAGAATAACAAATTTCCACTATCATGCTTTTAATTGCAGGCGCTATCAACTCACTATCAATTGTCAGAAGAGTTTTCAAAACACGTGGCATGGCGGCTTGATAAAGGAGCGCCATGAATCTATGTTGTGACTGTTAGTGAACAGTCGGGTGGCATATGTTGGAAGCTATTAGCTTTTTTTTCAAAAAAAAAAAAAATCAGCACTACCTGAAATCTAATATTTTGATCTTTGCAGCGCTTGGCAAGTTGAGGCTACTGGGAGCGAGGCCATTCGTGGTGATAGCAAGGCCATCAGATCTTATCCATGTGTTATTGATCTGTTGCATTGCTTTCTCCTCTGGGTCAGTATCCACAGCATCTAATCGCTAAAATTGGTTGAGTTCTCAGGATGCCATGTGACTGCTTATCCAGCAATTGTTTCTCATTATTGTACATTTTTACTCAGCTCCTCCATACGTGCACATCAATGCAGGAATGCTCTAAGCGGACATCACCAGATACTCTAGAGTTTGTCTATTTGCAACAACAGTTGACCAGCAGGGATAGTGCAGAGTGCTTCTGCATAGTATGCTATCATTTGAGGTCTGTCAGGACGAGTATACCCAGACAATTCTCAGTGAAATTAGTATAACTAGCATGGTTCAGACATAGTTCCTATAGCAAAATAATATATGATAAGCTATGTTACCTCGCCATTTGATTTCTTAAACAAGTAGTATGTTTGTTGTACGATTGCTGTCTGACCCAAGGGAATGATGTTTTGCATGGGCTACCTTATTCCATGTAATTGACAATGTTGTGAAGTTGGGAATTATCTAATTTCAATATTTATTGTATGTCATAAAACTTCACATATGTATTATTCATATATTAATAATCCATGGAATCTTATAAATAGCCGTAGCAACGTACGAGCACTTAACTAGTTTTACATGAAAACCCATAAAAATGAACTCTAGATAGGCTCACTTGCATTCCTAGGCAAAATCACAATTACTCACATGCTTACAAGTGGCATCACACGTTTCCAGAGGACGGGGATCGTGTGGTTTTGTCGTTGGAGCTACTTGTGTGGCCGTTGAGACTCTGGTTTTGATACAGAAGGGTGTTGTTCCGCTGGTAGAAAAAAGTCGAAAAAAGTTGATTGAATAGTATTTTGTTAAAGATCTTTTCACTTACACAGATAGTTGGCATGCCCGTTTGAATGCATATAGCAATTAAATAAACCAGCTAAAATTTAGTTTTGTCCTAAATCTCGTAGGCTCGCTTGCATCCACAAAATCACAATTACCGTGGAATTGTGTGATGTATGCACCATTTTTCTTTTGAAAGGCCATATGTGTGATGTGTGCATTATTGGCTGGATTTTTTTGTTTCCTACCGTTTCCATGGGGGCAGGAGATCGTGAGCTATTGAATCACCTGGGTGCCTGATCCAACTGCGACCGGCCCACACAGCAGCCGCGTCCGTGTCCTCGCGACGCCACGAGCCCACGGCTCCCGCCAAACCACAGCCACGAGTTCCCTGGTCTCCAGAAGCCCGCCGACTTTGCCCCGGGTTTCCACCGCGCTCGCCGCCGCGCGATGGACCCCCTCTCCCTCCTGCAGCTCCCTTGCGCATCGCGCCCACCGCTGCCCTTGGCCGCAGCCGCCACGCCATTGAGCTCCGCGAGACTAAGCGCAAGCGGCGGCGCGCGCCCCGTGCCGAGGCGGCGGCGCGCCGCGCGGCTGTCTGTGTCCGCCGTGGCGACCGAGACGCCACGGACCGAGGAGGAGCAGCCGTCGCCGCCGGCTAATAAGGAGCGGTTCGACTGGCTGGACCAGTGGTACCCGTTGGCCCCGGTGTGCGACCTGGACCCGCTTGCGCCGCACGGCAAGACGGTGCTGGGGCTGAGCGTCGTGGCCTGGTACGACCGCGGCGGCGCCGGCGCCGGAGAGTGGCGCGTGTTCGACGACGCCTGTCCGCACCGTCTCGCGCCGCTCTCCGAGGGCCGGATCGACGACAGGGGCCGCCTCCAGTGCGTGTACCACGGCTGGTGCTTCGACGGCGCCGGCGCCTGCAAGTTCATCCCCCAGGCACCGTCCCTCGGCCCGCCGGTGCACGAGAGCAGCAGGGCGTGCGTCGCGTCGTACCCGTGCGTGGTGCAGAACAACATCCTGTGGTTCTACCCGAGGGCCGATCCCGAGTACAGGGACGTGCTAAAGAGGAAACGGCCGCCTCTCATCCCTGAGATCGATGACCCGGAGTTCGTCACTGTCTATGGCATCAGAGACCTCCCTTACGGGTAAAGGATTCAGTTTTTTTTCTTTTCTGATGGGTTGTTTTGATTCCCCTGATGTTTCCATCTGCATGCCTGGCTGCGTTGCACATTTGAACTTTGCAGGAACTGTTGCATTTGCAGGTATGACATTTTGGTTGAGAACCTTATGGATCCTGCCCATGTCCCGTATGCACACAAGGGGATCATGCGCGGCATCCGCAAGAAGGAAGATCCTGGAAGATATGGCCTGAACTTACACGAGTATCATCTCTTATGTTTGGCATTGCTAATGAAGTTGCTTGGCAGTTTGCATAGCTGATAGGAGTTGTTCATTTTTCTTCACAGTTGAATATGATAAAGAGGGTGGCGGTCCTGTGAAGATGAAGATCGAGCAGACAAACATACAAGGGTTTGTGGCACCGCAGGAGCGGGGCTGGTTCCAGTTCGTTGCGCCCTGCACGGTTTTCGGTTCACCGTTTACACAAGAGGTGTGAAGAACTCCCTCCCTCTTTGTCAATGCTAGTGAAAGTGATACTGGAAGGAACCCATCGAACCATCTTAAGTTGTAAACATACAATCTTAAGTTGTAAACATACAAAGCACTATTCACTGTTCTTGGTCGGTCAGGGCAAGAAGAAGGTGCCTCGGGTCATGCTGGTCTTCTTCTGCATTCCAGTCGAGCCTGGCAGGAGCAGGGTGATCTGGGCGTTCCCGAGGAACGTTGGGGTCTGGCTGCACCACATCACACCACGGTGGCTGTACCACATCGGCCAGAATCTTATATTGGATTCAGACATTTTCCTCCTCCACATCGAGGTACATGTACATAACTCAAGTTCTGTCAGTCAGGCACAACAAACATCCAGATTACACTCTGCTTTATCTCCTACTCAAAGCTTAGTGATTCACACTTTTATAACTCTTGTATGCTGAATTCTTTCTGTTAGGAGCGTAAATTTGCCGCGGCAGGGCTCGACAACTGGCAGAAAGCTTGCTATGTGCCCACGTCGTCGGACAGCATGGTGGTCGCCTTCAGGAACTGGTTCAGAAAATTCTGCAAGAATCAGATCGGCTGGGCAACCCCACAAGTCGATCAGCTGCCACCAACACCTACCAAGGATCAGCTCATGGACAGGTAAACAAGCCGGCTAGTAATCTTTCACAGTACACTGGCCTGAAACAAACATCACACGGTCGCCAAGGAAAGGAATTGAACTGTGATTGATGCCCATGGCAGGTACTGGTCACACGTGGCGCAGTGCACAAGCTGCAGCGCCGCGCTCAAGGCCATGAAGGCGCTCGAGGTCGCCCTGCAGGTTGCCTCGGTCGCCGTCGTCGGGTTTCTTGCCGTCGCCAAGGGAACGCTCGTCACGTCGACTGTTCAGAGGGCCGCCGTCGTGTCGCTGGCCGTGCTGTGCTTTGCTGCCTCCCGCTGGCTTGCCAACTTCATCCAGAGGAATTTCTACTTCCAAGATTACATCCACGCTTACAAGTGAAGTGATGCGTTCAGGAATAGTTGTCTTGACTCACTGTAAATGCAAATTAGAAACGTGTAGGAAGCACACCAAGTTTTTTGATACGGTAGTAGCTACTAGACGAGAGAATTGCGGATGAAGTGTGCTCTTGCAGTGTCGGCTGGCGATACGACCTGATGTTCTGCTGCAAAGCACTGAATATGAATTCATATGTAAGATACGAATCAACAGACAACAGTCAAAACTTTAGTATTTATTTGCATGAAATCCAGACAATGAAATGCCATGGTTCGCCGAAACAGTAAGCCGTACAAGGGACTACAAATAATTTCAACGGATCTATACCAAAATAGCTTCTCTATCTCTGTTCCAAAAAAAGATTCCATGGTTTGCAATGAAATAGATTCTGTTGCATAAATGTTTGAAATGAGGAGCAAATTGCAAAGACCAGTGAGTACAAAATGTGTGGCTATTGGCTAAGAACTAATTTCTTGGTTGGTGTCGGACAAGGTTGACTGTTTACGGCACCTGCACACCTGCCCGAGGAAAACTTATCCTTGTAACCAAATTGTACTCAATTCCATTTGGGAGACCCAAACGTCATCCCTGATACCCCTTATGCCCTGAAATGAAAAAAAAATGAGTTATCAATAATTCAAATATAAATATCAAAAGACAAACATGCACATGGCAATCACAAATCAGTGCAGATTATAAAAAGTTAAACAGTATTCTTTTAATGACATAATAAGGAAATGATCAGACTTTCTATGACATACCTCGTCATATAAGAATCATCTGCTGTACTGATTACAATCTTCTCACCTGCTTCAACAAAAGCCGGTGCCTAAGATAAAGGCAAAAGGTAATGTTAGTAAGAAAAAGTTCAAATATAGTATGCCCACGTTTATAATTTTTCAACCATTACAACTAGGTTTAACATCCAGAGAAATTTCATGACAGAAGTAACTTATATTCAGGTACAATCAAGGTGCCACATTAATGAAAACACGCAAGTGAATCAACAAGGTTTACGGTGGCAACAGAATTTAGTCAGGGGGGGGGGGGGGGGGGGGGGGGGGGGGGAAGCAAGAGGTGAACGAATCGCAAAAAAAAAAAACTGGTGAACCAACCAGGTTTACGGTGGCAACAAAATTTAGTACAAAGCTGTGCCAATTCATTAACCACAAGTCAGTTCCGTTTCTGTACATAAAATCTGTACATATAAATGGTCTACAAAAAACATACATACTGTCTCTGTCCCACAGGTAAGGAAACACTACAGAATGGTGGCCAGCGACTTACAAGCACTGTAAGACCATTATCCAGCACGACCCTTTTATACCTGCATTTATATCAAGCATGTGCTTAGTGAACTGTATAATATATGAAGCAGGTATTAGTAAAAGAGAAAAGTCCAAATTACTCCCGCACAAGTTTGGCCTATGTCCAGATAAACCCTTAAACTAGTGTTTGGCTCAATTTACTCCCCCAACTATTTCACTTGGACCCAATTACCCCTTAACAAGATTTATTTTTCTTTCTCCATGTACAAGTTGAGTTCAAATCCCTTTCAAATTTCGTGAGGTGATAGCAGACATCATAATTTCTATCATTATTTTGATAAATTAGGACACCAAATAACAAATTAACACTACAGATACAAAATTGTATGGAACATGACGAAAAATTCATAATGTACTCCCTCCATCCCAAATTATAAGACATCTCAAGAATCTTGGAGAGTCAAAGTATCTCAAGTTTGACCAAACTTATATGACAATATAATAACATTTATGATGCCAACTAAGTATCATTAGATTCTTTATCAATTATATTTTCATAGTATGCCTATTTGATGTCATAAATCTTTATAATTTTTTCTATAATCTTTGGTCAAACTTGAGATGGTTTGACTCTCCAAGATTCTTGGAATGTCTTATAATTATAATTAGGGATGGAGGGAGTACATTTTAACATAAATTATGATGCTGCTGTCACCTCATAATTTTTGAAATTAAAACTCACTTTTATGTGGAGAAAAAACATGTTAAGGGGTAAATTGGACCCACTGAAATAGTTTGGAGAGGAGTAAATCAAACCAAATGTTAGTTTAGGGGGAACCTGGACATAGGCCAATCTCTTTTTTTTGTTGGGGGTGGGGGTTTAATTTGGACTTTTTTCTAAAAGAAAAATATGTATTCGGTGCATGCATGCATACATAAGTTAAGCAGTATCACAGAGTAACATCGTCAATCAAACATATGTTCTGAACTTCTAAGTGCAACATAATAATGACTTAATGACAGTGCTCATCAGTCTTGGGCTCTTGGCTCTCAAAACTCAGAAGTCCTCTGCACTATCAACTATCAAGCAATGTGTCGTACTATATTAAGTCAACCAAACCTCAAGATTACATGTTTCAAGAATAATTTAGGAAGCTAAAATTTACTCCATTATGATTTAGGCAGTCACAAGCTCGGAACAAATATGTTATTTGTTACAGTTTAACAGAGGTAAGGGGCCAAAGAAATCTCTTACATATGTAGGTCAATGTAAGATGTGACAGTGGAATTCGACAAAGGCAAAAGATGAAGGAGCTAATTTAGACAATTCTGAACTAAATATGTAAGATGTGACCTACAGACTTGCTTCTGCAAGTTCTGACTGACAAAAACTAGCATACTTCCACAATCCAGCATTCCACTAACTGCAGCTACTTGACGTGTGCATATGCTCATAACTTTCTAAGTCTCTATCTCAAAGCAAATTTCTTTGTGCATATACTTCCAACTAGAAAGCTCGCATTAAACAGTTGATAATTACTCACTAGACAACATAACTTATTAGGAACAATGGATGATCAAATAATACAAAAACTTACTGAGGTTGAGCAGTTGCCCCTTTTGTATTTGCATGTGCTTCAACAACAGTGCAAGTCACTCGTTGAGGAACCATAGCAGACATTGGCCGACCATCAAAGTATTGTAGATTTACCTTCATTTCATCTGTTATAAGCAAGAAAAAAAAGTAGGGTGTAAGCATTTTAACAAACACATTATAGACTAAGTTCCAAACTGAGAAGACGAAATTAACATGGACACTGCAATTTTTCATAAGTCAGGGAGCTGCGACCGCTGGAAAAATTATGCCCAATATTACAAGGCAACTGTAAAAACCGTACACATTTCTACATTAGTAAACACCAGCCTTATGACTGCTACAGCACCATCAGCTGTCACATATGAGGAAAAGACTCATAAGAAAAATAAATAGCTTACTGTACAACAAAAAAACATAAGCACATTTTTATTTTTGGAAACCATCAGAATTCCTTCTTATTAATTAGTACTCAGTTTAACCTTTCAGGTATGCAGCAGCTTTGCCAAACAGTTCCTTTGAAACTTCAAGTTGCTCAAATGTTTCAGGCCTGGGAAAAAAAAGATACCAAATTATAGACCGTGATAAAATAAATAAATATTGGCATCATCGCAGCTCAGCATGTGAATAGATAATGACAATAAAGAAATGAAACCTACTCCATAAGTATTACAGTATCTCCTTCCTGATATAGATATGTGAATGACTTCTCCTCAACAAAAACTCCTGAGTGTGTTCAGACAGAGCATTTAATAACTAGACTAGCATTATAAACATGATTGTTTATTTTTAAAACTGGAAAAACTGAAGCAAACATGCTATCAAATAGTTAAACTGACACCTAACTGGATACTGTTGGCAGACAGTGTTTATACCCTCTCCCAATGGCAATGGTGGCCAGGCCAATACAAGGCTTATCAGTTCAGGCTGTGTAGGGAAGCTGACTAAACAGGAAGGCTGAACTGTAGCCAGGATCCAGGTGGAAGTGGGACCAGATAGTTTTGGATGGCCTCTCATAAAACTCGGTTACATATGGTACTGCACCCTTTTGTATTTTCTCCAATACTATTAATACAATGTACTTATATGCAAAAATAATACACACATGTCCATCAAACTAAATGCAGCATTAATACAATACCAATTCTGGAGAGGCTATTGGTCCTAAGATTATCTGTTCAGAATAGACCCATTTCTACATCATAATGGATTGCTATGTAAGATACTAGAACAATAAATTGCAACAAAAAGAAAGGCCTGCATGGGGGTAGTTAGGCTACAACATGAAGGCTCATATGGCTGCATCTTAGCTGTTAAAGTCCTTTTTATGTAAGAAAAAGAAAAACACATCATACTCTCAAGGGCCTCATCAGTACGAAATCTTTCTGTTATTTTGTTTCCAGTGTCAACATCCCTCAGTTCGACCTGCAATAGTCAAAGCGTTCAAAATAAAACAGAATAAATATAGACTACTTGAAATTGCGAGAGTGAAATATGTGGCGCCAATTGCTGAAGGAAATGAACTATGAAACAAATAAAATGAATGACCTGTATTGTGGCTCCTCCTCTTCCTTGATGCGAATGTTGTGCTTTTATTACCTGAACAGAACACAAGCAAGTCAGCAAACCATACAGTGCTTGTTCTTGTAATGAACACAGGTATAACCGTATAAGTACAAACTTCACCAAAACAGTGACTACCAATGAATGCATAATACAAGAAGAACTTCCGTACCTGATAAATGTGACCTTGAATTTTAAGGTTGGCCAAAGGGACAAGTGAGTAATAGTCCATGATACTTGAAAGAAAAAGTAAAACACAAGAGTTGTAAGCTCACACCTCTTCTTTGTATTACATTTCCAAGTTTCACCTACAATATATAAAGACAGTCCCAGAGTTAATCAGCCCATAATGCTTCAGATCAGAAAAGAGAAAAGAACTGAAGAAAGCATTTGGAGGACAGAGAACAGATGCAAGTATTACGTAAAACGATCTTTTCTGCACATGTGTTTTTGTCCATAAGTAAGGCTGAAAGCCTTCCTACTGACAGCTATGAATTTACTTCAGAACCACAGCCCTTAACTGCATCGTGTATTGCACAATTTGCACATTTCAACAGCTATACCCTGCATTATGTTCCATATAACATGCTTCTGCAAATCATTTCTGTGGCGAATTAAACAGAACAAGTGTGACTGAAACGGCTAACTGCGACTTGACATTAAACCTAGCTAAAACCTGGATACAGACCGACTGAGAAGAATCATAGAAAACTGAAACAGTTAACAGGACCAAACCATTAAAACATAGCTAAATCCTGGACACAGACCGACTGAGAAGAATCACATAGAAGGGAGGAAGGCGAGAATCGCATAGCAATGCGTGCGTACGTCGGAGCCGAGCATCTTGGCGCCGCGGCGCTGGGTGGCAGCCCACGGAGCAGCGGCAAGCGATCCCGAGGTGGCGGGCGGGGCCCATCGCGCGGCGGCGCCCGCCAGCGTGGCGATCGCATGGGCGCGGCCGCGGTGCGCGGCGTAGAAGTGAGGGAGGCGGCGGGAAGCCTCCAGAACCGTCCGCCGGAGGATCTGCATCGCAAAGTCGGCGCTGCTCCCCTTTGCGCTTGCGCCTACGCCTACGCGAAGAGTAGAGAAGACAGAGGACCGAGCAGCATACCACATGGGCCGAGCCCAACATTGCGGTCCGACTCAGGCCCACGAGCTGGGTCATTTTCGTATTTGTTACACACTTTTTTTTCCTGATTGAGTGGTACCGGAAACCAAGAAAGAAGCCGCTGCGGCGCTGCCATCGTGGGCCCCGCTGTCTCCTGCCCGAGGTGAGCCGCCAGGCGCCAGCTGCAGCGCCCCAACCAACCAGGAGGCAGCACGCACGGACGCGTCCCCACGGGCCACCACCACCCGCGCCCGTACCCAAAATAACCTCGCGGATTTTTGCTTTCGCCAAATCCAGCCTCCACACGCGGAGAAAATTCCGAAGCGGAAGAAGTTGAACCGACAGAGAGGGAGAGAGAGAGAGGAGGGAGGGAGGGAGAAGGCGAGAGAAGATGCGCTGCGCCGCCGCCGCCGCCGCCGCGCTTGCGGTCGCCCTCATCGCTGCCGTTGCCGGCGCAACCGACGCGGGGTCGCCGGCCGCTGGCACGTGCGCGCGGAGGAACGCGCCGCCGTTTCTCGACGCCGTCGGATCGCGCTGCCCCTTCGTCCGGATCGAGCCGTCCCCGCCTCTCGAGGTAGGTCCACCGCCGAATCGGCGAACTAAACCGCAGCGTCTGTCGCCGGTCGCGGTCTCTGCCTGACAAAATCCGAGAATCGTTACATGTCAACGCGGGAATTAGTGGAGACTCGCTGTTTTTCTTTTTATATAATCCGCCGTCGATATATACGATTTGCATGCTAAGGCAAGCGGTATTTGAGGGAGACAGGCAAAGATGCCGTGATGATCTTTTTCTTCTGGACACAAATATTAGCACCCCAAGTGCGAATCTTGTGCCTTGCTAATTAATCCTCCCTCATTAACAACTGAAACATCAAAATTAGTACTATGGGAACCTCTTGAAGCACCATTATACGCAATAAACCATTGCATATGAGGAATCCATGTCTCCCAATAAACTTTTGCTGGCGTTGAAACTAATAGAAAGAAGAAGGCTAGTGTACCTCTTAAAAAAAAGGAGTCTAGTGGAGCTAGACATTGCAACATGACTACCTGAGTGCTGTTTGACTTCTGGATGTTCTAAGTGTGCATGCTTGGCACTGAGAGTATTAGTTGTTTCTTCTGTACATTGTATCTAAGATTCTAAATCTTAAGCTTCAGTTTATTAGCGATAGACCATAGATGTATGTAAACTTCTATATGAAAATGAAAACCTATTTGTACATGCAGTGATTAGAGCAACTCCAACAGTTTGACAATTTTGGTTTGGCAAAACATTGAATTTGCCAACTCTGAAATAGATATGCCAAAGCAAAAAATATGCAATCTCCAACAGTTTCCCATAATGACATGGCAAAAACGAAAAAAAAGGAAGGAAAAAAAAGGCCGCCGCCCAGTGTTCCGCTGTGAAAAAAAGAAGGAAAAAAAATGCATCCCCCTTTTTAAGGTCGCCAAATTGCCAAGTGCGGGCTCTTATTTGCAACTTTGGCAAAAATGCCAAGCCCAAATGCCAAACTGTTGGTCACCAGTTTTTTAGTTTTTTTGGCAAAATTAGATATGCCAAGTCTAAATGCCAAACTGTTGCAGTTGCTCTTAGGATATGGGATGGTTGTTTGGATTTTGAAAGTGTCCACCAAACTTGAGGCATACATTTTATGATACTTCAATATTTGATTGGTGGTGATTGTATAGTATTTACAGAGCTAAAAAGTTGCAATTTTAATAGGATTTGTCAGAATAATAGGTAAATTGTGTGTACTCAACTTTTGGTTAATTATTGCACTGAAATGGGAAATAGTGGCAACCTAAAACTATAACCTCTGTGGTGACATCCTGCAATTTGTGTTGATTGTGCTAATTTTCTGCA
Source organism: Microstegium vimineum (assembly GCA_022036555.1). NCBI lineage: Eukaryota > Viridiplantae > Streptophyta > Magnoliopsida > Poales > Poaceae > Microstegium > Microstegium vimineum. The sequence continues at coordinate 63,781,262 of CM039124.1, forward strand.
GATCAATGAAATATCTTTACTTGTAGCCGCTGTTGGGCATATTTTGACTTGATGAAGTGCCTTGTTTATATCGATTAATAAGTTGAAACTTCTGGTGCAATGAATGTGGATAGTTTGTATTGCAAATTTGGAAAGTTGTTGTTTCTTATATACATTGTCTTCTACTGAAGGTGAAAGGAGAGGCTGTTGATACTGAGTTGAACCTTCGAAGGAGGGGTGTGTCATACTCCATTCTCTTTTATGCTGCATGGTGTCCGTTTTCGAGCAAATTCCGACCAATATTTGATGCTCTCAGCACTATGTACCCTCATATACATCACTTTGCTGTTGAAGAATCTTCTGCTACACCAAGGTTTGTGAATGTTGAGACAGTTTGTCCCTTCTCGAACAAATATTATTTGTTCAGTGGATTCCTATAGCTCATTTTACTACATCTGCTTACTGTAGTTTGTTTTCAAGATATGGAGTCCGTGGTTTCCCAGCCATTCTTTTTGTAAATGAGACTACTATGGTTCGATATCGGGGCTCAAAGGATCTTAATTCTCTGGTCGATTTCTATAAAGAAACCACAGGTATCATTGTTGCTCACCTTGTTCATGCATACATAGCTTTATTAAATGATCACAAAATTCTTTCAAATACACTTTACTTGAGACTTAAGAAAATCTTATGATTGAGCGTATAGTCACTAGGTTCTGTTTACTGGAACTATTTGGATAATTATTGTTTTGCTATTATACTTTATAAGTGCGTTTTAGCTAATTATTGCTTCTGTCTAATGGTGAATCAGCTGCACCCTTGAATGAATAAGCCTCATGATGCTCTTGACTCATGTGGCCATGCACCAAGATTGCAATCTTACTATAATGTTATACTCTTTGACGTCTTTAAATCATTGATGCTTATGTGTACACCAGCAGCATGGTGTTATAGTTTACGTGGCAATTGGGCATGCTCTATAACTCCAGTTTCCAATCAACTTAAATGGGGCAATTGGGATACAATTGTGGTTTTGTGGATAATTATATCATTGGTTTGATAGCATATTTCTGAAGGTTGCTTTCCTGCTGTAGGTCTCGATCCAATTGCATATATTGATATTGTCCAGCAAGAGAGCACAGGAAGCTTGAGCCCAGTTATGCCATGGGACTGTTCTCTGCGTGAAATGGCCAAAAATGAGCCGTATTTGTTAGTTGCAGTTCTTTTTATCATCCTGAAGGTCACAGGGCACTTCATACCAGTCATTATGTCTCATCTGAGAGCTTTCTTAGTTGTACGTGTCCAAAACTTGAACCTAGGGATCCGTAGGGGATCAAACCAGCTCTTGGAACGAGCCTTGAATGTTCTTGATATGAGGAGGCTTTGGAGCAAGCTGAGACTGAGCAACAAGGCAACAGACTTGAGGAAGGGGGCAAGTAATGCTCGAGCTTGGGCTTCCTCATTTGCTTCTGTTTCACTGGGTGAACCGTCATCTTCGAGACAAGCTTAAGCCATTTTGGAGATGTTTGTTAGGGTAGCTGCTCACTGGTGTAAAACTATTAATGTTTGCTTCCCATCCTGCTATGTAGCACTGTTTCTGTGCAGTCAGGAAGGAGGGAAACCTTACAGACATGTAAATTTTGAGGACATCATGTGCTGTTGTATATTAGGAATACCTTTGCATTTGCTGATGCAACGCCTAATCTTCCTGTCCATTAACTAGAGTTATTTGGCCATGTACCATGAACATCTTTGTAGGTTTTTTAGAATTTCTCTCTGTTGTTTGTGGTGCTGTATTGGTAGTTTACACTGTAATCTCCATTAATGAACTTGGTTTCACTTTGGTATTATACTCCAGCTTGAAGCAGGGTCTAGCCTACTCTGTGGAACTCAGTTCCTATCTTTAGTTGTATAATGTTTGGAAGATACAAGGTCATGTAAAATATGAATTGCTCTCTTTTGAATTGAATTTTATTGTTTCTTCTAACAAAATTTTCTATGATGAGGTTTACACTGTTGCGTGCATGATTATTCTCCAGCATGATCATTTGCTATCTATGGTGACATCTCTTCTTTATTTGTGCTGAAGCTTCAGTTCAGTACAGGTGTCTCCTGCACCTGTTGGTCTTAACAGGTGTGTATATGTTCCTTTCTCAGTTCATGTTTATTTCGTTTATCGTATCCCTTGCTTGACTAGCCTCTGATATCTGCTCTTCTATGAATTTTATTTTATTTGACTTGCATAAAACATTCTGGAAACCCATCCATAACTTGAAAATGATGGACGTGGATCTGGTTGAGGTGGCAGTGGCACCCTAATTCTGACAAGACAACTGCAGATAGAGAAAGATTTAATGAGTTTTCTATGTTGTCTAATTATGACTACGAAATAACATTGAGCATATAGCTGTTCTCAGGAATTCTGGGACTAACGGATCAGTTTTAGTTTGGAAAACAAAATATTGTGAACTATTTTAAGGCAGTCTAAATAAGACTACTGTAGGTTTTGTTTGCCGCCCGCTGGTGAGTCTTGTTGACCTTTGGACGCAGTATTTAAATCGGTAGAGCAACTATTTTGGGAGAATAACAATAAATTCTTACTATAACCATTTAATATTTGTGTAGCTAAGTACTTAATCCGTTCCAAATTATAGTTCGTTTGACTTTGTCAACCCTAAGTTTAACTACTCGTCTAGTCAAATTTTTGTATAAAATATCATTTATTTTGGTGTGGCTTACTTATTTATTAAATAGTCTACATGAATGACTTAAATTTGACTATGTTTGCACGAAATTTTTGAATAAGACGAGTGGTCAAAGTTAGGGTCAAAAAAGTCAAACGAATTATAAATTGAAACGGAGGGAGTAGATTTTAAATCAATACCATAAAGAGTACACTTGAAGGAGATTGTCCTGACTGGATCGTACATACAGAAACATGAAAAGTAATTTGAGTACAAATGAAGGAAGGAAGCAGTCCCCAGTGGGCAGTGGTAGGCCCCAAAGGACATTTTCATTCTTGCCACCTACTAGCAGTAAGGTTAAGCCCAAACACAGAGACACAAAAACTGTTCAAATTTGGTTTGCCATCTACCCATCTCCCTCCATCCACGGGTGCAGGCAGCAAGCAAGTGTCCCTGTTCCCACTCCCCACTTCCCATCCCACCTGTGGTTTCCCTCCAGAAAAAAAGAAAGTATCCTTCCACGCCACCACTCGTTTTGATCCTAGCTGGGAAGCATCCATTCTTGACCACTCTAGGTATCATCGCTGCAAGCGTACGTCCTACTATATAGATCCCTGATCCAAACTCACCTCGCCCATGAGCATGAGCAGAGTCGCTTCCATGGATTCAATCAGCCTTGACACCGACTGGGAGATCCTCCTGCCTGACCACAAGAACTCATCCTTCTGCATGGACGCGGAGTGCAGCAATGGCATCCATGGTGTCGTCGGCGGCGGCGGCGGTAAGGACCAGCTCTTGCTCGGGGCCGAGTTGGTCGTGATCGACATGGACCACTTCGGCCCTACTCCTACGTCGTTTCGCCCTCCTCCCTATGACTACTCTATCCTAGATGAGGAAGCCAAGAAACCACTCCTGCTACTACCATCAGAAGATGCCTATGTCGTCGGTGATCCGACTGCCGACTACTACAAGGACATTGACGTTGTGGCAGCCGAACCCAAACCAGAGCGGGAGGACCTTGTGAGCGAGGTCACCGAGATACTGGTCTACGAAGCAGAAGTGCAGGAGGAGACGATCAAGTCCGTCAGAGAGGCCGATCAGGACGACGACGTGCTGGTTGAAGCTGATGGCGTCAGTCAGTGTGCTCGGGAGGAGGAGGAAGAGGAAGAAGAAGGCGCCGGCAAGACTGGCTTCGACGTGGGGAGCCTGCTGAGAGTGAACGGTGTCGGCGCGCTCTGCTCTTTCGGGGTTGCAGCCGCCACGTTCTGCATCATGCTTCTTGGTGATGGTGGCAAGCAGCAGCAGCAACTGCAGAAGAGGCAGGGTCACAAGATCCATCTCCAGCACATGTATCCTGGCGATGAGGTTCGTGGCTCTTCCCTGATGTGATGCCTTCTTGGAATTCAGCAGTTTAATATATCTTCGACATTCCCATTGGCATGTTCTTGGATTAAGATATTGCTCACTTAAACTTGACTGCACCTTCCTTTTATGTTCTTTTTTTTGTTTGCCCCTAACGTAACCCCACTTATCCCTTGTTGCAAAAAAAATATTGAAAAGAATCGTTGGATTCAGACTGGGTTATTACTCAACGGAATCTTGGTATTGGTTATGGTGGGTAGAGCACTAGTACTAGAGAAATATAATGGGGGATTCTGAGTTTTCTGGCTGACAGAGTTTTGGTTGTTTGATGTGGCGCAGATGATTCAGCAGGCCGGCTCCATGATGAACCAGACCATGTCGTCGGTGATGGGAGGCGCATCATCTGCACGGGCAAGCATATCGTTCGGCGGGTACTACCAAGGGTTTTGATCTGCCAAAACTTTGGAATTTCACGCATCATCATCAGATAGTATTCTTTGTACAGTAGTAGATTGTTTATATTGGCCAGGGCCCAGCTCCCAGTGACCGTGTATGCTAGTACCATGCATTCTCTGCTCTCTAGCCCAGCATCATGTACAATCTCATATTCCTACTACTAGTTAGACCTGTACTGTAGATCCATTCGTAATAATGCCGTTTGAATGAATATATAAAATCAGATATACATCAGGTGCAGATATTTTTTTTTCTTTGTCAGTGCGTGACCGAGAGTGTTGATCTCTGAATGTCTGAATCAGCTCGGCATGATAGACCCTTGGTCTGTCGGTTAGCACACAGCTCACTGCACCGATAGACAGTGATCCTCTTCTCATCTCGCTCGATCCAGTTCCAAGAAACTCCATCGAAAAATCTGACAAAGACGTCATGGTAATCGTCCAAGGTGATGGGATGTGAAGGGCGTCACGTCAATCAAAAAAGAAGAATAGGAGCAATAAATGATAATAATCGAATTTAAAATAAAAATCTTGCATCCACGTGCGCCCTGCCCCACCAGACGATGTCAAGGAAGGAACTAGGCGAAAGGCGAGCTCAAATTACCGTCTTGGAACAGTGCTCCGCGACAGCAACGTCTGCCACCGTTGTTGAATCGTGACGCGGGGGGGCGCTAGAAGCTGCCGCGTTGCTTGCTTGCATAATTCAGTGATGAACTCATTTGAAAGCAGGAAATCTGAAAGTGGGATTTTTTGTGACAGTCATTTCCTTTCACTTTCACTCCATGCTAACTTGATCGAGGTCTGGTCCATGGGCTCACTGTGGGCTGCTGGTCCGGTTCAATTGAAGGCCCATCGTCCAATACGGCCCATCCTAAGCCGTAATTGTATTCCTTTCCGCTTCCATCCGAGTGTCGTTCTGAATCTTCTTCTGGCGTGCAGCGTGCGGCGTGCCTGCGCTGCGCACTCCTCGAGCATCGCCAGTACTGAGAGCAGAGGTGGCGAGTGGATATGATGCCGGTGCGTGCTAGTGCAACAGCATGTCCACTGCAGCGTACTGTACAGACGACGGCGAGTGATGAGTGAGGTGACAGACTGGTAATGGCGGAGAGCATTCTATCTACGCTAGGGCAGCGATCCGATCCACCTGTTCCTGCCCGTCAGTTTACGCTCTCCCGTTCCGTTGAGGCTGGGGCGTTGAGGAAGTAGTGGCCTGGGTCCCTCCTCCATGGCGCTGGAGCGGGCGGGACGGCTCAACGAATGGACAGCGCCCATCGCTGCTCCTTGAATAATGCATGCCTGCCAGCCACATTTAAGGCCGAGAGTCCGAGCAGCTAGCAGCTGCCGTCTGTTGTTGCGGTAGCGCGCGCGAGCGAGCAATGAATGTTGCGTCTTAGGCCAATGAAAATGAAACTCGGATGAAACATCCACTCTTAATGGAGAGTTTCATTCTAAAGTTTTATAGGCATTTAATTTCATGACTCATAGAGAGTTGGTAATCGTGCCAAGAGAGTGTCATCCTCATGACATTCATTTTTTTTCTCTTCTTAAATACACTGTCATGTCATTAAAAATGTCTATGTGACAATATATTTAATGCGAATAAAACTCAAATGATACTCCATTAACACTAGCCTCAGCCCGGTTTCCGTGCACCGACCACCGGATCGCACACACACGCAGAGAGAGAGACCTTCCTCCTGGTTCAATTCCTGCAACAGCTGCAGCTCGGCTGGGTCTGCAACTCCAGCGTTTCCGCTGGCCGGCCCTGTCGTTCGTGCGGCTCACCCAGACCAGACCCAGCACGCATAGGCAGCAGAGCCCGCCAGGGTCAGTACGAGGTCCCGCCGTGCGGCGCGCGAACCGTCGGGTCCAGTCAGGATAGGAATCCTCCGGGGCGTCGCTCGAGTCCGCGGGGGCAAGACAAATCCAGGCGCGGCGCACCTGCAGCAAAAAGGCCGGGTTGCCGGCCGGTCCGTTGGTCTGGTCGTTCAGCCCCCCCAGTTCAGTTCAGTCCCCCCACGTGTGCCTGTCCGCGATGCTAACTTTTTTTTGCTTAAACCACCACCACGTGTTGGTCGCCATCGCGGAGATCGATCGATCGTCGACCGGAAACTAAAAGCAGCAGCTCTGTCGTCTAACGACGACGGATGCATGGCATGTGGGATGAATTGAATTGATTACTCATTCCACTACGATCAATGAATTCGATCAGTTGGCCCATCATATCGCATCAAGCCATGCATGAAGATATCTCCTGTACGTGTTCAGTTTAGTTTTAGTCCCGACTTATTGAATGTTCATACACTAAGAGCCGAGCAAACCAGGTTTTTTTTAACTTTATCGTAGAAGAATCCCAAACTGTACAGTGTACACCGCAAAATTGATTGACGCTTGCCGCTCGATAATAACTTGGGATATACCAACCCAAATTGATTAGGAAACAAAAACTAATCTTCATGTTGATGCTGTTTTTTGGCTGATAAATCGGATGATGTTGTTTTTGACTGTTCTGTTTCGATGGCTGATAAACCAAACGAACAAGGTAGCAAATACAGAGTACCGGCAAGGCTAGCATAAGGGAACATGCATGACGTGCCCGTGATATGGTATTTTCGAGCATCCCCACAATATGGCTAGTATAAGAGCATAGTGATATTTTTATAGAGGTATAGACGGATTGCACTACCAAAATAGTAGACTTTTTCTAGTGTCTTTGAATAATAGTAAGATATCACCACTAATCATAGCACATGGAATACTTATTAGGAGATATTTAGTAAAAAAAAAGAAAACTTATAATTTTTAGTTGTGTTAGTGGGATGAAAATTGACAATTTTTATTGTAGATGGCCTCCACTGCACCTAACCAGTCCAGAGGTTAAAATGATACTCCCCCGTCTCTTCCATGTTCACTGACGCCCGTTGATTTGACTTGATCGAAGCTTGGCTGGCCGATCCCGATCATGATGAGGGCCACGATCCATCCGAAGTTTCAGCGGATAACAATTCGAGGATGTTTGGATGCTAGCTACTGCCACTCGCCGCTGTGGTGTGGCGTATTTTTTTTTTAGCATCACACTCTGTGGCGAGTTTTACCCTGGTAGATTCCTTAGCTGTCTAAGGTCTTGTTTGGATGTGCATATATCACCTTCAAACTACATGTGTTGGAGTGTATTTAAATTAATATACACTCCAAACCATATGATTTGAAGAAGATACATATGCATCTAAACGAGACCTAAACTAGGTAAAGACCAAACAATTACGTCAGATTGTGGGGGCTCGTCACAGTTGTGGCGTGGAGCCAACCAAACAGCCCCTTCAACACGCGTTCCGTGCAGGACTGGACACGGCGGTGATGCATCCTAGTTTACAGCACGTACTATGCAGCATACGATTTTTTTTTTCAGACAAGCAGGTTCATAGGAGTACAGCGCTGCTACTGGAAGAGCGCCATCATTAGCGCGTCTGACCCTTTTTATCCCGGGCTTAGGGCAACTCTAACAGTTTAACATTTAGATTTGACATATCTAATTTTGTCAAAAAAACTAAAAAATTGGTGATCAACAGTTTGACATTTGAGCTTGACATTTTTACCAAAGTTACAAATAAGAGCCTGCACTTGACAGTTTGGAGACCTTAAAAAAGGGAGACAATTTTTTTCCTTCTTTTTTTTCACGGCTTAACACTAGGCGGCGCCCTTTTTTTTTTCCTTCCTTTTTTTTCACGGTGAAAGGCGACAGGCTTTTTTTTTCCTTTCTTTTTTTCCGTTTTTATCAAGTCATTATGGAGAACTGTTGAAGATTACATATTTTTTGCTTTGGCATATCTATTTCAGAGTTGACAAATTTTATGTTTTGCCAAACTAAAATTACCAAATTGTTGGAGTTGCTTGTAAAGCCGGCCCTTCGCTTTTGCCTTTTCCTGAGATCATTGCCACCAAACCGGGAGCAAGCAAACCATATTTTGGCTTCAAACAGAACTCCCCGCCACCAGACAACAACAATAAAAAAAGCATAACTGACTAAAATGTATACGCGGAACTCTTGTATTATTATTTTGCCTTTGGCCTGACAATAAGTTAGCGCTGTAAGCTAAGTGTGATTTTTTTATGTAAACAAACATGTAAATTAAACAGGTATCAAAATTAATCCCATGCATGGTACGTACGTGTGGTTTTGTTGGGTTCTTCTCTTTGCCCTCTGGTGGAGAAATGCTCGCATCGCCTGTTGTGAATTTATAATGCCCATGCCCATGCATATCTACTACTACCCACAACCAATCATTTCTCTATCTAATGAAGGATTTTATTTTTATATGCCAAAAAACTAAATAAATAAAAGGACATGCTGTATATCAGCCCACAATCTTCCTGTCATCATCAGCGCATCAAAGAGTATTCTCCTGCCCTCAACTTTTTCTGGATACCATTATCTGCGATCCCCATCTGCACAAAGATAGATTTCCGGTCTGGCAATGCAAATAAAAAGCCTTGCGTTTTTGCATGCTCTTGGGCATGCATGATGGTATACGTACACGCCAAAACTGCCAGCAGGGCCAGAAAGCAAAGTGATAACCAGCTAGAATGGACGACATCATGATGCGTGCTCTTCTAGTCTTCTACATACTTGGAAGAGCACAGTACATAGTCCTGGACTAACATGGTATGTCGCCAAGTGATCCATCTGAAGGTTTGCGTGCTTTTGTAGTCACTAATCACTAGCTAGCTATATATATACAGTATATGGCGATCTACTAGTAAGGCAACAACCTCTCGTTGTGTCTTGTGTTGGTCAAAGAGGAAGAGATGTCTAGTAGTAGTAGCTCGATCCATAGCTAGAGAAACGTTTTGGATATTAACTCCGTAAGCGTATAGATTATTTGTTAGCTTCTTTAACTTATGAACGATATATAGCTCCCACCATCCTCCAATTGGTATACTAAGCTATCATGTTAGAAAAAGTTTAGGTAGGGAAGAACAAGCTTATTAGGTCAAACTCCACCTATTGGTTCCCCAACTCACTAAACTTAGCTGGCTCTGCCAGCTTCTGTAGCACTGAACTGTCACAGCCGCAGCCGCAGCCGCTTTAAGCCGATCGAGCAATAAACACCTTTGACTCTACTATTAGAGAAGTAAGTACTTTCAAATCTGAGTCTACAAAACCATATTAACACTCTGGCAGAGGGAAATAAAAGAACCGAAACTGAACATCAGCAGCAGCACGGCAACACCTACCAATGCAAGAGTACTACTCCTGTATGGTAGTTGGCTCTAGCTATGCGAGTATGAGAACCTGAGATGCATATGGGACCCTATTCTCCAATCTCCATGAACAACCAAATGTGTACCCTCATGGTGTTAGTGTGCTACCTACTCCACTTTAAAATTGCCTTTCTTTATGGTAATTGCTTTTGTTCTAGCTAGCGAAGTAGGTGCAACATAAAGGGGGTGTTCATATATGACTCACAGGCCCACACAGTAACACTGTACACATTTTTCATAAAAACACATATACTCGCAAAGGGTGTGGCTGTGACTGAGGTTTAGATGAGGATTAGTCGCCTTAGTTGCTCCTTTCTATGACCGTATAGTACATTATATTAGATTTGCTTGAGAATGCTCCGATCTTGCTGGTGACTCGCTAGCAAGAATGGTAACACGGTTAATGTTTCTGTAACATTTGTTTACAATTCCTCTTAATGAAAACGGGTTAATCATCCGATCGAAAAAAACACATATACTCCTCCCCCCCCCCCCCCCCCCCCCCCCACACACACACAAAATGAAAACAAAGTGGAAAATAGTTTGAGATTAAAATTCTAGGGATAGTAAGTACTTTGAAATCTTTCTTGTCAGCTCCTCCAATGCACCAAACTTTGAAAATTAGTGTAGTACTTCTCAATGAGATAAAACTGTGTTGAAGGGAATTCATCTTTAGAAAGAGAAAAAAATGTGATGTGAAGAGGAAACTGTGTTCTTGTGTACCTTTGCTTGGAGACGAAGCAGAGTGAAGACTGATCTCCAGGAGGTGAATAAATGCGGCCTCGTGGGTGTGCAGTTAACGGATGGGATGAAATGGGCCCAGATCCAAGAAAACCGTTGTCCTTCTCATTGATTACAGTTACCCAAACCTCACTGCATGGTACCAGTACCACTGTGTATCTGTATTTTCACTTTCTTTTCTTGCTGTCCAGTACTCCCTCCTTCCATCTAATTTTAGAAAAGTGTTAGGTCAGGCAATTTCACACATTTATCAAAATTGTATTAAAAATAAATATCAACATTAATAATACTAATTACTAACTAAGCATCATTATATTCACCCTGGAATATATTAGCTATTTGGATTCATATACATTGATACTATTTTTTTTATGATAATAAGTTTGACTTTAATTAGATCTAAATAAAATTGCATCTTTTCGAAGACAGAGGTATTAACTCTAAGCATGCTTATGTTAACCACATGAAGTCATAGTCATGAACATATGGAAGACAAAGTACAGACTAGAAACACAGACAGCTCTCCTACCGACACAAAATAAAACAATTATACCACTTTTTTTTTTAAAAAAATAAGAGAAGTACGTCATGAAAATTAAAGGACATAGTAGTACAGCTTGCTAAACTGCCCCTAAAAACTATCATTTTCTCCTAGTAGTATTGGTGAGGATAGCTTAGATGGAATATTTCTGAAATGACATGCTGTATAGTTTACATTCTCAATCATGCAGCAAAACCATTGAGTGTTGTATAAATAATAATTTGGTATGTCGAAGGCTCGAAGCAATGATTGAGGGCGCACGCGTCACCCAAATTTTCCGTGTAAGAAATTTAAACTCCATTTCAACTTGAACATTCAATAGCAAAGCCAAAGCATGGGGGAAGCAAAGTGGGGCAAGTGACGACGATGCTGCTTCACTTGCCATTTTCTTTTTCTATGAAAAATCTTGAAGGCAGATACATATGCCTATCATTTTGCTAGAGCAGACAACAGCGAGAGATGGTCTCACCTTATTTCACGGTATACCTGTACTTGTGTGGAGGCCGCATACTCCAGTCATTTTCCACTGTAGTGCATGTGAACCGGTGGGTTCTCCGGACGGAGCAAAGAAAAATTTCAGGAAAAGAGCTCGAGAGGGAGCGAAAGTGACGCCATGTGCAACCTGCAAGTGCAACATAGCCACTGGGAAAAAAAAAAGGGGGGCTCCATGTGGGTTTTGCGAGAGAAAAACAAGGCTGTCTTTTTACAGCAATTTGTCACCCCTGTTCACTTGTGTTTGTCTGTCTGCCTGTCTGAGTTTTCTTGAGTAGTATGGGCGGTTCAAGTGTTTTGACCGATTCCTTTTCCTCATTGTCTGGCCGTTCATAGTCCCAATTTTCAAGATCTTTTGCGAGTTAGTAGTACAGTTGGTATGAATATGATATGATCCGCAGGTTGGAGCAGCACAAGATCACAATTCACAGAGGCAGTCCAGTCCCTCTCCTAGCATTAAAATGTACTGGTACCTAGCGGAGTCACAGTGGGTGGTAGTACTGGCCTAGGCAATGGCAATGGCAGCACCGCAGCAGTCACACAGAAAGAGAAGGACTGAGGAGCAGCGAGAGAGCCAGCGGCTGCAGCTCTTCCTGCCCTACTACCCTGAACCATCTCCAATTCTCCATGTGAGCTGAGCTGCTGCCTGAAGTGAAGTGAGTTGGCTGCCAGCGCGTGCTGCTGTATCCTGTATGGCTGTACTGTATCCCCTCCTCTTCTCTTCTCGCTAACCTTTCCCCTACGAAACCACCACCTCCAATCCACCCCTCCCACTACTACTTCTTCTGAGCTCCTTGCTGCTGCGGCTGCTTGGTGCTTGTTTCCCTCATCTCTAGCCTGGTTGGAGTGGTTGCCAGTGTTCTCCACACTTGCTCCTCTCAATCCACTCACTCTCCCATGGCCATGGCTGTGCAACCATACATCTACCGCTGATTGCTTTCTTCTTCTCGCCTGGCCTGGGGAAAGCTTCTGGTTCGCCGCTGCCGCTGCCGCTGCTGTGGTATAAAGGTGGAAGGCTGAGCCTTCCTTCGACGGAGAGTCCCGGCGGAGGGAAGGAAGATTGCTCCGTCCCCGCGGTTTCGCGGCGAAGAAGGTGTGGTCTACGCAGCGTCGACGAAAGGGAAGGGGCGGGGCGGGGCCGTGAAGGAATCTTGCTCCGACACCAATCCCTCTGCTTCCCCTCGATTTCCGGGCTGTTGTCGGTGCTGACTTTCGCAAGTAAAAGCGGGATCTCGCGTCCGCCGGCGGTGGCATTGCCGGATCGAGCAACCTTTTGCGTGGCCGATCTGTGCGCGGCTGCTCACGTCTTCCCCGGCATTGCGAGGCAGGCTCTCTCGCGGGGCGGTGTGGACGGACTGCTGCGGTGAGGAGCGGTACTCTGCGCTGTGATCCAAGCGGCGGGCAGGCGGGCGGCTGCACGCCAGGTATTCGACGAAGGAACCCGATCGGGCCAGGCTCAGGCAGCCATGAGGGACTTCCCTTCCTGCTTCGGCGAGAGCGGCGTCCAGATCGCGGACGCGTCGTCGTCGTCGTCCAGCGCCGGCAAGGGCGCGGCGGCGCAGAACCTGGTGACCTGCCTGTACCAGACGCAGTTCTCGGACCGGCCCTGCGTGATCTCGCTCACGTGGAGCAAGAGCCTCATGGGGCAGGGTCTCAGCATCGGCATCGATGACCTGTCTGGCCACTGCCTCTGCAAGGCGGACATCAAGCCCTGGCTCTTCTCCAAGAAGAAAGGGTCCAAGAGGCTCGACGTCGACGACGGCAAGATCGAGATCTTCTGGGACCTGTCGGGCGCCAAGTTCGGTGCCGGGCCAGGGCCAGAACCGGTGGAGGGGTTCTATGTCGCGGTGGTGTTCGACCTTGAGCTCGTGCTCTTGCTTGGGGACATGAAGAAGGATGCGTACCGGAAGACTGGAGCCAACCGATCCATGCTCAATGCCGCGTTCGTCGCGAGGAGAGAGCACATATATGGCAAGAAGATCTACTCCGCTAAGGCGCAGTTCTGCGACAATGGCCAGTTCCATGACGTTGCCATAGAGTGCGATACCGTCGGCTTGAAGGATCCGTGTCTTGAAATAAGAGTTGATAAGAAGCCCGTGATGCAGGTGAAGCGCCTGGCGTGGAAGTTTCGGGGGAATCAGACAATTCTCGTTGATGGCTTGCCTGTGGAGGTGTTCTGGGATGTTCACAGTTGGCTCTTTGGATCAACGGCGAGCAACGCGGTGTTCATGTTTCAGACATGCCAGGCACCTGAGAAGTCGCTGCCATGGTCATACTCGCAGATTTTTAGGGAGTCCCAGTTGCAAGGTCTTGGTTTCTCGCTGATCCTGCATGCGTGGAAGGTTGAATAGTTTTTTTTTTTGCAGGATCACAATTTGCTTCTGCACCTGCCTCCTTTTCTTTAGTGCTAACAAAAGACGAGGTTTTGTTGAGTGTCTGTTCATCAGAATGCTATGGAGGCTCTCCAATATAAGTTCTTTCGTTTCGTTTTGTTTTTCTTTTGCCATCTCCTATAAACGCTTTGTTTGGATAGTTGGCAAGTTATGTGGTATCCAGTGGCTTTGCCACTCTGTTCCTTTTCACCCTTCTTGTGCCTTGAGTGAGGATAATTCTGATGATCAAATAGTTCATTGGTGGCAATGCTGAAGAAAGAGAATATTGTCATTATGTAAAGTTGTTGACACAAAAAGCGTCGGATCTGCGAACACCTCGGGTTTATACCCGAACTCGATATCCAAAGGTGTGCCAGTCGATTTGACCAGTTAATCGACAAGGACGATAACTAAAACAAGTTTGAACGAGACGACAACGATGCGTCCAGATGTCAAGGCTCAATTTGCTCAAAACGCGAAACTTGCGAAGTAGACGGAGATCTTGTAAATGCAGCCCATCGAGATCGTAAGAACTCGTAAATAAATTATAACTAATACGAAAAAAGTAGATGCTGAAAAGTAAGACGAAAATAATAGATTTGTTTGTTTGTATTGGATATATTTGATACATCGTCCCTGGGTACATATTTATACTCCGGTAACAGGAATTACAAACAGACACGACTCATACCTAAACAAAACTCCTATTTTTAAGGAAATAAAACGACTCGTGCAAGAGTCGGACTCAAACTAAAATAATAATACTAGCATAAAAATCGTCAGTTTCCTTATCTGTCTTCCCTACGATGAAACTTTCCATCGGCAGTCTCTTTCCAATCTGCAACCTTCCATTTTACTGTCATCGGCAACTTTCTGCTCGTCAGCCACATCCTTTGTCCATCAGTAATACCTTCCTATCGGCAATATTCTTTTACTTTCATCGGCAACATCTTCTCATCGGCAAATGTCTTTCCTTTTCTCCCTTGACGTTTCTACTATCACATCCACCATCGGCAGATTCTTCTACTTCCATCGGTAATGAAACCGATAGCCTCTTGATGCCGATGACGAACCCCTTTACCGATCAATACACTTGGTTTAATATTGACCCGTCCAAAAAATGGTGTCAACAAAAATATATCAAAGCTCCAATTATTTGTCGGTGACAGTAACGTCCAACAGAGTTTCATCTGTTCTCCTTTTGTTTGTTTTGTGATCACTCACAATTATTACTCAATAGCAAATTTATAGAATACGTATGCCTTACTATAGATTTGAATTGAACCTGTGAAAAAGTAAAATGTTCGGCTACTGGAAAAGATGGTTGATTCAAGGGGAGAACCCTGTGGCTCGACTCGGCGTCGTTCTGAGGCTCCATAGGACAGAGGGCAGCTCATCGACCCATCTCTTGCCGTGTTTGTTTAGCCGGTCGAAGATCCTTGGCTTGAGGCCCCGTAAAACCATACCATTGGCGCGCTCGACCTGGCCATTAGTCTGAGGGTGGGCGACTGCGGACCAGTTCACCCTGATGTGGTGGTGGTCACAGAAGTCTAGGAACTTTTGACCGGTGAACTATGTGCCATTGTCGGTGATGATGACATTGGGAACCCCGAAGCGATGGATGATGTCTGTGAAGAACAACACGGCTTGTCGGGATTGGATGTTGGCGATGGGTCGAGCCTCGATCCATTTCGAGAACTTGTCTATGACCACGAGGAGGTGGGTGTGGCCACCTTTGGTTTTCTTCAGGGGGCCGACCATGTCGAGGCCCCATACTGCGAATGGCCAAGTTATGGGTATCATCTGAAGAGCTTGGGCGGGTAGGTGGGTCTGCCTGGCGTAGAATTGGCATCCCTTGCAAGATCGAACGAGTTTGGTAGCATCGGCGACGGCTGTCGGCCAGTAGAAGCCTTGTCGAAAGGCGCTTCCTACCAGCGTTCTAGGCGCCGCAAGCCCCCGAGTGTAGGTCCTTCAGTAGTGCCCTCCCCTCCTCAAGGGTGAGGCAACGTTGAAGTACACCGGCAGGGCTGCGTTGATACAGCTCGCGGCCATCCCCATACAAGACGTAGGTTTTGGCACGTCGGGCTATGCGTCGGGCTTCGGTGCGGTCCTCTGGGAGCTCGCCCCGTATCAGATACTCGAGGTAGGGTGTGCGCCAGTCCGTTGAGGGGGTTGGTGTTGCGGTTGTTTCGTCGATCTCCATGACCTCTCCTTCGTTCGAGGGAGGATCGGTAGAGGAGGAAGGGTCGACCCCTTGCTCGAGGGCGGGAGCCCCCGAGCCTAGGTCGACGGACGGCTTGTGAAGGTCCCTCGAGAAGACGTCGGGAGGGACTGTACCTCGAGTGGATGCGGTTTTGGCTAGCTCGTCAGTGGCTTCGTTGTACCGGCGGGCGACGTGGTTGAGCTCGAGGCCGTAGAATTTGTCCTCGAGCTTTCAGACCTCCTTGCAGTAGGCTTCCATCTTGGGGTCGTGGCAGCTCGAGGCCTTCATCACCTGGTTGATTACAAGCTGCGATTCCCCTCGAACGTCGAGGCGTCGAACTCCGAGCTCGATGGCGATGTGCAGACCGTTGACGAGGGCCTCGTACTCAGCTACGTTGTTGGAGGCGGGGAAGTGGAGGCGGATGACGTAGCGCATGTGGACCCCTGAGGGTGATATGAACAGCAATCCGGTGCCTGCCCCCGTCTTCATCAACGATCCGTCGAAGTACATGGTCCAGAGCTCGGTCTGAACTTGCGCCGGGGGTAGCTGAGTGTCGATCCATTCTGCAATGAAGTCTGCCAATACCTGAGACTTGATGGCCTTCCGAGGGGCGTAGGAGAGAGTTTCCCCCATGAGCTTGACCGACCACTTGGCGATTCTTCCAGACGCCTCCCGGTTCTGGATTATCTCCCGAGGGGGAAATATGAGACCACAGTATCCGGGTGGCCCAGGAAATAGTGCTGGAGCTTGCGCCGAGTGAGGATGATGGCATACAACAACTTCTGGATGTGGGGGTATCTCGTCTTAGTCTCGGAAAGTACCTCGCTCACGAAGTAGACAGGCCTCTGAACTAGCAGGGCATGTCCCTCTTCTGCCCTCTCGACTACTATGGCAGCGCTGACTACCTGGGTAGTTGCTGCGACATAGAGCAAGAGGGGCTCGGCTGGGCTTGGGGGCACCAAGATAGGTGGCATGGTGAGCAAGGCTTTGAGTTTGGAGAGCGACTCCTCGGCCTCGACGGTCCATGTGAAGTGCTCTGTTTTCTTAAGGAGGCGATAAAGGGGGAGGGCTTTTTCCCCGAGCCGTGAGATAAACCGGCTGAGGGCAGCGAGGCACCCTGTGACCCTTTGTACGCCCTTAAGATCCTTGATCGGGCCCATCCTGGTGATTGCGGTTACCTTCTTAGGGTTGGCCTCGATCCCGCGTTGGGAAAGTATGTACCCTAGGAGCATGCCTCAAGGGACCCCGAAGACACACTTCTCTGGGTTTAGCTTTATGTGATTTGCCCTGAGGCATCCAAACGCGATCTCAAGGTCCCCGACTAGGTTCTCGACTTTCTTGGATTTGACCACGATGTCATCGACGTTGGCCTCGACGGTCGGCCCTATGTGATTTCCAAAGACATGGAGCATGCATCGTTGATATGTGGACCCGACGTTCCGCAAACCGAAGGGCATAGTGAGGTAGCAAAACATGCCAAAGGGGGTGATGAAGGAAGTCGCGAGCTGATCAGACTCCTTCATCTTTATTTGGTGATAGCCAGAATACGCATCAAGGAAGCAAAGAGTTTCACATCCCGCAGTAAAATCTACTATTTGATCAATATGTGGTAATGGAAAAGGAACCTTGGGACATGCTTTATTTAAACTAGTGTAGTCTACGCACATCCTATCCTTTCCACTCTTTTTCTTGACAAGTACAGGATTTGCTAACCACTCAGGATGATGTACCTCCTTGATGAATCCGGCCTTCAAAAGCTTGTCGACCTCCTCCCCGATGATTTTGCGCTTCTCCTTGTCGAAGCGGTGCAGCCGTTGCTTCACCGGTTTATGGGCACGATGCTGTCATGGTGCAACTAAGGTCTCGCCGTATCAGTTGGTTTATGGGCACGATGCTGTCCTGCCTTGAGAAATCAAAACTGGTTCTAGGCGATTATCTTTTCAGGATCAATTGACGACCGATGATTATATTACTCTGATGAAAGATGAGTTAGAAGATTTGGCAGGTCATCGGTTGAGGGCATTGATTAGCATTGAAGAGAATAAGAAGAGGGTTGCCCGATGGTATGACAAAAAAGTAAAAGTGAAGGAGTTTGCCGATGGCGATTTGGTTTGGAAGTTGATTTTACCGATTGGGACTAAGAGCTCTAAATTTGGAAAATGGTCCCCTAATTGGGAGGGTCCTTATCGGATAAAACAGTCTGCTCCTGGTAATGCGTACATTTTGGAAACTCTCGAAGGAGTGGCGTTCTCTAGAGCGATTAACGGCAAATACTTAAAGAGGTATTATCCTAGCATATGGGTAGATGCATAGTGCTTAATCGAATGACGATGAAAGAAAATTATAAAACATCGGTAAAAACAGTCTGGCATTATATTATTAGTCAAAATCAAGTATCAGGTTACAATTCTTGCCGATACAACAGACATTATAGCAAGGAATGGATAACTGATATCGCACGCAGGAGAATTTGCTCTATATCGTCCATCTCCTTGGTATCGGTATCGGCAGAGCCCTCGATCGGCTTGATTTTCTTCTTCCATAGTATAGCCTGTCGTGCATTCTGGTCCCTTTCTTGCCGCATGACCTTGATGGAGTCGGATAGTTGGGTTCTCTGCTGGTTGGCTGCAGTCAGATGCCCCTCAACCTTCTGTAACTCCGTAAGCAGCTCCTCCTTATTTGCCGACAGTCGGGAAATTTCTTGATCAAGGTTGCCGATGGAGACTTCTGCTTGACCGATGCCTTTGTGCTTCTCATCGGCAATATGTTTGAATTTGAGCTTCTCTTCCTCGCTCTTGGCTTGAGCGGCCCTATCAGCAATGCGACGGGTAAGCTTCTAGTATTGGATCTGCTTAATGTCAAGGAAGGTTGCCTGGAGAAGGACTTCTACTGTGTCGGCGGAGAGATGGCTTTGGATGTCCTTGAATGCAATCCTGGCTGCCGATGAGTCCTGGATGAGTTGAGACGTGTCTTGTAGCAGCAAGGAGAGCAGTTCTTCGAGTTTGGACTTGATTGCTGCCGATAAAGCTGGGACAGAGCTTTCCTCTTCTTCATCGTTGGGGACGTCGACTGCAAAGGAGAACAGACTGTCTGCTTGAATGCGGCCTTGGTGTTCATCTTCGGCCTGAGGGTTCAGGTTGTAGGAGAAGAGGCTGTCCGGAGAGTCCTGAGCCTGAAAACAGAGGAGTTAAAATATGTCGATTGTAAAATTATACTTTGAGCTTTAAGGTAATCGATTTACCGTCTTGAAGCAGATCTCCTGCCTGGGGCCTGGCATACTGGATGGTCCAGCTTCATCCTGGACATCGGCAGCGGATGCTGATGACTGGACCCTTGTTGGAGAAGCAGCCGACGCCGCTGGTGCTGGTATAGTTGTTGCCGGCGTCGCCTCCGATGTGGTGGCAGTTTTTTGTTGTGGCAGTTCCACTTTGTCATCGAGAACCTAGGTCAACGGTGCCGATGCCGACGTCGCTGCTGCTGCGGAAGGTTGGGTTGTTTCTTCACCGGGGTAGTCTGGCCGATTGTGCCGATGACGATGCCTCCACTATCGTGGCGGGTGGAGTTATCTCTTGAGCCGGGACGTCGTCCATCGGTTGATCAGGTACACTCACCGATGGAGGCTCTGCCGATGACCCGCCGGTGGTTGGCGCAACAGAAGCCGATGGAGGATGTGCCGATGACCCGCCGGCAGTTAGTGCGATTGGGACCGGAGGCAGTCCTGCTGGCGGCGCATTGGCAGCTGATGGCGCAGTTGGAGCCGATGGTGGAGGAGAAGCCAGCCTCAGGCGCCTCTTTTTCGTCGGTGCGGCAGCAGGGGAGCCGACCCGCTTGGACGAAGACCGGGGGGCATCGGCAGCCGGGCTGGAAGGTGTTTGCCTGCTGGAAGCAGATGCCGATGACCATAGTGCCTGAAAATACAAAGCAATTTATACAAGATAAATGTTGCCGATAAAACAGTATGTAATCGGTACAGGTAAAAGCAAGTTTACTGCATAAACCCGTGTCAGGGCAACGGCAGCGGCCGATGTAGCCTGGGTTTTTGTGGGTGTCGGCGCAGGTACCTGTTGAGGCGAGAAGGCGGCCAGCGTCGGAGCTTTGGTGCCGATGATCGATATGGGGCCCATTATCCGAAGATTAAAGGGCCTACCACTGTTACTCATTGTGGGAACCGGATCATCGGCCTGTCAGGCGCAAAAGAGTTAAGTGCCGATACCGATGACAAAAATAAAGTAATAGAAGTACATCAGATAGCAGACTTACTGCGTCATCAGGGATGATGTAATCGGCGTCAATCAAGTGCTGATAATAGTGTGAAGACTTGGCGAGTAGCTGGCACTTCCACTCTTGCCACCAAGACTTGAACTCGTTGGTGATGAAGGAGGTTGGCGACCAGGAGGACAAGTCAAGGTCTAACAGATCGGCATCGGCAGGAAGGCTGATGACTTTATTCCAGTCCAGATTACTGGAGATTGCCTGCCTAGGTCTCACTACCTTAGAGTAGCAGAGTTTGATCGGTAGTTGGCCAAATGCGAGTTGTCTCGCTGCCGCCGATGGATAGTAGAACTCGTAGGATGGTGGGGCATTCTTCCCAGATCCGAAGATATTTACTGGAATAGCTCGGGGAGTAATGTTGGCCCTCATGATTGCTTGGTTCTCGGGCAGGCTCACATCGGTCAAGTTGAACAGCAGCGGGAACTGGTTGTGTTCATCAAGATATGGCCACCAGGTCCGTTCTGAGGAGGGGAGTCCGTTGTAGAACTTCTGGAAATAATAGCCGAAGTGCTCTACATCGGCATCGGTACTTGGCAGCACTATGATAGCCTCTCCAAAATTAAGCGGAGGGCGAGTTGCAGATTCATCATCCCCGTATCGGTAATCTTCCGATATGTCCCTCGGGAATTGTTGGGCAAATAAATCAAATTGGAGGGTCTTGTGCATGTGTGCGTTCAGCCATAGATTGACAAACCACCAGGGGCCTCCGAGATTGCCGATGGGCTCTCCTAGCAGTAGCTTATGGGACACTTGATGCAGCAATCGGTAAACTGATCCAAGAAGATACCTGCCTAAAGGGAGCCTCGTTCCATCGGCAAGTAATTCAGCCGCTGGGAGGTGCATGGTGGTCGGACTGATGGTTTTGCCGCAGAATATGAACTTTTCCAACCACATGTTTAAGAAGATGGCATGCTCCCGTTGGGTTACCGATCCGGTTTTCTGGTTCTCTTTGATGTAGCCTGTCCAACCGCCAATAT
The DNA here is from genome assembly GCA_022036555.1 of Microstegium vimineum. Taxonomy (NCBI): domain Eukaryota; kingdom Viridiplantae; phylum Streptophyta; class Magnoliopsida; order Poales; family Poaceae; genus Microstegium; species Microstegium vimineum. The sequence goes on from CM039124.1 coordinate 63,802,602, forward strand.
TCCGAGTGTTCACCTTGTACTCTGATTTTCTGTTGAAGAGGGTGAAGGTATCGGCAGAGGTGATGTCCAAGCCGGTCAACATGTAGACATCGGCAAGGGTTGGGGTAGCTGGTCCATGCCTGAAGAGGAAAGCGTTCATGCTATCAGACCAGAAGTATGAGGCTGCCATCATCAAGTTTTCATTCTTCTCCATATCGGCAATTGAAAGCCTAACACACTGATCTAGGTTACGCTCCTGCCAGTACACTTGCTGTGATCTGACTATTCTCAGGTACCAGTTCTTCCATCCCTTAGTAGGCTTGGGCCATGAACGGAATGTGTCCTTCCACAGTCCTAGATCAAAACGCTCAGATCTGAACGGTACCCGGTTGGTTTCTGCATTGATGATGAAGGTGGGGTCTGGATTGCCCATTGGGCCTAGGCAGCTGAGGTTGGAACCGACGAGTGGAATCACTACCTTATTGTACAGTTCCTAGGGTTCGAGGAAAAAGGGATGAATCAGAAAAAAGAATGAAGATAAATCTAGATTTTTGCGAGGAAGAAGGACCGTACAGGAGGTTGGATTAAGCGGGGAATAAGTCTTACCTTTGGAATGTCGACTTGGATCGCCATTTGGAGTCAGAGGGATGCTTGCAGTTTGTCTTTGATTACAGAGGAGTACTGTTGCTCAAGCTTGTTCTTCAGAGCGACTGGAGGTTGGAGACGAAGGCAGGAGGGTGAAAGTAAAAATGGACTCGGGTAAAAAGGCAGTGTGGATCCCGGTAACTTTTATTATCCTGTTCAGGGGTATTTTGGGGTTCTGTTCCACACTGTGCAGGAATGTGGAGAGGCCCGCGGTAGATACGCGCGGTGATCGAGGTGGTTTGCAACTGTTTGTGCTACAATCGAGGGATTTTATTATTAAATTGCGGTTCCACACGCGGGGATCGAGGAAACCGTACATTTATCTCGGAGGTAACGGCTACAGCAACGGCTACAGTGACGGCTACAGTGGAGAGAATTTTGGCACGTAAAGTGTTATACGCTCCGAAACTGGGGGGCATGTGTTGACACCGTTTTTCGACACGTGTCAAATGGGACGAGGCTTGACTGGTCAGTGGCCGTTCTCCATCGGCATCGGGAGAATTTTTGAGCCGATGTTGCCGATGGGAGAGTGCTGCGGGAAGACCAAGTGCGTTGCCGATGGAGGCTGATGAGCTTTGCCGACAAAGTTAATTGGTGAAGTCTTGCTGAAACTGATTGCCGATGAAAAGTCATTGCCGATGGCTTGCCGATTGCCGATGGAGGATGGTTGCCGATTGCCGATAAGGGCTCGTTGCCGATGAAGAGATGCTGCCGATTGCCGATCGGGAAAGTATTGCCGATGCCAATGGGCGTGACTTAGTACTTAGTGGCGGCGGAGGATTACAAGTGGCCAAAGAAGGAAGGTGCGGATTGAAGGGGTCTGCCGATGGAAAGTTTCCATCGAAAAGAAGTATAAGGAAACTGGTGTCTTGTACCAGTATTATTATAGTAGTTTGAGTCCGACTCTTGCATGGGTCGTTTATTTTCCTTTAAAATAGGCGTGTTTGTTTAGGAAATAAATATTGTTATCCGGCTCCTGCGCGAGTCAGTTTCCTTAAAAGTAGGAGTTTGTTTTAGAAAGGATATGTGTCGTCTCTTTGTACAACTCTCCATGCGGGAGTATAAATATGTGCCCGAGGGCCATGGAATAAACCAATCCAATTCAAAAACAAACCAATTTTATCTTATTCTACTTTTTATCGCAATTTACCCTTTTACTACATTAGCTATAGTTTTCAACGAGTTCTTCAAGCTTTCGACGGGCTGCATCATCCTGATCTCCGTCAAATCCTTGCTAGTTCCACGTGGGAGTACCTCTGAGCTTTGGCAATCCGGGCGCATCGCTGTTTGCCTCGTTCAGCTCTGCTCTAGTTATCCTTGATCAATCTGAGCCTTGACGTCCGGGCGCATCGCTGTCGTCTCGTTCAGTTTGTTCTAGTTATCATCCTTGTCGATTGATTGGTCAAATCGACTGGCACGCCTCCGGAATACCGAGCTTTGGGTAATAGCCCGAGGTGTTCACAGATCTGACGCTTTTTGTGTCAACACCCCTGTTCTTGCCATCGCCCTCGTCTTGTGGGTCCTCCTTCTTGTCGCCTTTCTTGAGGCCGAGGGAGCAGAAGTGCTTCTTGAGCATGCGACAATCCTCGAGACTGTGGTTGGCCGGTCCCTTGTGATAGGGGCAGGGCTCTTTCAGCATTTTGTCGAAGACGCCCCCCTCGAGAGGGGGACCTCGAGGCTTCTTCTTGTCTATCGTAGTGACAAGATCGTAGGGCTCGACGTCGCGTCGACCTGGCTGGTTCTTCTTCTTCTTGTTGTTGTTATTGTTCTTCTTGGGCCCATTATTCGAGCCCCCGGGCTCGTCTGCCTTGGCCTTCCCCTTGCTCGGGGATGCATAGAAGAACGCGCCAACGGTTTCCTCGCCGGCTGCATAGTTGGCGACGATGTCCATAAGCTCGTTGGCAGTCTTGGGGGTGTTCTGTCCCAGTTCCCGCACCAGCTCCTTGCAGGTTGTCCCGGCGACGAACGTCGTGATGATGTCGTGGTCGGAGATGTGGGTTAGCTCAGTACGTTGCTTGGAGAACCATCGGGTGAAGTTGTGGAGGATTTCCCCTGGCTTCTGGTTGCAGCTGCGGAGATCCCAGGAGTTTCCTGGCCGCACGTAGGTGCCCTTGAAGTTCCCCTCGAAGATCCTGACCAGGTCGGGCTAGCCATGGATCAAGTCCGGGGGGAGCTCCTCGAGCCACCTTCGAGCGGTGTCGAAGAGGAAGAGCGGGAGTTGCCGAATGATGACGTGGTCGTCGTCGGCTCCTCCTAGCTGACATGCCAGCCTGAAATCAACAAGCTAGAGCTTCGGCTTGGTTTCGCCATTGTACTTGACCAGGCTAGTGGGTGGACGGAAACGAATAGGCAAGGCGGTTTGCCGGATTGCCTTGCTGAAGACTCGTGGCCCTGGTGGTTCCGGGGATCGACGTTGATCCTCGTCGCTGTCGTAGCGCCCACCTTGATGAGCACTATAACCTCGAGCCTCAGCGTCACCGTGTCGGCGTCGTTTGTTGTCGTTGATGTCGTATCGCGCGTCTTGCGGTTGTCGATCGTCGAGGATGCGGTCTCGAACTGGTTGCCGCTCCGCTCCGCCTTGGGGCGCCTTGTCTTGGTGGACAGATACCTCTCGATCTTGTTGGGGGGGCACGTCCCGCCACTCGGAAGTAGCTCCTCTGCGCCTCGAGGCTGAGCTCTCCGCCTGCTGAACGACCGTTGTTTGGAGGAGCCCCTGGATTTCATCTCTAATGCGTTGCGCATGGGGTGTCGATGGTGCCTGCATGTCGCGGAACAGCATCACGGCTGCCACGACGTTCTGGCTAGCGCGGTTGTAGATGCAACGCTCGTTCGCCCCTTCGTTGATGATCTGTCGATGGACTTCCTGGGCCCGGCCGCGGCTCCCACACCCTGTGGGGGCCCGTGATCTCGCTCGAGAGCGTGCTCGAGCTGCTGAAGTCGTAGGCATTCCTCCTCGAGCTTGGCGAGAAGCTCTCGGACCCGCGCGATCTGGGCATCCTGAGGTGGATCGGCTTCGACTGGAATCGGGGGGCCATGTCTCGCGCCGGGGTAGCGTTGCCCCCTCCTCCTTCATCCGTGGCCGCGGCGTCGTTGATGTCGTCCTGGGAGTCAACCGGATCGACGAGGTGGAAGCACTCCCACGTGGGATCGTAACCCTCGTCGGGGGAGTCCGAGTCGGGGTAGCCGTGGTAGAAGTTGGGGAAAGATCCCCAACATTCCTCCTCTAGCCATTGCCGTACCGTCCCCCAAGTCTGACACCCTAGGGTCGGGCCTCGTCGTGACTCCGGGCGCTCGTCTAGTGGAGGGGTGGTGACGAGGTTGATCGTCGTACGTAGCAGGTTCCCTGGGGAGCCGTAACGTGCCTGCATCTGCGAGTCTACAAAAGCAGAACAGAGTCTGGCGCTGTTGTAGAGCCCATGTGGAAACAGGTTGTGCGGTGGCCCTCTGAGATGACAGTATGGTAGAGCCAAAGTCAGGCTCAGCGAGGTACCCACCCCGACCCGCAAGCATGGGTCAAACAGGCTCCCGAAGGGAGGAACTGTGTCACCAGCTGAGGCTGGGGAGATGGCATCCGGCGTCTCGGGATCCGCGCGGTGAAGAGTGCGGCGGCGTCGTTCGCGCCTCCTCCTGGTCGCAGGCGACAGGCGCGAGTGGTGGGACCGTCGTCTGGCCCTCCTTGGCCCCAGAGTAGAACCATGTCACTACCTGAGAGTAGAACCATATCATGGCCGTGGCCCATGGACCTGAACTCTAGGCTCCCGAACCAGATGGTGGTCGCGAATGGAAGTGATGGGATCGTGGAATCCATCTAGGAGAGTAGTTCGGAGTTGATCGACACGCAAAGCCCCCCTACCTGGCGCGCCAACTGTCGGTGTTATGACCCAGGGGTCAAGACCACCGGCTAGTAAATTTGTATATTGCGTGCTCCCTCTCCCAGACGTGATGCAAGAAGAACACAAGATTTATCTTGGTTCGGGCACAGAAGGCCCTACGTCCAGCGGGGGAGGATGGATTGTATTATCTTGCACCGAAGTGCTCGTATATGGGGGGTACAAGCAGGTTTACACGGGGTGCTCAGGATGAGCCGAGGCCTAGGGCTAGCAGGGCTATCCTAGGTGGTCGGTTGATTGCTTGAGATGTTGATCAAGCAATCGGGTGTGTGGTGTATGCGGGTCAGAGCTGATGTCCGAATCTCTAAGCCGATGTTCATCAGCCCCCCCTTCATCTATCTCGGCGTCCCCTTTTATAGATCAAGGGGAGGTACATGAGTACAGAGTCCTAAACTGTAGCGGCATGGGAGGCGTGTTCGTGCTCCATGCTTGCGGTGGGACGTCGACCGCTGTAGCGGCGTGGCCTCCCTGTCCTTCCGGGGCTCCAGGGCATGGTGATGGCAGACTGGACGTGGCCGAACATCATGGCGCAGTGCGGTCGGCCTTCTCCAGACGGGTATGAGTCCCACAGTTGACGCGGGACCGACTGGACGGGAGCCATGCCGGAGTGGTTGGAGACGATGGTCGAGCCCCCTGGTCGAGGGGGGTTGAGGCCAGCGTGACCCTGTCGTATCCCTGAAGACACAGTCGAGGGTTGTCCTGTTCATGGCTCAAGGGGCTGCCTCTGGATTCCGTACCTGCGACATGGCTACATCAGCCATATGGTTGACAGAAGTCCCAGGCATGGGCGGCGAGTTGATGGATTTGACTGTGGTAGTGGGTGCCCATGGCGTTAGGCGGGGGCAGGTAGGCGCATTGGATCCCCTTTAACCCATACCGGGAGCAGGTGAGCTAACCGAGCCTCCTGCGCGCGGGTCGTTCGATCGACCCCCTGTCCGTCATTCGAGGGGTCGAGGCGGAGGCGGAGGGGTTGTTCGTTCGATCCCTGTCCATCAGTCAAGGTCGAGGCGGAGACAGAGGGGTCGTTCGTTCGACCCCTGTCCGTCAGTCCGGGTCGAGGCGGAGGCGGGGGGGGGGGGGTCATTCGTTCGACCCCTGTCCGTCAGTCGAGGTGGAGGCGGAGGCGGAGGGGTCGTTCGTTCGACCCCCTGTCCGTCATTCAAGGTATAGGCGGAGGGGTCGTTCGTTCGACCCCTGTCCGTCAGTCAAGGTAGAGACGGAGGGGGTCATTCGTTCGACCCCTGTCCCTCCTACTATTTTTCCAGTATTGCGCCGGCCCATGACTGGTCGTTGTTGCCGGTGAGGAGGCCTTTGCGTGATGGGCCTTTTCTCCATTGACTTGAACGACTGATCGGATCCTACCTTAAAAATGGTTGCTATGTTAAGCATTAGATTATCACATGTTTAGGGTACCCCTTACCTTTGTACCCGACAGAGAGTGCAACGTTTAAGGAACAGAGAACTAGCACAAGTAACTGCCGAACAGAAGCCGACATGGCGCCCTAAGGGAAGACCCCATGGACACAACCGTTTGGCTGATACGTACATGGCGTTCTTCATTCCATCAGAATTTATAGCTCCCGAAGGCCAAGATATCCGAGAGGAAGTGTCTTCAGACGATGATGAGGACGAGTATCAGAACCTGATGGCCCAGCTCATCCTGACTCAACAAGCAGTGTTCGACAAACCAGCTAGACATCGACACTTGGAGGCGCTTTACGTGAAGGGGTACATCAATGGCAAGCCCCTGACCAAGATGCTGGTTGATGGAGGAGCTGTCATCAATATCATGTCGTATACTACCTTTAGGAAGCTCAGAATGACCAATGAGGAACTGTTGAAGACCGATTTGGTACTCAGAGACTTTGCTGGCAACCCTTCCGACACTCAGGGGGCGGTGCATGTCAAATTGATGATCGGGTCCAAGACTCTGATCACTACCTTCTTTGTCATAGATGGCAAGGGGGCATATAGCCTACTACTGGGAAAAGATTGGATCCATGCTAACTGCTGCATACCTTCAACCATGCATCAGGCTCTCATTCATAGGGTTGGAGATGATGTGGAGATTGTTCAGGCCGATGATTCGGTAAGTGTTGCTGCCACAGAGCCTGCCTACTGGGAGTATGATGACTTCGATTGTTTCTCTAGAAAGATTTGGGGAGAAGGTCCTGTGAATGTCTCGGGCAAGGGCCAACAGCCGATCCAAGCAATCGGCTCTGAAAGTAATTTTTAATGGGGAACATGATCGATGATAGCGAAGGGAAGCTAGGACGCGGCTTCATGTTGGCCGATAAGCTAGAGGAGATAAATGTTGGTGATGATGATAGACCAAGACCGATGTTTATCAGTGCAAATTTAGACTGGGAGCATAGGCTGAAATTGATAGACCTGCTAAAAGAATTTAAAGATTGTTTTGCTTGGGATTATACAGAGATGCCCGGACTGGATCGTTCCATCGTTGAGCATAAATTGCCAATCAAGCTAGGATACCATCCTTTCAAGCAACCTCCTCGAAAGATTTACAAAGAGGAGGTATTGGCGGATGTGAAGAAGGAAGTTGAAAGATTATTGGAGGCAAACTTCATTCGGCCATGCAGATATGCAGATTGGGTTTCAAACATAGTCCCAGTATACAAGAAGAATGGAAAGATGAGGGTTTGTATTGACTTTAGAAATCTCAACAAGGCTACTCCCATGGATGGTTACCCGATGCCAGTTGCCGATCTGTTCGTCGATGCATTGGCTGGTTACGAAGTCATCAGCTTCATGGTTGGTAATGCCGGTTATAACCAGATCTTCATGGCAATAGAGGATATTTCAAAGACAACCTTCAGGTGCCCTGTTCATATTGGTTTGTTTGAATGGATTGTCATGACTTTCGGTTTGAAGAATGCCGGTGCAACCTATCAAAGGGCTATGAACTACATTTTTCATGAGTTAATCGGCAAGATTGTGGAAATCTACATTGATGACGTGGTAGTTAAGTCTAGAAACCATGAGGGTCATTTGGCCGATTTGAGGAAGACCTTGGAGTGCACTAGGAAACATGGTTTGAGGATGAACCCGAATAAGTGTGCCTTTGGAGTCTCGGCTGGTGAGTTTTTAGGCTTTCTGGTCCATAAAGGAGGGATCGAAGTTGGCAAGAAGAGCATGGAAGCAATGGACAAGGTGGTACTTCCAACCAATCTCACAGAGTCACAATCATTGTTGGGCAAGATTAATTTTGTGAGAAGATTCATCTCTAACTTGTCAGAAAGAGTGTTACCTTTCTCTCCGCTATTGAATCTTAAAAAGGATCAAGAGTTCGTGTGGGGTGACGTACAACAGAGGGCTTTCGATGAAATCAAAGAGTACATGAAGGCACCACCCGTATTGGTACCTCCACAGCTTGACAAGCCGTTTAAGTTGTACGTGGCAGCCGACAACCTGACGATAGGGTCGGCCCTCATGCAAGAGTTCAAAGGAAAAGAGAGAGTAATAGCTTACCTTAGCCGAAAACTACTAGATCCAGAGACAAGGTATTCGGATATAGAAAACCTTTGCTTATGTGTGTTTTATTCATGTACTAAGCTTCGGCATTATCTGTTAAATGCTGAATGTGTGGTAGTTTCTGAGTTCGATGTGATAGAACACATGTTATTGATGCCAATTTTAAATGGGAGAATCGGCAAATGGATTTTAGCTCTGTTAGAATTTGATTGAAGGTACGAATCGAAAAAAGTAGTAAAGGGTCAGGTTATTGCTGATTTCGTTACCCAACACCGTGATCCCTCTACTGACATGGTAACCATTATACCATGGACTTTGTTTTTTGATGGTTCATCTTGTAGCAAAGGTGGTGGAGCTGGTGTTCTCTTGATTTCTCCCAGAGGTTTGACCATTGAGTATGTCATCCCTATCGATTCCTTGGTTACTAACAATCAAGCAGAATATGAAGCATTGCTTAGAGGGCTCCGACTTCTTGTCGAGGTAAGGGCAGTTGCTGTTGAAGTTTTTGAGGATTCTGAGCTGGTAATTAACCAACTGATCGGCCAATATGAATGCAAGAGTGATATGTTAAATGGATATTATGAAGAGTGCCGAGATCTTCTAAAGAGTTTCCAGGTAGCCACCTTGCATCATATCCCTAGGGGGCAGAATGAAGAAGCAAACAGACTGGCTCAAAGTGCGTCGGGGTACCGAGAGGATCAGGAAATTCATACATTGAATAAGGATTGGGTAATTGATGATTGGAGAAATGAAATTGTTGATTATTTAAAGAATCCATCCCAGAGAGTTTCCCGAAAGCTCAGATACAAGGCCATCAAATTTGCACTCCTTGATGACCAGTTGTACTACAAGTCCATAGATGGAGTACTCCTCAAATGTTTGAATCAAGAGGAGTCCAGAAAGCTGATGTATGAGGTGCATGAAGGAGTGTGTGGTGCACATCAATCGGCTTACAGGATGAAATGGATAATAAGGAGGACTGGTTATTTTTGGCCAACCATGCTTGAAGATTATTTTGAATATTACAAAGGGTGTCAAGACTGTCAGAGATTTGGTAATATTCAGAGAGCCCCAGCATTGGCCTTAAATCCAATTGTCATGTCTTGGCCGTTCAGAGGATGGGGCATAGATTTGATCGGTCAAATTAATCCTCCTTCTAGCAAAGGGCATAAATTTGTACTGTTGGTCACAGATTATTTCACAAAGTGGGTCAAAGCTATTCCACTGAAAAAGGTTACATCAAAGAACATGATCATTTTTATTAAAGAGCATATAATTCACAGATTCGGGATTCCTCAGACCATAACAACAGATCAAGGAACTCAGTTTACTTCATCCGAGTTTTGTGGTTTTGTCGAGGAGATGGGAATAAAATTATACAATTCTTCTCCTTATTATGCGCAAGCCAATGGCCAGGCTGAAGCATCGAATAAGATCATGATCCAAATTATTCAGAAGAAAATTGATGAAAAGCCGAAGAAGTGGCATTCGGTTCTTACTGAGGCTTTGTGGGCTTACCGAATGGCTTGCTATGGATCTACTCAAGCGTCTCCCTATGAGTTAGTTTATGGACATCATGTTGTGCTGCCATGGGAATTGCAATCTGGATCAAGGCGGGTTGCATTGCAGAACGATTTGAGGAAAGAAGATTATAAACATCTAATGACAGACGAATTGGAAGATTTACATTTAGTTCGTCTCAAGGCATTGGAAAATATTGAGAAAAATAAAGCGTGTGTTGCTAGGTATTATAACAAGAAAGTTAAGGAAAAACAATTCTCAAAGGGAGATTTGGTTTGGAAAACCGTATTGCCGATCGGGACCAAGGACAGAGCGTTCGACAAATGGTCTCCCAATTGGGAAGGACCTTTTCGAGTGGTAAGGAGCGTGTCGGGCAACGCATATATCTTGAAAACTTTATTGGGAGAGGAATTTGCTAGGGCTATCAATGGAAGGTTTCTGAAGAAGTTTCATCCCAGTGTTGAAGTTGGTGCATAAGCGGATTTGGACCTGATGCACAGATAGCCGATATGGAGATATCGTCTTTAGCCGAAAAATACTTTGAAATAACTCGGAGAATAGCCGACATGGCATGTGTCACCTTTAGAGCAAAAAATAATTTTGATCATGTTCTCAGAAAATAGTGGAGATCCTGAATATTTCACAAAGAAAGTTCTTTACATAAGGTACCTAAATACAACATAAGGTACCTAAATACAAACTACTCATCAAACACCCTGTTGATAACCGACTGAGCGTCTGTAACTGCGGTGAGGGCAGTCGCATGGTCTTCATAACTCTCCAAAAGATCGTCGATGTTTTCGACATTCTCTGGAGGCACTTGACCATGGAAGCCGGTTGGCTGGACGGAGAAGTCCTCGCCACACTGAGTAGTCATGGCCGCCAACCCCAGGGCTAGGCCATGGTGCACGCCATGGATGGCAACTTGATCAATGCGGCCGTCCGCATTGTCAAGGCATGCCTCGGTGGTCTCTCCTTGGGCGTTGACCTTGTTGGTGATCCTGTTCGCCGTGGCCTTTAGACGGTTATTCTCTGTAGAAAGTGCTGGATAGAGACACAAGTCGGGTGAGCAGATAGGATTAAAGGAAAGAGTAAAGCAAAACTGCTTTCGGCTAACCCGTGATGGCGTCGCGGAGTTGCTTCCGCTGATCCTCCCACTTGAATTGGTCGACGCCGTACTGCATGGAGATCTTCTCCATCTCTCCTCGGGTGTCGTCCCTCTCGCGCCTGAAGTTGGTCGCTTCCGCGTGGGTGTAGGGGGCATCCGCGTCCGATCTCGAACCTAAGTCCCAGGGCTGAGAGTGATAGGACCCTGAAGACCCAGAGGAGACCGGCGCTGGACTCCCCGGCTGACCTGCTACCGCCGTGGAGAGAGGGATGTTGTGACTCGTGGAGATGGAGATGATCCTGATGAATAAGAACGGAGATTCAGGGTAGGCATAATGGACGAAGAACAAAATGCAAGGGGCAAGAAACTGATCCTTATCCGCGCTGCTGATTGCGCCATGTCCGGCTCCCTTCAGGTGCTCCTTCGGCGGGGCGCTTGTCGCGGTTGTCACCTCCTGCCATTGTTACTGTATGGTTAGGGTTTCCCTCTAGGATTGAAAAGGAGAAGACGGAGGCAAGAGTTTGACTGAACCATTGAAGAAGGAAGGTTTATTTATAGGTTGAACGAGAATACCAAGAGGCGAGTTGGGACTGTTCCTATTCGATGGGCCGCTAGTGGAATGGGCCAGGTTTGGGTATATCAAAGGTCGCTCGGCTATATCATTGTACTAATACGGTCGGCTATGTCAAAGGTTGCTCGGCTATATCCCTACGCTGAATTCAGTCGGTTATCTGAGAGTCAGAGATGATTCGGCTATACCTTAATCAGAGAAAATGATGGAGCCAATTATGCTATCATACTAACAGGGATATATATTGAGAAGCAAGATAGTAGTAATGGTCAAAACATGAAACAGGTTGCTCTTAATCTATTACAAAACTGTATGTCTACCGATGCAGGATCTGATTGATGGCATCTAAGGCTTCAGTCTTGATTCGGTTAACATCAGCTGGCACCTTTTGATCTTCATCTTCAGAACTTTGGATGCTGGATAGCCTTGCTCTAAGTTGTGCGTTTTCTTTTAAGGCAACTGACATTTGTGATGAAATTGCTTCTATAGAGCTCGGCAGATCTGTCACCTTGGTTTCATGAGATTGGATTTTGGTATTCAGTACAGATAATTTAGCTTCCAGTCTAACCCTTTCATCCTTCATGACTTTCAACTCGGATTCCAGAGTTACCATCGAATCTTTGGCAGCCTGAAGATTAGAATGTAAAGCTTTGGCCTCTTGTTTCTTTAGGAGCTTGCTATCCTGCAGAGTAGTCCGGGAAGCTATATTCTTGTTTGCTCTCTTCACCATGCCAAAGTAATCATCTAGTCTGGCTGCAGATTCCAAAGAGGCCTTGAGAGCAGTTGGAAGATCTTGATTAATGAGCTCAAGGATATCCTTTATATGATCTGAATCTTGTAGCAGGATGTTGATGTCCTTGTTCAGCAAATGGGCTATATCCTGCAACCGAGATTGGTTTTCCTCTGATAAAGCGTGCTGAGAGGTAGTTTCTTCCCCTTTTTCATTAATGAAATCATCAATAGTGAAAGAAAAGCTAGTAGTTGGTTTAGCAGTATGCTGGAGAAGCAGGAAGGGTTTCAAGGTTAGCCGATTAAGTAGAACATACTAAGGGAAGGGTTTAATATGGTATGTTACCTGCTGTGTTGACTGAGCCTCAGCATGAACTGTGTCTTGATTTGGCTGGAGATCTGATTGGGTACCCGACGATGCTGAACCTGGAGCTCGACCAGAGAAATGTTCTCCTATTGAATCCTCTGGGATTTTATCTGTTTCCAGCAATATAAGTAATGGGGTGTGCAAGCAGAAGGTAAAACTCTATAAAAAGGGAAAGGAATGATTAGCCGAACAGTACCGGTGTATGTGGAGGTGTTGTGAGCATCTGTACTTTCGGTTTCGTGGGTCTCTGTGTTTGCAACCTCATGGGTGTCTGCATCCTCAATGGGATCTTGAGGGGGGATATCTACTGCAGGAGGATTGCTTGACCCAGGAGTTCCGATACGTGGCTACAGTAAAAAATGGTTAATATGAAAGCAGCCAAATTTAGTGATGATTGAAGCTTATTGCCAAAAAGGGGTTCATACTTTAGGAGATCTCTGGACTTTCTTGGACCTTACTTTTCTGGTTACATGGATGTCCTCAAGTGCCTTCCTTTTGCCTTCTCCTCCTGAAATTGCAACACTTAAGGATGCAGGAATTTTCATGAAGGCTGCCAGGGTTGGAGCATTGAAGCCCAGTGCTGGCTTGGGTCCTGCTTTGTAATATTGTACTACTTGGACAGGAGGGGTAGGCTTGAAATCCTGTGTATGGTTGGGATTTTTAAATAAGAGGTAAGATGAAGAAGTAGAAGGACATGAATGTAATGGGGTTACCTCGCTGTCAGGAACAAATTGAGCATACAAGTCCTGACAAAAGGGATGCACTGGTACATTGAAAATGTGATCATGCCATTCTTGCCACCAGGAAATGAAGAAAGAGTGAGCAGTGTCCACCAATCCAAATGGAGAAGGTTCATATGTTGGTAGATCCTGCCCAAGTTCAAAGACTTTTTTGGCTTCTGTTTCATTGGTAATCAGCTCCCTGTACCTTATGATTGTTGAGAAGAAAGGTTTTGGGGGCAGCTGTCCACATCATAATTGCCTGGATGCCATATTGGGATTATAGAATTCATAAGTGGGATTTACCATTCTCCCATGGTGGAATTCGGCTGGCAAGATGCAAGGCTTGATAAAGGAGTTAAAAATTTCTGTGGACACCTTATCTGAATAGCCGGATTCATAGTTGAATTTGCAAGGGAAGATCAAATTGTCATTCTCTCTGTAAGGAAGCCAGAGCACATTGGTGAAGCCTTTGAAGAATATCTCAAAGAGATGGCCGATGTCCATATCGATGCTGATGGAAGAAGATGCTTCTCCATAGGTCTGACAGCTCTTGACCATTGTTGTGCTACATTCAGCATAATTAAACAAAGGGAAGCTCAGATCATGGAGAGGTACAGATACTATTTGGTGCATGTAAAGTTGCAACCACATCTGGATGAACCACCAAGGGCCACTCACGCAGGAGATATCTTTGCCATGGAATATCTGGACACTGATCTGATGCATCATATGATAAACAGATCCCAAGAGGAATTAGTGTGCCTGCAGCTAAATCCTCTGCCATTATCATGTGGTTTAGTGTCGGCTCATTGGATCTGCCATAGAAGATAAACCTGCATAACCACATGTTCATGAAGTCCCTATTCTCTTTGTTAGAAACAACACCAGTTTCTTCCATATAAGTTTGAATGTACCCAACCCATCCACCTCCGGATTTGATAGCTCTCTGGGTGCTTTTGCCCTTGTACTGGCAGGGGCATACTGGCTTTGATACATTTAGGCCAGTCATCATGAATACATCGGCCAAAGTAGGAGTCATCATACCATGGCCAAAGACAAAGGTATTGATGGCATCGGACCAGAAGTGGGAAGCTGCTATCAGCAAAGGTTCGTTCCTGGGAATTTCTGATAAAGATAATTCCAAGCAATGTGTGATATCTTGGGTGTCCCAATTTTCGCTACTCTTTGTCATCATCCTCCGATACCAATTTCTCCACCCGGCAATTGGGGGAAAAGGCCAAGTCTTGAAAGTGTTTGGCCATTTGTTTGGCGGCATGACTCCAGATTTGAAAGGATTCTCATAGTTTCTTTCTCAATAATATCAATTGGATCAGGATTGCCCATAGGACCAAGGAGGTAGGAATCAGTGTTGTCGGCATAGGGAATCAGGATCTCGTTCTTATATTCCTTCGAAAGATAAAAGAATCAGGGGAATGAATGGGTTCAGGAGAAACAAGAAAGATGATCAGAGATTGCCGAATGTACGAAAAGATGAGTTGAGATTTTACCTCTGAGATCTTGTCCTGAGTCGCCATTGATGGTTCGAAGCGGATTTGAGAATGTCGAAGTGTGAGTTTGGATGATGGCTGCAGCGTTGAACAGTGTAAACCTAAAGGGGAAAAAGGAGGCTTGCGGTCAATTTCAGAATAAACGGCTTTTATCCCGCAATTGAGGGTGCATGTGTTAACACTGGATTTTGGCATACTTAGAATGACAGGTGGACCAGTGTGAGGAAAGGCTGCTGGAGGGCAAATTGTTTGAAGATGTTCGGCAAAATCTATGCGGTCGGCTAATTCCTCGAGGTTCGGCAATTGACCATGTGATCGGCTACTTCGGAAAGAAAGGCGGTTTTGCATCGAGGCGACAAAAAGGGCAAGTAAAGAACCGATCGACAACAATAGCCGTAGCGGTTGTTGACACCGTTTTTTTATCACGTGTCAAATGAGCTAAGGCTTGACTGGTCAGTGGTCGTTCTCCATCGGCATCGGGAAATTGTGAGCCAGTATTGCCGATGGGAGTATGCTACGGGAAGATTAAGTGTGTTGCCGATGAGGAGACGTTGCCGATTGCCGATGAGGAGACATTGCCGATTGCCGATGAAGGGTGGTTGCCGATTGCTGATAGGGACCGATTGGTGAAGACAGTTACCAGTACAAGGTTGCCGATCGAGAAGTATTGCCGATGTCGATAGGCATAGGTGCCGATGGGTACAGGGTGACTTAGCGCTTGATGTCAGCAGAAGGCTGCCGGTGGCCAAAGAAGGAAACTGCGGATTGAAGGGATCTGCCGATGGAAGGTTTCCGTCGAAGGAAACTGTGTATGTCAGCAGAATACTGTCATCCGCATGTTTTTTTCTGCATTCTTTCTAAAGTGCTAGTTTCCTCTATTTCTAATATCAGAGTAACACGGGAATTCTCTCTTTTCATCCGCTCCCCCTGCTTGCTTGTATTGGGCATTTGGCAGAGGTCCATCATTAAGAGGCTTCTCACTTTGGTATCGATATGCGTCTGAACTCCTCCACTCTTTCACTAGGGGTACACACAACTCTGGACTTGTGCAGCTAATAGATTCCTTTCTCAAAACAGCCTATTTTTGACCATGGAATACGGTTATTGGGATACCACAGGGGAGTACCATCTCACCGGTCCTTATGAACTTATGAACTGCTTTCCCCACTGAATCATTAGATCACCCGCTTATGTTCCCTAGTTGTCCAGGTGTGACCTAGTTTGCTTAGTAAGTATGGAAGGACAAAAGACGAGTACAGATGACTACTATTCTCCGGCAGAAAGTCACTCATTTCCTCTTAAAGGTCCCAAAGATATGAGTAAAAAACTCTTCCAAATCAAAGATTTGCCTATTCTTCGTAGTACGAGAATACTCTTACTTCTCATTGACACAGACGAGAAAGAAGTAGAATAAAGGAAGAATGTTAGTAAAAGGAAAAGCAAAATCCATTATATATGCTATATCTCATTCACTGAGTAGTGCAATAAGCAACTATTCGTTGACACCAACTCACTTATACTTGAAAACAGGAACATAGTAAAGTCAGCTAATCCATTGACACATTCTCTATTCTAAGACAAGAAAAAAGAGTAACTGAAGAATAGTACTCTTTCTATTGTTCATTTCCTATGAATCTTTCTTCATTCACTTCATTGAAAAGATATTGTGCATTTACCGAATTTCCTGTCATAGATAGTCTAGTGAAGCTAGCTTACTAATGCCAAGAACTACTACTCACCAAAACCTATCCTTACTAATACACGGCTATATGATATTCTGATTTATTATTCTATTTCTATATTTACTCATATTCTAGTTTCGTAAAGCTATACTTTAGAGAAGGAAAGAGAGATTCTAGGACCACTTGCCCAACTGGAGCCTCTTGCCTTCAATTTCAATGAGTTGCTTGATGGAATGCAATAGGCAATCGGCTAGATGGCACATCCAACCTGTTCACAGTTTTATGCTGCTGGCACTTCAGAAACCAGAGCTGGGATTGGTAGCGGTTCCACTTCTCAAGTTTGCAGCCACTAAATAATTTTCTGCCTCTGGATCCGGGTCATTGAATTAGAGCCATTGGAGCATCCTCTTATCTTTCGTAAGGACCATTTTCAGGTGTGCTGTTTAGCTCTTCTTCAATCACTTGGTTTATCCTCCCATCCTCACTCCTTAACTAGGAGATACTCCATCGGTATTTGTATTGCTGGTTCCTCTGGTGGTAGGACCTCTTGCAAAATAGCCATATTGTGAAAAGTATTCTCATCAAAGGGAAAAGGAGTATCTCCCCGGATTGACATCACTATGTCTGATATATCTTTAGTTTCCTGCAGTGGTGTGTATTTATTTAAACTTAGGTTATTCGTCTTTCCATCAATTGCTTTCGTCTTCTGTCATCTGCACCGGGGTTATGCTCCGCTTTTGTTTCTAGCACTTCACTTTTGATACGGCAAATACATAGTTCTAACGAGACTCCTTCCCAGCGAGTACATGTGCCTATCGCTTTTCGTGGAACCGACCCAGCTACTTTTCTATAGTAACCCCGTTACTGCTGGTAAGGCCCCAAGAGGTTAGCGTTCAGCCTGATGCTCTATAGGGAGGGGAGTCCGTTAGGCTGCACTGTGGCTTTCACATGGATCCAGTGTTTATAGGGAGGGGCTCTCTTCGCTCTTGCTAACGCCCTTTTGATCTCGGTCTTGTGTACCAAACGGGTAAAGTAAGACGTCTGACATTAAGCGGTAAGCGGGGTGCCCCTATTTGGTGCTGTAAAGCGGCGAATTTCTTTTCCTCTCTAACTCCTCTCTTTCCATCCAGCCTTAGTGGCCCCTCTCTGATAAGGTTTTAAATCAAAACGAAAATCAAATGCAAAATCTGGTCCGATGGCTCTTCTCCACTAACCACAAGGATATCGGTACTCTATATTTCATCTTCGGTGCCATTGCAGGAGTGATGGGCACATGCTTCTCCGTACTGATTCGTATGGAATTAGCCCGACCCGGCGATCAAATTCTTGGTGGGAATCATCAACTTTATAATGTTTTAATAACGGCTCACGCTTTTTTAATGATCTTTTTTATGGTTATGCCGGCGATGATAGGTGGATTTGGGAATTGGTTTGTTCCGATTCTGATAGGTGCACCTGACATGGCATTTCCACGATTAAATAATATATCATTCTGGTTGTTGCCACCAAGTCTCTTGCTCCTATTAAGCTCAGCCTTAGTAGAAGTGGGCAGCGGCACTGGGTGGACGGTCTATCCGCCCTTAAGTGGTATTACCAGCCATTCCGGAGGAGCAGTTGATTTAGCAATTTTTAGTCTTCATCTATCAGGTGTTTCATCAATTTTAGGTTCTATCAATTTTATAACTACTATCTTCAACATGCGTGGACCTGGAATGACTATGCATAGATTACCACTTTTTGTGTGGTCCGTTTTAGTGACAGCATTCCTACTTTTATTATCACTTCCGGTACTGGCAGGGGCAATTACAATGTTATTAACCGATCGAAACTTTAATACAACCTTTGCAGGGATTCTTTTGTCCCAATCTCATCTGTATTTAGACGCTTTAACGGAGTGCGCTAACTCAGCTGTCACTTTGTTGGCGTGTCTCTTATGTGAGATTTTTGCATTTTTTCGTGCATTTTGGAGCAGCGGTGTGAAAGGAATAGCCTGGAATCCGGGGCTCAACGTGCTCCTTGTGGCGCGTGCGCCGGATGGGAGTGAGAGCGACATCCCTTCATTTCCCCAAAATGAAGCTGCGGAAGACCTTCCGGACCCAAATCTCATTCCGCCACAAGATCATAGGATCATTTTAAGTGATGTCTGCCGTTGGATGGGAGAGGATTTTGCGGCCGAAGGGATAAATCCGCCTACCAATAGGTCTATCCCGGAGGTAGTAGACATGATCATCGGGGGCCTCCCACTCCCGGCCATGCAAGAGGAGTGGCTCGATTACGCCCGAGACAGAAGAGGTAGCCTCTTCTTTTACAACGCCGTTCAGGTGAATCAAGAGATCGACCTGGCAGAACGAGAACCTGAGGTCGAGGCGTCCCCTCCAGTCAAAGGCGGAACAGAGGCTGGGCCTTCTAAGAAAAGGGGAAGAGAGGACCACTCTTCCGAGGATGAGGATTCAGGTGCGGGGGTGACCCCTTAGTACCTGGGGAATCTCCTGATCCTGGGGGATTCACTTCTTCTTCTTTTTTGACGACTTCGACTTCTGATAGTTGAGATTCTATCAGAAGGAAGAAGGAAGGGGTTATCCCATGATTAACTCAGTGATTTTGCAGACGGAGGAGAGGAAATGAAAGCAGAAGAAGTTATCGAAACTCGGAACCACATGTTCAATCTTTTTTTAGCGGTTTCCCCAGAGATCTTTCTCATTAACGCAACCTTCATTTTGCTCATTCATGGAGTTGTATTTAGTACCTCTAAGAAAGATGATTATCCACCGTTAGTTAGTAATGTGGGTTGGCTTGGATTACTTAGTGTTGCGCGCCTAGGAGGGCAGCGCGCTTGGGATGCGGAGGAGCTATTATCGCCCAGCTCCCTAACCTAATGCGGCCGGACCGCAGGGAACCTTAGCATGGGGGGACGTCCTAATCCTTTTGCCGCCGCAAGGCTGGCTAATCGTACGCAGCAGGAGCAAGGGAACTCCCCTGGTTCAGGAAGGCACATGAGTCCGAACGCTATTATGAATGTGCGACCGACACTACACTACGTAGGTACCTGTGCATGCAGGTGAGGCGTCGGTCGGTCCTAAAAACGGCGGCAGCTAGCGAGGAGTTAACGACCGGACGTGCTGCAACCTAGGGATCACCAGGCAGCTCTTTCGCTCTATAGGGATATCGGGGGGGGCATAGCACAATTCTTCTTGGAGGAGGGTTGGTTTGCCCAGGTGACTGATCCTGCCATAATATACTCCCGCCAATTCTATTGCACCGGCAACCGAAGTCGAACATACATACGACGATCTTCATGCGTGAAGGGACGGGAGGAAAGAAAGGGCGGTAGATGATAATGCGAAAGGGCGCCGCGTCTGGGCGGGCGGGCTTGATAGTAAAGCCAAAGAAAGACGCCCCAAGACAAGGTACAACTGTTGGGAAGGGGACATGATCAATAGAACCCGGCTGGATCCGGGCTGGGATAGTGGCGCCCATTCCTAACCAGTTCAGAAAAGGTTCGCTCATGCTGGAGGTACTAACCACTTAGTGATCGGTCCGCTAGTTCACGCAAATCCGAAGAAGTTATCACGGACGAGCCACATGCAGGGAAACTTGCACGTGTGGTTCTGGCCGGGCTTGCCTTCGGTATCTAATAACCTTGCTTCTGCTCGCCGCTGGCGCACCTCTCCTAACTATTGCCCATTTATTCTGGAATCATTTTTTTAGGAGGGACAATTTTACATATTTCTGCCAAATCCTTCTATTATTAAGTACGGCTGGTACCATTTCGATGTGTTTCGATTCTTTCGAAAAAGAGAGGTTTGATGCTTTTGAATTCATTGTATTAATTCCACTTCCTACTCGCAGTATGCTCTTAATGATCCCGGCTCATGATTTAATTGCCATGTATTTAGCTATTGAGCTTCAAAGTTTATGTTTTTATGTGATCGCAGCATCAAAAAGAAAGTCTGAATTTTCCACGGAAGCCGGCTCAAAATATTTGATCTTAGGTGCATTTCCCTCTGGAATATTATTGTTCGGGTGCGACCGGACTACTACCGATCAATTTTTGGAAACTTCTTTATAGACTTGTAGAGACCCTCTATGTAGTTGTAATTCTTGGGCAATCGATCTACTTTCCCCATAGCCCTAAGGCTGTGTCTCGATCTCCTACGTGCGAAAGATAAGATACGGGAGACGGGGTCCTATGGTATGGGTCTTCGACCCTTGGTCTAATTCCACGACGGAGAGTCGGCGTGGCGTAAAGTGAAGATTGGGGGGAATAGAGCGAAATCCCCGTCTGGGGTATTCCGAAGGTGTAACCTAGGCAACGAAAAAGGGGCCCGATACTTCAACTAAAGGAGCGACCTGTTGGTTCACCAAACCCCGACCCAGTGTCACACGTTCTCCAGATCCGAAGGGATCCAGTGCCCAACTACCGACTCCTCCCGGAATTGCGTTATCGGAGCCGAGCCAGGAATAGCCGTTAGTGGACACCTACCACTTTTCACCGGTTAGAGAGGCCCTCTTTAATACATTAAGAAAATATGTTCACAGGGGCCAGAAAGACTCGGTCATAGGAACTTAAACCACCTACGCGCTGGTAAACGAAAACCACCTCGACCGGATCTACCGAACGAAGAAGGCCGCCCCGTCGAAAGAATTAACACGCCAAAAGGGCCACCAGCTTTCCCCAAAAAAAGGGAGATCCGCTGCTTACTGCTCACGGAAACATCCGACCTTATCGTCAAGTCGTCTGCCTATCTTTCTGATCTCATTCGTTTTCTAGTATGCCCTATAACCAAGAACTACATATGGTCTGAGACTTGATTCTTCCTTAACCTGAAAAAGAGGAAGACTAGTTATGTAGGCAGTTACCGCGAAAGAAATGTATCTTTCTCGGTTGCTCGACCAAAGCCGGTCATCAAAGAATCGATTATATGCCATGCCTTCCCTTTCCATAAGACCGATGGCCTCTAACCCTTTGACCGCATTGATGACTCTGTTGACAAGCAGTCGATCGTTGGCCTCAGCCGTTGCCCAGACTGTGTTGGCTCTTAATACATTTTTGATAGATAAGCCTCGCGTCCGGAAACGGAAGGTGTTAACGTTTACGGCAGGTCAGTCAGCCCTTAGGTTACTATGGGCCCTGGCCACTTTTCACATTATCTCACCACAAAGTGGTGTGGTTAGCAGCAGATAGGATTGATGTCAGCAGAAGACATAAGGAAACTGGTGATTTTGTACCAGTATTATTATAGCAGTTTGAGTCCGACTCTTGCATGAGTCATTTGTTTTCCTTTAAAATAGGTGTGTTTGTTTAGGAAAATAATATTATTGTTTTAGATCTGACTCCTGCGCGAGTCAGTTTCCTTAAAGTTAGGAGTTTGTTTTAGAAAGGATACGAGTCGTGTCTTTGTACAACTCTCCATGCGGGAGTATAAATATGTGCCCGAGGGCTATGTGTAGAATAATCAATCCAATATCAAACAAACCAATTTTACTCTTATTCTACTTTTATCGCAATTTACCCTTTATTGCATTAGTTTTAGTCTATCAACGAGTTCTTCAAGCTTCGACGAACTGCATCACCTTGATCTCCGTCAAATCCTTGCAAGTTCCGCGTGGGAGTACCTCTGAGCTTTGGCATCCGGGCGCATCGCTGTTGCCTCGTTCAGCTCTGCTCTAGTTATCCTGATCAAGCCTCAATCCCAGCATCCGGGCGCATCGCCGTTGTCTGGATTGAATCTTGTTCTAGTTATCGTCCTTGTCGATTAACTGGTCAAATCGACTGGCACGCCTCCGGATATCGAATTTCGGGTATAAGCCCGAGGTGTTCGCAGATCCTGACGTTTTTTGTGTCAACACCTCTTTTGGCACGCCTAGTGGGACCCGATTATACAAATCTACACATCTATCATGGGTGATCACGCCGACGTTAACCAGAGGAACGTCATTGAAGTCTCTGAGGCCAATCTGAAAGATGATCAGAAGTAGGCCATGGAGCAGGCTATGGAGGAATACAAGCAGTTATATCTCAAATCCTTCAGCCTAAGTAGGAGCGGCGAAGCAATCCAGAAGCAAGA